>BPLQ01007013.1:667473-1000748 GCA_021605075.1 Caerostris darwini | reverse complement strand
ATGACAACGCCCGTCCTCACCGTGCAAACATTGTAGACGAATGCCTTCAATTGGAGGATATCACCCGTATGGATTGGCCAGCATACTCACCGGACTTGAATCCAATAGAACATGTCAGGGATATGCTTGGCCGACGAATTGCAGCCCGTCAACCCTCTCCCACCTGTCATCCGGAACTTCGGAGGGCATTGCTTGATGAGTGGTGAAATATTCCCCAAGATCAGATTGATAATTTGATACTCAGCATGCCTAGGCGTTGTAAGGCCTGTATTGCATCGTCCGGGAGACATACTCCCTATTAACCATCATACTAACCATGTTACACTGTGTTTTGCAAATAGGTTCTTTTTACAAATTTGCTCCAGGGAGTAAAAATCGCAATTTTTATTAATTATGTCAAACATATAGCATCTTTTTTGCTCTTTACCTTTTGTTTAATAAATAGACTTTACAAATAAGTCAAATTTGTTTTGCTTCTGTCTCTTTCTTTGTCTGAACTTCATTATCCTTAATTTATGGACATGAGTGTAATAGTAGTAGGTGATGAATTTAATTTTTTCCATAACAATAGCAGCAGGGGATTAATTTAATTTGTCCCATAACAATAGTAGCAGGGGATTAATTTAATTTGCCCTATAATAAAAATAGCAATTGATGGTCTCATAATAATAATAGCAGGTGATGAATTTAATTTTTCCCTTAACAATAATAGTAGTTGGTGAATTTAATTTGTCCCATAATAAAAGTAGCAGTTGATGAATTTAATTTGTCCCATACTAATAGTAGCAAAAGAAAAATCAGAATGCAGAACTTATTATCAAAAAACGAAATTAAATTAAACAGTAAATTAAAAATATTGCACCTAATTTTTTTTTCCAGCGTTCTGATAGTTTCTAGATTTTTCAATAATTTCGTTACTGCATTTCAAACTTATAGATAGCATCCCTGGGCTGCGAAACTGTGCTTTCGAATTGGAACTTTGAAATTTGGATATGGGAACTTCAATGCCGTGAGCTACTGATCTTATGGTGCTTCTACTGCCGAAAGAATTGCCCCACTTTTCTCCATAATCCTTGCATTTGCTTCCACAGTTTTTTTTCTTTCAACGATGAACGTTAGCATAAAATTCACCTTGGAAGCCTCACCTTTTCGGAAGCTGACATATTTACAGCTTTCTGCAACTTTTCGTTTTTCTTTTGATGTATCAAGAACTGGACAATCGCAACTCGATTTTTGGTTGACAATTCTTTTTTTCTCATCTTACTTTGTACAATGGGTTGATATACAACTGAAATAAAACAATTGAGTTAACAAGTTTTTCTCCATAATCCTTACATTTACTTCGACATTTTTAATTTTCAAAGAATCACCATGTCAAGCATGAAAAAATGGTGATTCTTGACATGGTGATTCTTTGAAAAATAAAGATAATGTAAAAATAATAATAAATATGTGTCAAAGATGATTCAAATTCATGTCAATTATTTTAGGAAGCACGTTTTCAAATTCTTGATAGGGTCATTCTGTTGCGCTTAAATTGTTTTGTAGTTAAAATAATTGCTCTCTTTTCAACGTTTCGTTTTTCTTTTGATGCATCAAGAACTCGATAATCACAACTCGATCTTTGCTTGAAAAGACTCTTTATTTTCATCTTGTAGTAGATGTCAGTTTGCTTGTGCAGCTGCAACTGGGTGTGATCGAATCGAGTCACAAGTCCAAGAACACACAAATTTATTTTGACGCGCACAAGTACCACAATTACAATTAAAAAAAATAAACAATATTTGACACACAGCATGTACATTTAAATAACATTCAATTAGAGATTAGTGAAAAGATTCTACTTCTTCTCTAGGGATGAGAGATTGTAATTCAGCGCCAATTGCGCCGTGCGTCCTCTTGGGTGAGAGTCTATGCCTACTGGCAATTTCTTCTGAATACCGCAAGGGGCGCTCTTGCAGTGAGTAGGATCAAACATGGTTGCGTAGATGGAACGGTTACAATCTTACTTTTACAATGAACTGCTATTCAAGTGAAATAATTTTGCAATGAGCTGCTATTCAAGTGAAATAATTTTGCAATGAACTGCTATTCAAGGGAAATAATTTTACAATGAACTGCTATTCAAGAGAAACAATTTTACAATGAACTGCTATTCAAGTGAAATAATTTTACAATGAACTGCTATTCAATTGATTTCGATCAACCTTGAGAGAGAGCACCCTTCTTTACAATCAACAGATTTAACGTACTCGACTCTGGAATACACACAAAAGCTTTCGCTTAAGATTTTTTTGTATATTTTGCAACCTTATTGGTTCGGACACTCAAACTGAACCCAGTCCTATTAATAGAAAAAACAATAGCAAAAAGCTATTAAAAAAACTTTGAATGGGATAATTTATGAACACAACTTTTTTAATCATTCACAGTTAAATATTAAATATCACTGTCTTTATTTGCCTTCGAAGTTGATTATCTTTTATTATACATCTAAAATTTAGTGTGTGACAGTATTAAATTATAATACATTAAAGATGGGTTTTCACAAGAAACTAAGATTCTCATACCGTGGGACGCCAGCCAATAGCGGCGTTAGAATTATTATTAGCGCTCGATTTAGCGGCATTAGAATGAGCAAAAGATCAGGCTTTCGATTTGTTGGTGTTTTATGCATTGAGATTTTACTATCAAGACGAAATTCAACTTAAAATTTCCAATATTTGATTATCTTACGAAAAACTAATAACTTAGTTTTAAGATTTATGACTTTTTATATCATGTTGATAAAAAAAACAGGATTATATAAATTATATCTCAGACTGTGATTTAATGCATGCATTTTGTTACATAATAAAGAAACGAAAATATAACAGATGAATTATTTTGATCCTCAAAAGAGATTGGGTCAGAATAATTTTTTCTAAAAAAAATTATATCTCTTCTTTTACTTCACAAGAAAGTTTTCATCATATCTGTCTACGAAACAACAAACAAAATTACTCAGATACCACGCATGCATTTTCTTTTGTACTAAAGCTGTAAAACACGTTGTTATGTTCAAAATAATACATTTTCCTTCAAAAAAAATTAGATAGGTAATGAATTTTTTTCATGTTACATATTTATATTCAAAGAACGAATCTTAAATAAGTTTTCCAACAAAATTCGGTCTTTCAAAAATTTCATTATCCGAAGCTCGGATTTTTTAAAACTGCACTCGATTTAGCGGCATCACAATTTGTTTTCCCTTCACAGGGAAAATGAAAAACAGGGATTTTTCTAATTACGGTATTTCCCTACGCAGCAGTTCAAATAAGTTCGGCAGTCCCTTATTTTTTTTAAAAAAATGTCGTCCTCTTTCATTAAATCTAAACGTAAAAGCAAAAAGTTACGAATGGTAGTTTTCAAAAATAATTTTACTGAGAAAAGAATCTGTTCTCGGCGTTAATTGTTTTTTATTTCGCTTTTCATATAACGTATCTAACTGTGCATAACATTTATTTTATACAGAAAAAAAATGATAAATTTTTTAAAACAGTATAAAACTTTTATGAATAATGAAAAAAATGATAAGTAGTGAAAAGCTTTAGTTCAGAATTTTTACAAAAAGAATGTTATGGAGACAGTCATAAATCTCTTCATAAGACTTTTGGAAAACTTTCAAAGGCAAGTGTTTTCCTTTCAGAAAAGGTAGAAGATCTATGCGTTTTTAAGGTTTCTATAATGTATTTTTTTAATTTAATGGTGCTTTTTTTTTAACTTTGTATTTATGTAGTTATTTTTAATTCGTATAAGTTATATATACAAAATGAAAAATTTATATTCTATATTATTAATATAATATATTATATTATTTATATTATTAGAATAAGGTAGTGATTTAAGGTAGCCAAACTTTTCGTATATTCTCTTCAAATAAAACAAATTACCTTTGTAGAAAAAAAAAAATTTCTATACCTAAAAGAATTATTATTATTATTTTTTTTTTTTTTTTTTTTTTCGTCCTTTTGTATAAAAATTCATTTATTTTGAAAAAAAATCCTTTCTAGGGAAAAAAAAAAAAAAATTTTTTTTAGGGAACATTTATTTCTCTACAAAATGTTGTTCGTATTTTGTATACTAATCCAGGTTTAAACCATATCCCTGTATAAAATGAATATTCTATGTCTATGAGTATCCTAGTCACAGTGTATCATGACTTAAAAATAATGGCACTCAATTCGTGGCACAACAAACAAAGTCGTAATAGACAAACCTTGCGTAAATGCGGGAGATGGGCATGATAAATCTGTACATCGGAAAATCATTGCAGTATCCGAAGAAAAGGCGTGGAAGATGCACAGAATTTCTTTTCAGCGTTTTCATCCAAAATTGCAATTGCCATTTTACTCTCATGTTTATAAAGACACGAAATGATTACCAAATTATATTGAAATAATAATGAAAGTTACTGAAAATACAGGTATCATACTTTATATCATGCTGTTAACAAAAATCAGGATTATAAAAATTATATCTCAGAATGTGATTTAATAGATACATTTTGTTACATAATAAAGAAACGAAAATGTGACACATGAAATATTTTAATCCTCAAAAGAAATTGGATCAGAATTATTTCTTCTTAAAAGAAACTATATCTCTTCTCTTACTTCACAAAAAAAGTTTTCATCACATTTGTCTACGAAACAACAAGCAAAATTACTCAGATACCACGCATGCATTTTCTTTTGTACTAAAGATGTAAAACGCATTGTTATGTTTAAAATAATACATTTTCCTTCAAAAATAATAAGATGGGTAATGAATTTTGTTTCATGTTAAATATTTATATTCAAAGAACGAATCTTAAATAAGTCTTCCAACAAAATTCGGTCTTTCAAAAATTTCATTATCCGAAGCTCGGATTTTTTGAAACTGCACTCGATTTAGCGGCATCACAATTTGTTTTCCCTTCACAGGGAAAATGAAAAACAGGGATTTTTCTAATTACGGTATTTCCCTACGCAGCAGTTCAAATACGTTCGGCAGTCCCTTATTTTTTTTTAAAAAAATGTCGTCCTCTTTCATTAAATCTAAACGTAAAAGCAAAAAGTTACGAATGGTAGTTTTCAAAAATAATTTTACTAAGAAAAGAGTCTGTTTTCGGCGTTAATTTTTTTTTATTTCGCTTTACATAAAACTTATCAAACTGTGCATAACATTTATACAGAAAAAAAAATGATAATTTTTTTAAAACAGTACAAAACTTTCATAAATAATGAAAAAGATGATAAGTAGTGAAAAACTTTAGTTCAGCCTTTTACAAAAGGAAAGTTATGGAGACAGTAATAAATCTCTTTATAAAACTTTTGGAAAACTTTCAAAA
This sequence comes from Caerostris darwini, assembly GCA_021605075.1. Taxonomy (NCBI): domain Eukaryota; kingdom Metazoa; phylum Arthropoda; class Arachnida; order Araneae; family Araneidae; genus Caerostris; species Caerostris darwini. The sequence goes on along the minus strand of BPLQ01007013.1, from coordinate 995,377 downwards.
GCAAGTGCTTTCCATTCAGGAAAGGCATAAGTACTATGCGTTTTTAAAGTTTCTGTATTGTATTTTTTAATTCAATAATAATTTTTTTAAATTTTATATTGATATAGTTATTTTTAATTCGTATAAGGATAGATATAAAAAGAAAAATTTATATTCTATAGTATTTATATTCTATAATATTAGAATAAGGTAGCCAAATTTTTCGAATATTCTCTTCAAAGAAAACAAATTACCTTCGTAGAAAAAAAAGTTTCTATATCAAAAAGGGTGAGGTTTTTTGTAGAAAAGCATTTTTTTTAAAATTATTATACCAAAAAATATGTTTAGTACAAAAAAAAATTTTTGTAGAAAAAATTCTATCTTTACAAAAGGTTCTTTGTGTTTTAAATACTATGTGCTTAATCCATTCCACAATATATCATGAATATCCCATGTGACAGTATATGATGAGTCAGAAATAACGTCAAAGTCAATTCGCGGCACAACAAGCAATGTCTCGAATAATGTAGAAAAAAAAAAAGTTTTCTTTTGTAGAAGAATATGTGCTTTTTGTAAAAAAAATTCTTTGTAGAAAAAAATTTACAAAAAAAAAAATGTTTTATTTACTATATAAATTATATTTTTTTACAAAAGAAAAATATTTTTTGTAGAAAATTTTTTTTTTTCAATAAGAGATTATTCTTGTTTTGTATACTATGCACAGTTCTTGTTTAATCCGTGTCACTGTATACCATTACTAGTCCATATCATAATATACCATGACTAGTCCATATCATAATATACCATGACTAGTCCATATCATAATATACCACTACTAGTCCATATCATAACATACCATGACTAGTCCATATCATAATATACCATGAATATTCTGATTCACAGTATACCATTAATAGTCGAAGTCATAGTATACTATTAATAGTTGAAGTCCTAGTATACTATTAATAGTTGAAGTCATAGTATACTATTAATAGTTGAAGTCATAGTATACTATGATTAGTCACAATATACCATGGAAAGTCTGTGACTAGAGACCTATTATTGCCTTGTGGCAATATCTGTGGAAAATATATAAAAAACTGACTCGTGGCCAAGTGGTAATGCATGTATTTGGTGTGTGAAAAAGGAGGCACATGCTGCTTGAAAAGCACGTGTTGCAATCAGTGTTTTCAGAAGAGGAGAATCAACGATGATTGTGACAACATTAGTGACATATATATATTTTTTTTGATAACAAGTAATTTTCTCGGCATAAAAGCAGCCGTTTTCCAGATTTTACACACGAAAAACCCTCATCAGGCTATTTCGGCATAAAAGCAGCATAAAATGATGAGGGTTTTTCGTGTTTCTACTAAAACAGCATGATTGCTAATAAATTACCATTAAATACCAGAACAAAATAATTTTTTCGTACCCAATGGTAGTTATTCGTTTGCATACAACGAGGACAATCAGAGGCACAAAAAAAAAAGATTTGCAAACTGGAAATTAAAATTTCTAGACGGTTTTTTCCCACTACTTTTACTTTACTTTTTTTTTCCCCCACTTTTTTCCCACAGACGGTTCTCTGCACACTCTAAAAATATTCGAAAATTTTCAATTTAAGAATACTACAATAAATATTTTAAAGAATGTATTTAATTTTAGTAAATATATAAATAAACTATATAAATAAAAAACTCTTTTCCAAAATTCTTATCAACCATTTTTACATCAGAATAATAAATTTTTAGTCATACTTTATGCCTCAAAATACTCATTGCACACATCATTAAACTTCTGAGTTTCTGAAATACAAATTTCGCCAAGCAATAAATTTGTTCATGAAATTTTGCCATGCAATAAATTTGTAGCATGCAAATTTAAAACTACGAGACAAAATTCAACGAATTTTACTTTTGTCTTTGAGGATTTCGTAAAAATTTATTCAAAAACAAATTTAACGCAAATTTTCCAGATGAAATAAATGCCAAAGCTATTTTATATGCCAATAGCAATGCCATTTAATGGCACGCAATACAGCCTTTAGTATTTATATATTTTCACAGAGTAAGAGTTGCAACAATGTAGAGTTTCATTATATATATATATATATATATATATGTATATGTATAAGTAACGGTCAGATGTGCGCTGCTGTATAAAAAAATTTCCTAGTGCAGAATTATTTCAAAGTCATATGCTTTAAATTCATGGGGCTTCCTTAAAAGAAGATGATGAGACATATGGAACATCTGATACAATGAATAAAAAAAATGGCCTGATGCACGAAAGTGAAGCAGAAACTGATAAATCACCATCACCATATGAGATGGAAAATAGTAATGGTTCTGTGGATTCTGGATATAACTGCAATGTTTGTTTAGTAAAATGCAAAGATAAAAGAAGTTTCCTTGGTCATTTGGAAATAGATCACAATATTGTTGGAAGTTCTGCTTTGCAAATGTGTCAGTTATAAGAATGTACAACTTGTGACATGTGTCAAGAACAGTTCCTAAGATCGTGGGGCTGCTATGTCACATAAGTATAAGGTTCATGGTATAATTCCTCCAGGTTTTGATGCATATTCTGATACTGTAGAAAATGGAGAATATAATTTTTTCTCACCTGGAAGGCAGAAGATTGGAGGTAGCAGCTTTTGTCAGATTTGCAATAAAGAATTGTGTAATAAGTACTTCATGAAAATCCATATGATGAAAATGCATGGAATTGATGTAGATAAAGTTCAACAAGATCGTTGGCCTACTGCTCCAGGGGAAGGAGTCTATTGCGATATTTGTCAAAAGTTTTTGTGCAGTAAATATTTTCTTAAAGTTCATAAACAAAATGTGCATCATATTCTAGATGATTCTACAAAGCTCTTTGTTGTCGGGAGTCCCTCATATAACAGTAACATGTCAACAAGAATGTAAGAAAATGTAAAACTGCAAGAGACTATTACAGAGTTCCCTAATTCTTCAATCACTTAATGTTACATTATTATTTATCGCGGTCTGAAAGCTTTTTCAAATATATTTGGATTTTCCCATGCATTTTGTTATTTCGTTGGTGAAAAAACCTTTGGTAACCTTTTTAGAAACAATTTTTAATACTCTGAGACTTATTTGATTCCTGATAATGCTAAATCTCTTGTAATCTTCCATATTTAGGTTTTAATTTCCCGAGTGTTTGGCTTGACTTGCTGGTACTGCTTAATTAGAGTACTTCTGCAATATATATAAGGGGTGTTGCAAATTTCACTCATTTTATTTTTTTATAATTTTTTTAAAAATTATGTCCCTTGGCGACTTTTCAATTTTCTAAACAATATATCATATTCATAATTCAGCTAAGAAGATCAAGTAAGGCGCTCCGACGGTATAAAAAATACTGGAGTATCAGATTAATTTTAATTAATTCTGAGAGACTTTTTGGGCACAATGTACATATATGAGGCACACTATACATATAAAGAGCAAAACCAAAAAACCACAAAACAAGGACTGAACTAGAAACACAATATTTTGAGCACCAAAAGCAGCTACCACTATTTGCTACGCGCAAAGTGTACAACAAAACCATCATAGCATTTGTAATATAAAAACTCGAAGATACCTTATATTCAGTCACCTAAAAAAAGAATTTAAAAATAGGAAGAAATTGTTCAAAATCCAAAGTGCACACTCCCTCTTCTTCTAGTATCTTCAGTTCAAATTTGAACTCATTGTGACAAGTGTGTATTTTTTTTACAGCATTTTGAAATTGGGACTTTAATTATAATCACAATATATGCATATAGTACTTAGCTTCTATGTTTAAGTTATTTTAAAGTCTACATTTGGTTCAGTATGTGGTTTGTTTATGTGAATTTGAATAGCAAAAACTAATTTTTGCGTTCGATTTGAATTTACTTTTGCACGAACGAACCCAAAGTCTCAGGGAAATTTTCGTAATTCAAGAAAATTTGTGAATTTTGTAGATTTGCATACTATTTTCAATTAAGGCAGTCAACATAATCTTCTGCTTTCATTCTCAAAAATTGATAGCAGTTCCATTTACCCAATTGCATTTTACGAAGAATTTTTAAAAACTTTTTTTCTATCTCGCAGCTAGAGATTTAGATGGATTGTATATTAAATATTACTTTAATAATTTTCTGCTATTATGAAACCGTGACATTTACTTTCTAAATATATAAGTTCATAATAAGAATTTAATCTCATTTTTTTCGCTTTATCAAGGCATTAATTAATAAAAAGTTATCATGTAAAGAAATAAAATGTAATAAAAATTGTTACGAATAGAAAATAATTAAATGAGCAGGCTTTTTAATTTTGATAGAATGTAAATTATTTTTGTTCAGTTAATATTAATTTTAAGCATTGTTATTATAAATTAAAGTTCATTGTTTATCCTTGCATTTTTCAAATTCAATATATGTTTTATTAAAATTTTTAAATATTGTTAACGTTTTTTTTTAATTATGATGCTTATGGTTTGCCTTTATTTTACTAGGCGGACGTTTTTCCTATGTTTCCTAAGTTTTTTCAAGTTTTAATATCCAGATCAAAAATAGCTTGTCTATCAATACATTTTAATAAAGATCTCGGAAAATAAATGTTTGCATCGTTAATCAATTCCAAAATTGGAGCAAATTCCTACTAAAGATTAAATTTTCTGGAATGTTCATTAGTTTTCAAAGTAAAGATCTGCAATGATAATTAAAACAATAAAAAGTGAGGCAAAATTAAGAACAGCAAGTTAACATATTTCAAATTTCTAGCAAAATTAAACAAAGATAAAAAAAAAAATCTAGCTTATTTTACATTTCCATTGTTACATTCTGTTATGGAAAGATAAAGAATATTAAATAATTAGTATATAAAAAGGTCTGATATAATTATTGTTATTAAGATAATTAGTAGTGTTATAATAACTAAATGCGCAATATACAAAATGAACCAGAGAATAAATTGTAATAAATCCAACTTGACATAAAGAATTATTTATACCTTTATCCAGGTAAAGCTATTAAAATATATCGTGATTTTACCCAATAATTTATTTTGTTGTCAAGTAAAAACAATCCAGGTTAATTTATAATACCTGAAACACGTTATATGAAAAAAAGGATAACTTTGTATCATTTTTAAAAATTGTAAATTCGTAGATTTTTGAAAATTTAACATCCGGTGGTTTCATCTTTTATATCGATTTTCTATTATATAAGAATTCCTTGCCAAACTAATCATAAATTATTCTATAAATGTATTAAATTACGTAGTTAAATCATGTAAATTGCTTTTTTTCAGGCCTGGAACTGAAATTGCTTTGAGAGAAAGCCATCCTCGAAACCAGTACTCCACCAACAGCAAATCCCCTCTGAAACCGAAATCGAAACCTGTACTCGTGAAACTGGAAAGTGATAATGCTACTGTAAAACAGGTACACCGTACATGCTTTAGAAGAATTATAAAATGCATAAATTATTATTATTGTTGTCCAGGGGTAGACAACCTTTTTAGGCCTTTAGGCACACTTTTGCATCTCTGTTTGCAGTAAAATTTCCTAACCGCCCACCTATTCCCCAGTAAAACTGATTTATAAAGTCGAGAAATATCTTTACTTTATAAAATGTATAAAGCTGAGTTACAGTAAGTTAAAGCACATAATAGTAATTATTTATCAAATACTTTATGTCGAACTTTCTCTAAGTTTGGCTAAATAATTCTTTATAAAACATCTGCATGTTTATGTATTATTATGTTTGTTATATATATGTAAGCCTATTTACATGCATAAGTGGATTTGCATTTGTATATTTGTGCATGTAGGGCCTGAATGGCCGAGTGGCTAGCGCTCTGGCGCTCGGTATTGCAGGTTTCGGGTTCGAGTCCCGGCGGTGCCATGGATGTTTGTAGTGGTTCGGAATCCACTTTAAACCGCAGGTCCCGGTCCTAATAGGATCGTAGAGCGTTGCAGGGGCATTGTTACTCCGCGTCCGTGGCTTATCTTCAAGTTACATGCGCTCCCTGGGTAATGCAAAGTGAGTAACGTCTGTGCAGCGCTTGCCTTAAGGCTTCCAAGACCAAGCTGTCTAAGTGTTTGCCAGCTGCATTAGAACAAAAAAAATATATTTGTGCATGTTCATGTATGAGCATGGGCATGTATGTATGTACCTGTACATATGCTTGTAGGTATGTAATTGTGCATGTGTACATACGTGTTAGTGTGTATATGTGCGAATATGCATATATGCGTCTGTATGGCTGTGCATATGAGCAAATGTATACATGATCCTATGCTTGTGTATGTATGTGTGTAGTTTTAGTTAATTCTCTCTTTTTATTTATACTTTGCATGCATAGAAACATGAAATAAATTAAATTTAAGAAAGGAAAGTGCTTGGGCAACGAAGAAAACCCCTACCTCCTACTACCATGAAGCCTAGAACGCCAATTAGTGGGCGGTAAGGGACTAGGTTGATTAAAATTGACATAGTCAATTAAACGTATTAAACTATTCGATAAATAATCATTTAATGAATTTCATCCTTTTAATCCTCAATGTTTTATTCATTCTTCTTCATTTGCATTTTTAAAATTAAAAAACATAGTTGTGATGTTAATATCCATTAAAATAAAAGTTTAAAGTAATTTGGATTAATTGGCTTATTATCGTAACTGTTGATTAAAAATACTTTTAAGACTTTAAAACTTTGGACACTTAATGAAGAAACTTGTTCAGAGATGTATAATTGACATCTAATGAATTGCTATTTTACAGTAGACAATAAAAAAATAATCTCTTCTCACATTGTTTTTTTTTTTTTTTTTTTTTTTTTTTTTTTTTTCTTTTACTAATTTCTTCTCTCCTACAGAAACTTTTAACTCAATCTTTTTCAACTTAATTTTAATTTGAAAGAAATAGCTTTTTTTTTTCAAAAGATTTAAAAAAACAGAACAGGGAAAACAACCAAAACCATTTTAATTGGTTGACTCTTGGGAAGAGAGGAACAACTTCCAACTAGAAAACTGTTTGCTGGAATTATTCGTTCGTAAAGCTAACCAATGAAAACTGATCCCATCTGTTTAATGAAAAAAAAAAAAAATTGAATGAAAAAAAATTGAATGAAAAAAAAATTATAATGCAAAGTATAGAATAATTTAATTTTTTGTCCAGAAAAATAACAGTTCATTACGTATTGCTATTGCTGTTTTCCCCAAAAAAGACTTTTTAAATAATTAAATGATTTGGAAGTCACTGTTAGAAACCAACCAATAACATCACATCTAAATCTCAAAACTAAGAGATCGAAGCCTAATTTGTGTCTAACACTCTTCAAAATATTTCAAGATTTTTCTTTATTTTTAAGATTTGAAATTATTAAAACAATATTTTCCATTCATTAATTTTTTTTAATTTAATTTTTAAAACTTTAAAATACTTTGTATCACAAAATTTCTTTTCAACCATTTTTTTTTTTTAATTTTTAAGAATCCTTCAAAAAATACATCGTTTATTTTTATAAATTCTTTTTACCCATTTAATTTTAAATTTTCTTAACATTTTCAAATGTTTATTAAGAATGAAAGTCTGTAATAAATAAAACTAAAACTGCAATTCGTCAAACACTATGGTTTCATTTTTAGAGTAAAGGTAAGAAAAAAATATTGTAAATCAGCAGATCTGTTATGCGTTTAACCCTTCAAAGAAGTAAGATAATTACTGAAAATAATCTACCCTTGTAGGTATTTATCTATACTAATTGAATAGTTAAAGAAGAGATTTAATTAATCGCATCAATTATGTTTATAAACATCTCTGATTAAAAATAGAAAATATCCTGATAAATCCCTGCTATTCTCGAAAATCACTATCTCAAAACAACACATTACATTATGATCAGATTACAGACAATTACCAGTTTTGATTAAAATTTGTAATTATCTATGGCGTTATGCATTATTACAAATTACAATGATTACAAAAAGTACCAGTATTATAAAGGCTTAATATAGTGAAGGAAATAAATTTGTTTCCGTTAACATAAATTAAAGCCAGCGTAAAGTGGGCTGTTTTATATTCACTTGATTATAAAAATCTTCAAAGTGCGTGAGTGCATTGGAATTATATTAATTATAAATTAATTAATTTAATTACGAACATTTGCAATTATATGTTAGTAGAATTTTATTGGAATTTATTAAAAGTTCCATTAAAATAAATTATCACTAATTGTTTTAATGCCAAAGCGAAAATCCGTTACTTGAATTGAATAATTTTAATTTTCAAATTAATAAATTATTGTCGTTGTTTTTTCCGAATGTTGAGTACATTGACTTGAGATTATTATTCACTAGAGTTGCAGAGATCCAGCAATGTACAAAATTAACAGAGATGTACAAAATTACACTTATTACTTACACTTACTTACCACTATTTAATTCTTACACTTACTGCACACTTAACAATTCCAAGACATTACGTTTAGTAGGCTCCATGTGTATAAGGATTACCGATTACCGAACTATAAAGAAGAGTTACTTCACACTTAATTTCACAAAATATTATTCTATTCAGATAATTCTCATGTGGATTGATCAATAATGGATGTGCATGCCTTCTTGTGAGGAGTCCCCCTAAGAAAATTTATACTTAATAATATAGTTAAAAAATAATAGTGTTATTACTTTAAAATACTATTGATAATATAATATATTAATCTATGCAATATATATAACGTTATAAGAATATTTCAGCAATATATATATATATATATATATATATATATATACTACACCACTATATACATATATATATATATATACAATATATATATATATATATATATTGCAACTATAAAGGAAAGTTGTTTCATGCTTAATATAAAAAAATATTATTTTATGCAGAGAAATCTCATTGTATGCTTTCTTATGAGGCTTAATTTTAGAGAAACACTTCAAATAGCAATGCAAACATATTTCATATGAAATATGTAATGTATATGTATGTCATTATCAGGTAATAAAAATGCTGGTGGCCGTGGTCGTCCTGTTCATCATGTGCTGGGCCCCCATCCTGATCACCAACCTGCTAACCTCCTTCGACGTGCTGGACCGTTTAAATTACGGCTACCTGAAGCCGATGCGCACCGCCTTCCACCTCATGTCCTACTTCAACAGCTGCATCAACCCCTGCATCTACGGATTCCTGAGTGCCAATTTTAGAAACAGCTTCAAGGCAGCCCTCGTCACCTGCCTGTGCGGCAAACGGCAGAGGATCAGGGAGAGAGGGCTCAGTCGCACCGGCACCACCTCCCTCAGCTACGCCAGGTCCACTTTCGTCACCTGATGGCTCAAGGGCTTGGCTGTCATGAAACCCGTAGCCAGAATAGCCACAGCCATGTGAATAATCCTCATTTGCATCTCAATGTTTCACCAACCCTCCGCGTCAAACCTGCTAGATCTCAACAGATTGTCCATTCAAAACGAATTGCTCATGGATCGGAAAACGAGTTCCTTTATGAATCTTGATTCGAAAGGCCACACAGACTCAAGGATTGATCTCTTAATTGATTGTGAGCACATTCATATTCATGAGTTTCTAGCCCTTAGACTCTTATGGATGGATCGTCCGAAATTTAGCAATTGTGCATATATATATATATATATATATATACATATAATTGCGATTTGATGAGTTGAATATTCGCTAAATACTTTATTCATCATCGTGAATTAAATTGAAAAGAAATTATCTCGCCAATATGGATCTCTTGCGCAAGATATGTCGTCGTTAAAGTGGTGATGATTTCATATATACCAAATTAAAAATAAAACTCCAAGTCTTTGTAACTGAACTGTAAAACATTTATATATTAATGGACTGATAAAACATTGCTTTTACTTCATAAACTTTGTAACTAATCCGACATTTATAGAAAATACGGATTTAAGCTTCAATTTTCTAGGTGTCTCTGAAAGATTCAGAGGGAATCAACACATATAATCTCTTAGATAAATGATAGACAGAAGAAATTAACATTTTTATAAATGTCTGCAAATCTATCATTCAGTAAATGTATATATAATTCAGTATACAGTACAAATTGAACGATATCACGAATTTAAAATTTAAGAAAAAACTTGCTAACATAAAATTTGATGTATAATAATACATAAAAACTTATCTCTTAAAGAAAAAATAAATTAATAAAATGTATAAATTAATGCATGCAAATTTGTGTACTTCCAAAATTCAGCTTGTTGAAAAAGAAATTCGTGCAATAAGTAAATAAAAATTATTTATGAAAGTACTTTCAAATATTATTTAACTAAAGAAATAAATAGTAATTGATACTATTATAATATTTATTATTGAAAGAAACTGATGCTTTTATTATATACTATACCAAGATTTATTCTTTTCAATTGATAAATTGCGTAATGAAATAATTATTCTAACTATCCTTATAAGTTTATATATGTTTAATTCGTATGATATATTTATACTAGAATTTTCGTGATTTCAAATCATGGAAAACATGTTAACCGAAGTTCTTATTCATATCATTACACATGTGTATAATTTATAATCATTCACCCTGATCATTATTGATAATTATTCTGCTCGGGAAGAACTGTACTTTTTATAGTAATTTTCTTCGATTTCCGAATTGCCATAGCAATATTATCGAATTATGAAGCACAAACTTATATAAATCACTGCTAAACAATTGATATTCAACATAGCAGAGGATTTGATTTATGTGAATTGCTCCTAAGGACAAACAAACTGAAATTTTATCTAATTATATTTATCAAAAGTGAGTTACACATATGTTAGGGTACTTTAACTTAATGACTAAAAGTTTGAAAAATGAAAATTTTGATGTATATTTTTGCTCGTGTATTTTCTTGGACGTAAAACTATAATAAATTGAATGTTTTCAGAATTACTATGCATCTAAGTGTACCTACATGACAATAAGTATTCCAAATCTTTGATAGATTTGAAATATATATTTCATATAAAATTAAACTTTATTATCTTCGATGTCTATTTATCAAGTTCATTGATGATAAATAATTATACTACACTGCTAACAGATCACTGCTTCGGGCACTGCTAATTGATTAACATAACAAATTGAGAAAGAAATTCTAAATGCATAGAATGATGGTGCTGATTTCATTCTCAAACTTGTATTAAACAATGTGGCGAATAGTATTATCTTAGTTGCGACTATTATGTAATGATGCGAACATCTAAACTTGTTTAAATGTTTAACAAAGTATTTGAATCATTTCTTCATGACTTCTCTCCCCCTCTTTGTAAGTAGTATATTTGTTGTGATGGCCATGCAAAACATGAGGGCCACTTAACAGTATGAAAAACATGGTGACGGAAGTTTTTCATAAAATATAGTTATCTTCAAGTAATATGTTGTTTATCATCTATAAGCAAGATTTCAGCTTCTACAAGTAACTTGAAATATGTGCAGATCATATCATAATATTATTATTTAGCCACCGTCGATATCATCCTTTTAACAGTTGAAGATCTCATCGTATTATATCTTCATACACTCCGCATTATAATGATGCATGGCCTTTCATGTATAAAGAAGGCCGTTCGCTGTGACCATTAAATGTAACTATAATTTTCTAGATTTCTTCAATTTCTTTGTTTGTAAATAGAATTTTACAGTCCTTTTGTCAACCTATTTGTCATTTATGTATACAAGTACAAGTTGGATCATTATCAAGACTTTGCTTTGCTTTTCTGGGATATTTGTGTACAAATAGATGTATACCATCTGTCATTGCATGTATATTATCAGCAATCCATGTGTATCAATGTATATTATTAGTTATACTTATTGATTTATTATTATAATAAATCTTATTCAAGTCACCTAACTAATGTACACAGATGTGGTTGTATGAAATACTTTTTTCCCCTTTAAAGGAACAGGTACGCTTATATCTGTATTATACCTCGATATTTAGGATAAATGTGCCATTGTATCAATGTTTGTTCCTTGACTTGTGCAATTCCAAAGGGATCATGTGAATTAACCAATCATTTTTAATTCTTTACCTTTCTGATATACCAAGTGCATTTTTTTGTGTACTTGAATCTTGGTATTCCCATATTTATGTATTAATTTGTGCGTGTAACCATTTAAATAACAATCTATGTAACGTAAATTATTTATTGTATTTACTAATTATATTTATAACTCAAAAATTAATTTATGTTTGTCCAATTCTTTCTTTGAAGATTTCATCATATTATATGCTCATATACCTGAAGAACATATCATTTTATTACTTTTATTATCTAGTCAAGGTTTGCTTACTTACTGTTATATATTTTATTGTCCCATATTGTATTTTGTCTATTGTGTTGTATTTTTACATACTGCTTTTATTGCATTATATTTTTACTGTGTGGTATTGTGGGTAAGATAGAATATAGTTAAAATTCAGAAATTATTCAAAATGTTGTTGTCAATTGATGTATATTTTTCTCTGTCATATTAGTTGCCTAGCAATTTTTTATATATAATATTGAAGCACGTGTTTTGTAGTATAATTAATCAATGTGTCAATTTATTAACTATTTTGCTCATTGCATTTTATGAAAATCTTGAATTATATGCCGCCAATATTTCAGGAGCTTATTAAAGTATGGTTGTTTCATTTAAATCATATGTTAAGTTAAGCAGATTATAAGCATTCAGACTTTGAAATTGACCAAAAAATAATTGAATCGTACTAGCATATTATAAATCCTCAATGGTGCAGAATATGTTATAAGGAGAAAATCTTAATTTGTAAAATTTTTATTTTAATCATTATTTCATTCATAAAATATTCTTCTAATTCATATTTAAAAAATATTGTACATGATTCCAAAGTATTGTAACACCTTTGAGACATTAAGATTAATATTTGAAAAATGCTATAAAAATATAATAGCAAAATAAACCAATAAAAAGAAATTAAATTATAACCTTTTTGAGGACACAGCGAATCATATAAGTAATCTGCATTATATTTTTGCATGAGTATATAGTTTTTATTTCAATGTCATGTTGTTGAATTTATTAGTTGTTGTTTTTTTTTCATAAATATTTCACTAAGAATCTGAATAGCAGAAATTTTTTCCTCTACAAAAATAAAAAAATACTTTTTTTAAATTTTAATATTCTTTCTTTTCACTTTACTAGTATCTTATAACTTTTAATATTTGCAAAAAAAGAAGGCTTTTATAATGCAGTTTTGGTATTGTACGAAAGAATTCTGCATACCGTAATCACTGAAATATATTGCAAAGGCACAGTTATTGTAAAGTTCCTTGTGACAAAAATGACATATTATATGGATTATATCTTTCTCCTACGATATATGATGGTCAAAAAGCCGCATGTTGCACGTTCACTACATTATCGGTTATGTTATCACATTAATTGTCACAGAGTGATTTAAATTAAAATTAAATTAAAATGTCATTGCTATATTTTTTCCAATTATTATTTTTCATTTGTCAAATGTTGCTCGTTAGCCTGTAAACCATTATTGAAAAGGTCAATAAAGTAAGCTGATGAGGGTTTTTTTTTTTTTTTTTTTTTTTTTTGACAAGGGAAGTATTTAAAAAACAGTTCGTGGTTAAACTAGCATTAACTAATTATTCTTCAGATCTACAAAAATATTTTTCTGTTTTTAACTTTTTATTGAAAGTAATTGTAAATTTTTTTATATTATTTTTTTTAATTCCACGGTGCTAATAATGCCTTTTAAAAATTTAAATTCGTTTTTTTATTTTTATTGTTTTTATGTTTGTATTTTAACATATTTTTTAAAAAAACTAATAATTGAAATTCTTTGACACCTTTTAAAAACCTAATGCATATCTGAAATGAATGTAATGAACCTTAATACCATTTAATGTATATAATCAAATGCTGCCACAAAATTGAATTTACTTATGCAAGATATTAAAATTACATTTACAAAATGTCAATTAATTAATTCACTGAATGTTGCGCTTTAGAATGGAAACGTCTTCTAATTCTAAATACAATTAAAAATCTTAAATAAAACTGAATTATAATGTAATTAAATTTAATTAATGCTCACTCTCTTATTATGAGCATTTTAATGTAAAAATATGGTACATCTAAAATTTGCATAATTTTATTAAGTATACCTAAACCTTAAGGTTATTATTATGCCTATAAATTTAAGTAATTACTTAAGTTAACTCAGAAGTGTTAGAAAACGTTTTGTTACAACATTAACCGCCATTTCTGAAACTGTGCTTTACATTTTAGTGTGCTATCATCTTATACAAGATTTGAAGTATGTAAATATCTTATTACTGGGGCTGAATAATTAATTAAATAGTTTATTATTGTGGTACGGTTTCAATATTTTCTCTACTCAAAGTTTTAGTTTGCATGTGATTGTTCAGTAGTTTTCTCTCTTAATTTATTCTGCAATTACTGATTCCTGTTTACTGCTAAATTTCTAAACTTTATTGACCAACTTTGTATAACATTGTCCAGTATTATGTGGAAGGTATTGTGCTATAAGTGTTTTACACCGTGACAATTTTGTGCCCTTTACAAGTAAAGCGCCACAAGATATATTTTTTCTCTTAACATAGCTTAGAATGTGTTATTAATAAGTATTTCATTTGTAACACACACTTAATATTCCTCTTCTGATAATGATGATATGTAATCACATAGTTTTAATAATAAGTGTCGTTACCATCTATGTAAATTAAAAGAGGCGTTCCTAAATTTTTTTTTCATTTGTTGTGCGATTAAACTAAAATGTATTAATATATTTCATATTTATTGATAATATGCAAATGCAATTTGACCGCTTATGTGGAAAGGTAAATATCCCACCTAAAAGCAGAAATGGACGAGTCGATTACTTATTAGGGGTGCTAATCGTATATATGCGGCGCAAAGCAATTTTGAAAGTAAAATGTTTGCTAGTTACTATGGATTTTTTTTTTTTTTTTTACATGATGTAATTAAAAATTTAATTAATAAAATTCATGTAATTTAAAATTATATTTGTTGCAATTAAAACCTATCCGAAATTACCTTTTTCCTCTATTACATCGTCCAACTTGCCAATTTTCCATGCCTTGGGTTGTTGAATTCTATGGTTATTTACTGTGAAAACAGCAATTCCCAAGACTGCAACAGCTGAAAAAACTTTGAAAAGGAATAAATAGCATGGAAAACTTATGAAAACCGTAATATAATGTGAGAGTATAACTTTGTTATTCCTATTTTATATGATTATTATGACTGAATTATATTTTTAATTACAGGCCAAAACAATATTTTTATAACTTTCTCAAATATTAATTACGTTTCCTTAAATTAAATTGCATATTATTCTAACATAAACCTAAAGAACCCAGATAACATAAATAATATATTATAATAATGATAAAATCCATTACATACTATCAATTTAAAAAATATATAAAGCTTGTGAACAACAGGATCTTAATCAAAGATATAATATGTAAAAAATGTATTGCTAATAATTTTAAAACATCTGACTATATTTTTTTATAGCTAAACATAAAATAACTTTTATGAAAATAAAAACCCCATGCTCATAAAGTAGAATAAATTTACATTTATTTATTCTGCTTATTATGGGTAAAGGACATTAGGAAAAAATTGTGTTTATTTATTTAATTTTTAATGCATTTTTTCATGCCTGAAAAATAAATTAATATACAGAGTGATTATAATTAAAATCACACTTTCAGAATGCTGTAAAAAAAGAAACATTCGTCACAATGAGTTCAAATTTGAACTGAAGATACTTGAAGAAAGGGGAAACGGTACGGAATCAAAAAAAAGTTCTAAAATGTATTACTTGATGGCGCTGAAAGCGGCATAAAGAATGGGAATTCGTCTGCCAGTGATATTTTGAATAGAAATGACAACGTATTTGGCATGAGTTGCACATTAAACCAACCAGTGTTCAATGTGCTTGTTTGTTTCGGTTTTGTGACGGAAAAATGACTTCTAAGTCATTCAACAGTTGTGACACTGTTAGTGGAAAGCCCATCCACCAAGGCAAGGTCATACCAAATTGGATGGAAAAAATCGGTGACACTTTTTTTTGGTGTCATAACGTTTCTTCCTTCTTCACATATCTTCAGTTCAAATTTTAAATCATTGTGATGAGTGGTTCTTTTTTTTTTTGCAGCATTTTGAAAGTGGGACTTCAATCACCCTGTATATGAAATATAACTAAATAATAATTTTGCACTTTTTATTTCTGTATTTATTTAATTCTAAGATGATTAAATGTATAAATCTTCAAGGAAAAATTCTGAGTGATTACATATTTGCCAGTCAGGTGATCTGTGGAAATAAAGAAAATTTGGTACATTACGTTTAATGGTGCATCACTTGATACGAAACTTAAATTTTAGAGCGAAAATCAACCTATCATTATATAAAGAAACAAAGTTTACCAGATTTTGCGAACAATTACGATTTGCGTCCCAATTAACTGAAAAATACCGAGAATTCTTCACAAAAAATATTCATCATTGAATATTTTTTTTTTAGTGTAAATAATTAAAAATTGATAATGGTAATGAGTCAGTATTTATAACTTTAAAATATTCGGAACGCCTCTTACGTAGGTTACTGTCTTAAATAATATATCATTAATATATCCTACCTAATATTAAATATTTAATTATGTGTTTAATGTAGTGATTTTTTTTGTCTCAGTTGTTATAAATATAGGCAGAATAAAAAGGTTTTAAAAAGCTATGGTTTGTTATTTTATATCTGTCATTTCAATATACTTCTTACAGTAATTTTTAAAAAAAGTATTCTTATTTCCTGTTAAAATATGACAAATTAGCATTTATTTTGAAAAAATTCAAATCACTTATAGTTTAGTATAAATTAATGAGTAATTCTAATTATTCTTTGATAAAACTGATCATTGAATACAATTATCCTGCTTTTCTACAATGAAAAATAAATTAAATTATAAATTAATTTATATTTGATTTTCTTTGTTTTTAGTTCAACTTAGTTTCTACGAAAATAACATACTTCGTAATATTTTTATAGTGGCTCTTATTTATTTTTAAAAGTACGGGTTCTTGAAAAAACACATGATATTTATTTTTATGATTTCACATTCACATGATATTCATTTTCAATAAACCTGTTTTTTTCCCCAAGTTAAAAATTGTAGTAATAATCATTATCTGCTGAACTGTTGGTTTATTCACAAACTATTGATTCGTAAAATATGTTCATTTTAAACTGTTGGTTCATTCATAGAATTTGTTTATTTATGAGCTGTTGGTTCTTTCATAAACTTTTGGTTTGTTCAGAAACTATTGGTTCATAAACTGGTGGTTTGTTCATAAACTGTTGGTACATTCGTAAACTGTTGCTTCGTTTGTAAATTGGTGGAAATTCACTCATCGTTGGTTCATTTGTAAATTGTTGGTTCATTCATAAAATTGGTACATTCATAAACTGTAGATTCATTCCTAAAGTTTATAAAAATATTAAAAATTTTAGGTGCATCGTGAAAGTTGCTGCATAGAACTTACAGAAATTTGAATGCATAATATTCTTACTATAATAAAAAAAAATCTTTAATCTAAATCATTAAATCTATTTAAGTCATTAAGCTAGTTTTATTATAATGAAACCAATGAGGAATAATTAAAACTCCATTAAAATAAAAGCAATATTTATGGCTGTATCAAGAAATGTAAAAATAGTTTTGCAAGATGTCCAACTGAATGTAAGATCATTTTAAATCATGAACCAATCAGAAGGCTGTTCGTAAAAACAGCGATAAGTAAATACGTAGAATATTGCAATAATAAGGTCATTGAAAATTTAATCGATTTGATTCCTGTGGTCAAAGTACTGAAGTCCTACGCAGCACTGAATTTAAAAACCATGACTCTGTCATGTTGTAAAACACAGAAGTAGATGCCTAATGACGTCAAATACTTCTGTTTGCCTCTGAAATGAAACATTTCCATTCTTGTGGAAAATTTTTTGATAAAGATAAATGTTTGAAAATTCCATAAGAAGGCAATCAATAACACCTATATAAAGTATATTTGAGTTGAGTAAAGATATAAATTTGAAACCATTTTGCTCGATTATGTAGCTTTGCAATTGACTTAAGGTTAGTTAAGAATCGCAATTATTAATAAAAGGTATTTTATACTAAAACACAATAAAAATAAAATACAAAACTTGCCAGAAATCCCCGGCACATTTTAAAATTTAATATAAAATCAAATAATTGGTACACGTACAATTTGGATTAAAATCTTCTCACGATTAAGAATTTTTTGCACGTGGGTTGGACTTGTCTTCCATTAATGTATACCATAAATAGACATTTGACACGATAAGTGATAAAGGTAGAACATTGCCTGCCGAAACTAATTTTATTGCCCAAGATTTGAATGTCGCATAAATATAATCATTTTTACTCTTATTTATGATGCCACCACTAATGCGATAAAAAAAATGTGAAGCAATTACCAACAAAAATCTACCCTCCATTGCCTGTTGTTGATTGTTAGTGGTATGCATAAAAGCGCAAGTCCAGTCAAGGTACGAAGAAAAATAAACAGAAAGAATGGCAAGAAAATTCATGAAAACTTTTGAATTGAAAATATCTTCCAGAACATGAGAGCAAATTCATAATAATAACATAATTTGAAATGAAAATTATTTGTTACATTGCGTTTAATAGATACATCGTAATAGCTCATAATAATTCCCAATATCTACTCATCGTAATAATTCCCAATATCTACTCATCGTAATAATTCACAATATCTACTCATTTATATTATTTCCATAACTAAGCAATTTACAATCATGCTATTCTTAAACCAAAAACTCTGATTGGCATGCAAACCATCCTTTGTTACATTGCATTTAATGGATACATCGTAATAGTTCCCAATATCTGCTCATTTATGTTATTTCCATAACTAAGCAATTAACAATCATAACATTCTTAAACCAAAAACCGATTGGCATACAAACCCTCCTTTGTTACATTATGTTAAATGGATACATCGTAATAATTCACAATATGTACTTATTTCTATTATTTGCATAATTAAGCAATTAACAGTCATAACATTCTTAAACCAAAAACTCTGATTGGCATGTAAGCCAAGGACAAAATTCTAATATGCTCTTCACTTAAAAAAATTCGAGTATCCCAGTCAATATTTTTAAATTAAAAACGATTAATTAAATTTCTCAGTGTGTTCGTTGCCCCGGGATACATCGCGTTCCATTCATCGAAGACAAAGAATTTGAAGAATTTATATTAAGGTCGACAAAAAAAAATATTTTTACAACAACTCGAGCACATTGTGTACATGTCGTCAACGTTCAAATTAAATTTGCAATATTCTTTAGTAGAAAATTCTTTAATAGAAAGATAAAGAAATGTTCCTAACATTACGTGCATGAGACATTGTTGAAAAGTTTATAAAGAAGTGAGTTCCTAATTTACACAGTTTACTTTTCTTTTTCCATCTTTTTTTTTTTTTCTTGTCAGTTCTATTTTTGTCATGTATATGGATAGATAACAAGCAATAAGAGAAACAAATTACAATAAGAATATATGAGATAATAAATTGGCAAAATTTATTGAAAATATTTGAATTTGGCAGTGCTCCAAGTTTTGGCAATTTTTACTAATGAATAAAATCACCAAAGATTACTTTATTTGTTCTTTTCCCACATAATATTACGTCTTTTTTTTACTATTATTCCTGAATTTATTTATCTGAATTTATTATGCCTGAAATCTGATTCTATTATATCTAAAAATTTATCAGAATCTGTTACATCTGAAAATAGGAATGCATTATATCTGAAGTCTGGATCTATTGTAATGTTTTCTATAGTATTGTTTCCAAATTTGTCAAAGTATTTTTATTTTTTAAGTTTTGTGAAAGAAAGCTTTCTTAAATTTTAGATATTCCAATATGACTTACTAATATTTAAAATGTAAATGCAAATGTATCTCAAAATTATTCTCACTGTTTTAGCCAACTAGATTATTTAAAGCTTAGTGAACACTTGAAAAATTCGTATTCCGTTAAATAAACAACATACATAAACAAAAAGAAAGCACAGATGCACATATAATGGCGTAGGGTTAAGTTCCATTTAAAATTAAAATAAAATTGCATAAATAGTTCTAATGATATACTACAGAAAGTGCTCTATTTGTCAGCAAAGATAATAGAGAGTTTTTGCATACCGTACGTTAGTTTCCGTAGGACGTCCGTTAGCTTTTTGTCCCTAACGCGCATGCTCAGTTTCCTATGAGCATGCGCGATAGAGAGAAAAAGCTAACGGACGTACTACGGTAACTAACGTACGGTATGCAAAAACTCTCTAATGTCCACTAAACCGCTAACAAAACCTTAATCTGTAGAACATTATTGTAAATGTAAATCTTCAATCTCAAGCCACTTCGCTAATCAGCATTCAATACCTGCCATAGCTTGGTATCCTTAACTTGCATTAATTGTAATACAAATTAGCCTAAAACGGAAATCAAGGAATTTAAAGATTCTATCTTCAATCACAATCCAATCCTAATAGCAATTCAATAGACTCTTCTCTAACCCAGCGGTTCAATTAATTTCCCGAACTACATCACCTACAGAACCAATAGACTTATCCATAGAGGAGGATGAACAGCTTCTGCATTCAAGCTTTGAAAATATCTCAGTAACAATTCAACTCCCCAATAACAGTAAAAGCACAGCCATAACCATCTATACACTACCACATGAAAAAGACATCTACGGTTGATATCTTATCTTACAACTAACTCCTACTCCCAATAGGTGATTTTAATGCAAAGCATACTTTCTGGAATACAGATAAAAACAAAATAAACAATGCCGTCCTTTACAACTAGTGCTGCGATAACAGCGTCAATATTGCAACCCGTCTGACCCTACTTTCATCTCATATATAAATGCCGTTAACAGCGCCCTAGATCTTGCAGTATTAAATACCTTCAACAACGGAATCATCATTTCCATAAAATAAGAAAAATTATACTTCCATAAAATAAGAACAATTATACTTCCATATAAGAACAATTATACTTCCATATAAGAACAATTATACTTCCATATAAGAAAAATTATACATAACCACCTAAATACATTGGACCCACCACATCTTTCTCTTTCGTGGATTTCATTAGGATAAATCGATAGGCGATTTTCTGTAAAACCAACAAATTTTGGGTCACTTTGCAAACAAAATTCGGAATCTTCAGTAAAGAGCACATTCCATTGACTTGCACTCCATTTGACAGGGGAGCTTGCCCAATTAAAACTTATTTCAGCTCAGAGCTGCATGCAGTGCAAGACGTTTCGCATAGAAATCCCTTTCACCAAGCTTTCTGTGCTCATTTGTGCCTTCCATTGGCTGTCACAAGAGAAAGGATTAGTGTAGCGGTCCTGTTACTCCTTGCAATTGGTTGTAAATAGCAATCTGCGACAAATGCTATTCTACGTCTTCCTCGACTAAAGCTGATTCTGCTCTTAGAAGGACAGTCTATAAATTACAGAATAGCTCACATTCAAGCCATCTTTCTATACAAGATTGACTCCAACAGGCTTTTATTCTCTCTGTGTTTCTCCATTGTATTTCTTCAGATAAATGACGCGGAGCACTCCTATCTGAATCTATCTTGAAATTTCACTGCTCAATTTATATTTACAGAAAAAGACTACAGACTAAGGTTTTTGAAGCAGATTTTTCGCATGTGTTCAATGACATTAAAAGACAGCAACTTTTGTATTTTGTTATTAATTTTCGTATTATATTAACTTCAATTAACTTGCATATTAATATAATTTGCATATATATATACTTATTTTCATATTATAGACTAATTTACATATTAGATTCTGATATAGCATTACTTTTATATATAATTGAGTAATTTTTACGAAAAATTACTTTGTTTTGACAATCACGATTTTTCTGACTTTTCCTAGATTTTTAGAAACCAGCATATTTATTTTTTTTATTCTAAAGCTCCGTCTGCATTTGAAGGCGTAAGCTGTGAGCGTCGCTCAAGAAAACTTTCCAAATCAAAATTTTCGCCCCATTAAATGGCGGTTTTTAGTCGTGCTTAAAAAAATAATTACGAAAGATATTAGCAAATAGCCAAATAATAATTTAAAGAATTCGTGACACTTTTTATTGAGTTGCCAGAAACAAATTCCACTTTAAAATTGCTCACAACAAAATATCAATGATTGCTGCTAGATAATACAGCGTCTATATTTGAATACATCAGCTGCGAGCAACACTCAAGAAGCTCTTTCTGAGTGTATCAGCGGGACCTTGAAAATAAAACCTCTTTTCACCGATTACCAGCAAGCCACCTTCTCCCTCCCTTTTGGAAAATCGGAAGTTTGAAGTTTGACCAAATTTGATTCTAAGACCATCCACATTTGAATACATAAGCCGTGAACGTCTCTCTTCAAATCGATTTTTTCAGTATGAATTGAAAACATGAAGCATACGAGAACATTTGACGTGTTTCGAGGAAACAAAATTTCCCTGCCAGATAATGTTAGTTTTTAGTCAAGCATTAAAAGTCGCTTCCAGAAATCAGCACTGGTGTTCTTTCCATGCATTTTAACACAACCTCGAAAAATAAACCCCCTTATCTCTCCATACCAGAGGGTCACCAGTCGAGTTACGAACATCCATAAATCATTTGATATGAAACCAAAAATCGATGCTATCTGGAGTTGAGATTTCCATTCCCCAAGAATTGGTGTTCGCGCACGCTTTGCGTTTTCCACTCTAACTGAAACAAACCGGATAGCTTTCGCGAATGATGTTTGAGGCTCTGACACCCAAATGTGGATTGCGCTGAATGCATTTAACTTACTGAAACATTTTTTGCCTCATACATACACTTTTTTGTTGAGGCTTCTGTATTGGTGGGCATCATGTTCTACTTGTATATATCACAAACAGCCCACCGATTTATGATGAAGAGTGGACATTGTCTTCCATTGGGAATTTTAGGAGTAACTTTCGCGCATTTGCGGTCGTACGAGAGAAAACATGAGAACTCTTATCAGATTGCTCCGATAATCATGTTGAAAATGAGGGCAATAAATCTGTTGGTCGAAAATATTTCTGCTGGACACGAAAAGGAGATATAAAATCGGAATTTCTCAGATGCTACTTTTAGTAATGTTCTTTCCAAAACATAGCGCTTCAGTAAGGCAAAACTTCTGAATAAACTCTTAATAACGCTGTATCTGCTAGCATATCTATCATTCTACATGAATGATTTCATGACATAGTGTACAACCTTCAAAAACAGCAACAACAAAAAAAAATACTGATGAAATACATTTCATAATTTACAAACTGACGAAAAAAATAATTAAAAGAAATGCATTTCTTAAAAAAATATATCAATAAATAATTACTTAAAAAAATATTTATTTTATTCAAATATATAGTATGTATTTCTTATCACAGATTTGCTTAAAAATTCAAGTTTAGAAAAGATTGATATTCTTCAAATTACACATAAAACCAACGGGGTTGATTAAAATTTGGCTTCAGTGAGAAAAAGAATCACAAAGCCGGAACTTTTGATTAAAAGAACTCAGAAAAATCTGAATCTCGGCTTGAATTTATTCCAGTAACAAAACACGAGACACAAAAATTGCTCCAAAACATCGTTATTCTTCTTTTTTTTTTCCAGCATTCTCAGCTTAATAAGTAAAATTGGATTCTCTTTTTAATGACGAACGCAACGAAAAACTTCAATTTTGTATAAAACCTTGTTTATATCATACATTATTAAAGTACATATTTTGTTCATTTCTCGCAAATCAAAAATTTTTTTTAAAATATCCATCTGAAATTCAAATCTGCTTACAATTTTTTAAGTTTTAATTTAATTTAGTATAAAATAAAGTAAGAAAAATTGAAAAAATATTTTCAAACTACACAATTTTAAATATAAAGCACGAAGGAAATGAAATTTTATTTTTAAATTTCAGGTATAACGAAATTGATTTTATTTTTAATTTTAAAATAACAATATGAAAATAACCAAAAAAATATTATTATTTTACTTTGAAATAAAGCAAAACAATTTTGTTAATAAAGTTGAAAAATTTCTAATCCTGTTACTACGTAATTTGGTATCACAAAATCCGTTCATTTAGTGTCAATCTTTGATATTTTTTTCAAACGTTGATTTAAAAAATTATTTTCACTTTTAATATTCATTTTTTGACCGATAGAAGCTCAGTGGTAACAGATGCCACAAAAGCTCAGGTACAAATTCTGTGATGATGTCAGTGCCTGCTTTTACAAACGAGGCGAGACTAGATTTGAGATTTGGTTTGTCGCTCTACGGTCATCTTGAGCACACTTTAGGACCGGGACATACAGTTTAACGTGGAATCCGAACTACCAACAAACATCCATGCTAACGCCAGGATTCGAACCTGAAGCCTTTAGTACTAATGGCCAGAGCGCTAGCCAGTTGGCCATCAGGCCGCAGGCGAGACTAGAGGCCGTATGTGACAACATATGTAAAATGTCTCACAATAGTAATCATGCTGCTTGGTGGATGTTTTCTGAGTTCCTTTTCTGGTATCACAGGCTTTAGATTCCAATCCTGGCGGTGGCATGGATGTTTGTGAGTGGTTCGGAACCCACTTTAAACTGTAGGTCCCTGTCACAGTCACACTCATTTTGTGTCACACTGGTGTGCACAAAATAATCGTAGAGAGACAAACCAATCAACTGAGTTCCGTTTCATGATTGCGCAGATGTATGGCAGTTACTCTTAAAAATGTTCTTGGAACTCTCACTCAACACTTTCGATGCCGATCTCGTGCCAGCGCGGGGTGCGGAGGGATATCTTAATAACCAATCACGCGTTCGCGCGGAAGAGCAAAACATTTATATTTGTTTATATAACACACAGCATTTATACTCGGCAACAGCATTTATACTCGGCAACAACATTTATACTCGGCATCAATCGGCGCTATATGTTAGACGTGTCTGCTGGTAATCGTGTGGAGTAAAAGTCAGAAGTTAATTGTAAAGGGACGCAGTTCAGAATTTATAAATATATTAGTTATTAAAAAGTCTTGCAATATGAATTGTGGAGATTACAATTCTACAAGGTCCTCACAGCCAATAAAATGCAACCTAATAAGCCACACACATATGATGAAATTGCAATTGTATTGGCTGAGCTTTTAGGCGAGTTCCCGGGTGACATTAATTATGACAGCGATGAAGAATTCATTCTCTCCATTACGCCAGCGGTCTGATGGCCGAGTGGCTAACGCTTTAAAACTCGCTACCACAGGTTTCGGGTTCTAGTCCCGGAGGTAGTGATTCGGAGTTCACTTTAAACTCTAGGTACCGGTCTGTTTAGTTCTCGTGTGCACAAGATGATCGAAAAGCGACAAACCAAACGAAACCTCAATATGCCAGTAAAATTTCGGATTTGCATATCATTGTAACCAACTTATAATTAAATATAATAATTCATTCATATTAAATATCTGTTAGTGATAAAATATATTTAGTCACTCTCGAAATAGAGCAATTTGCATCTATTGTGTTGCAACAACTCAATAATCACCAGTCAGCGAGTCTGCATTGAAAACAATAGGTTTGATTTTCGAAGCTAAGAAGTTTCTGTGCATGTGCCAGAAGCTTTAATTCATATTGAGACGAGATAACCTGGAATTACCGAGCATTGTTATGAATACGAAACTTTTTTGAGTTGAACAGAAATAGTTCGGTTTGAATCTTGATGCCGAACCGAAAGTATATTTTTCCAAAAATTAAATCCCTAGCAGGTATGTCCTTCTGTTGTACTTTTATGTACGATTAGGTTGCTAACTCTGATGATGCCTTTTCTAGGGGTCCCCGTTCAAAATACGATGTTCTAATGTGGGAATAATATAGCAGTCCTCATGTTTCCTGCGAGCCTGTCTGTAATAATCTAGCATCAGGCTGAACAAAGATGATGCTGAATCTACTACACATCTGCCATTCCGCTGAAATATTTGTACGAAGTGTTTGAAAATAAAAAAAAACATGTGTTTTCCCCTCTTCTAAGCAGAAGTGGAGTGTCGAAGTCGACGTCAAAGTCGGTAATCGAGCTTTTTTGAAGCAGTCGGAGTCGGATGTCTGTACAAAAAATTCAGCTCCCGATTTTTTTTTTATAATTCTTTCTAATTCTGTGAATTCAAGTTACAATTAATTGCTTATAAGTAAATTTGTCAAAACTGCTGTATATATATCTAGAACTTTTTGAACTATTTACCACTTGAACTCTTTACCACTCCACTTTTGAACTATAGACGTACTTCGGTATAAGAACTTTTCTCCACGCATTTCAGGACTTCATTGTTGGTAGTCACCCGTAGTGGACGCAGGTTTTTTTTGTGTCTGTATTTATAATATTATTTTGTGTGTCATATCGTCATTGTTATGTGTTCAATAAAAGTATTGCATTTATATTTGAATTAACTCACTACATCCCGACCTTTCGGATATCTCATTCTGAAGTTCATTGGACAAGAAAGGTAAGAGAAATTTTATATGAAATTTTAGCGGATTGTTTTGGTGAGGTAAAAAAATTCAATTAAATATTTTAAACATTGACAAAGAGAGTTACTGCCTTAGCAATAAACCAAATAAGTGCTGTGAGATTTTTCTCAGCACTGAGAAAAAAGCTATCTTAAATCAAAATGGAAAAAGAAAATCTTATAGAAGTTTTATTTTTAAGAACAAACAAGATTTAAAATATTGCAAATATAGTATCTTGGCATTTAAAATGTACAATTTTCTTTTACTTCTCTTCTCTTCTGTAATGCGTTGGTACCTGTTAATTTAGTACTGTTATTTTTATAAGATATATATTTTTTGGAAGAAAATTCAAAGTGAGTACAAATACTAAAAAAATATTCGTTAATTCAAAAACATTTTTTACAGAAATAAGAATTCAATAGAAGTCATTAAATCGATTTCACAAATTTTCACAAAAAAATTGTACAGTGCCATCCGGTAGAACATGTAGAGATAATCTCTTCGCATTTGCTTCTCGGTAGAAAATCCGGAAAATTCCCACCAAGCAGCCTGATTATCAATGCGAGACCCTTTGTCCTCGTTTCTGAAAACAGTGATTGAAAAAATGCCACCAGCGGATTCGAACTTCAGCCATCCTGCACGGTAGCTGCACGCTTAGGCAGTGTGGAACTCTTAGCCGACTTGTTTGTTCAGACGTTACCGAGGGCACCATGAGGAAGTGGATCCCCCCACCCACCCCACGGCCGATTAAAAATTTGTGCGCCTGCAAGCGGACCACTGTCCGACTCAACTGAATCAGTTTTCGGTGTCAGTGAATAAGCTCAAGGAAATGGAATATAGAACACTCACCAACGGAGCCACTGTTCTAACTTTTGACTGCACGCCATGTTACGGTCTCGAAATCACCAACTTGATATAAGACACAGCTTACGGAAGTATTAGGCGTGGTTTTGGGCACACGTTACCAGGGGGGCCGCTATGTCCTACTGCTTGATAAGTGGGTACTCGTTGGAGTTGCATTAAAAGTATTGTACGACCCTATTAAGGAAAGATTTGTGGTTGCTGGTAATATGAATGTCTGTACTATTTTTAAGCATAATTATAAAATTTTGCTCATAGAAAATAAAATACATCTATACGTGTTATTGACTGAGTTATTTTTTTATAATATAACGATATTCGATATATTATAAAAAAATAATTTACTTTGCAATTTCTCTCAACCAGCATTTAAAAAGTGTGCACATTTAACCTACTTAAATTATTCATTAATCTACAAATCTACATTATTATTTTAATCTACAAATCTACATTATTATTCATTAATCTACTTAAATTAATCCTTATAAATGGCAGAAAACAAAATATAAAAAAAAAACAAAAAAGAAAAAAAAAAGAAAAATCTCAAAAACAAAAGAAAAATTGGCAGCTGCCACTTCGACATCTGGAAAGATATTAGACAAAAATTTGTTATTTTTCTAGTTGAATGATGTACCGCACAATATCGGCGTATATCAGTCACAAACTCCGCTTAAAGTTAAATCTGAGATTGGACAACCCAGAATCTTTGCTTGTGGTTAAAGTAACTCTGTCTTCCCATATGTGAGTGTGTATATTAAGAAAAAACTTAATGTGTATTTTTTCTTTCCAGATGTACAGTTGGGATAGCTCATGAAATTACCCTGAAAATAATAACCCCGAATTCAATTTCCACTACTACTAGGATGACATTGAAATTAGACAATTAGAAAGTTCTTGAGCCAAACACGATATTCGAATGACTCAGAATATAGAAGAAATACAGTATTTCTTCGCACAAATGAAATGTAAAACTAATTACAAATCATGAATAAAGATTTCATGTCTGATTATGAACAATTATCTACAAATAAAAGCAACATTTTAATACTATTGATTCAAAAATTCGATTTTTTGTTACAGAAAGTATATCAAACTATAAAATAAAAATAAAGGCATTCGTAGATATTTGGTTAATTCCCTTCACTTTCATTATAAAGAAGAAAAAAAAATTCTCCTGTTTTTTTTTTTTTTTTTTAATTGGCAAATTAAACACTGTTTAACCTGAAAAATAAATATTTTAATAATTATAATATTTTTGTTTTTAGATAAGTATGGTACTATAGATAAGTAACTGAAATAAAACTAGAATAATCTCCAAGAACACTGAAATATATAAAATCTCTAAAAGATGACAGCATAAAGCAATAATATTTTTTTTTCCTATATTATAGAAAAGCCTTTCTTTCTTCATGGAATTTTACACTAGTCATCTATTTCGTTTTAGATGTTGATGAAATCAGTTGCATATAATCAAAAGAAAAGAAAACAGAATGAGCAAAGGCCTAATTAGTAGAAAAAATAGCTTAGGAGAAAAACGAACCTTTTTCATCTAGGCCGCTGTAAGGAATTTTAAAATATTTAGAACAGTGCGAGGTTTTTTGCTATGCTTGCGGGAAGAAATATCATAATCGTAATTTTGTAGGATATTTAAAACAGGGTTATTGATGTTTCACGTATCATTATAGAATTTAGTAGAAATTTTGTGAGCAAATTGCCTTAAACTTGGAATCGAGAGAGCTATATTTTACTTGGATGAGGTTAGAGAAATATTAAAAGTCATCATCATTGTTGAATACAGATGTCGAGTGCCTGAACGCGAAGCGTTCATCTACTCAATGGTATGTGAAGGCAGTAGGAAAGAAAAGTCATGATAAATAGATAATAGTAATCGTATGAATTGAGAGAAAAAAAAAGAAGAAAGTAAGGAAAATGTAAATCATCGGTGATGGAAACGTAACAAGAAATGTATGATCAGTAAATATGCGTTGAAGTAAAATATGTAAAAAGCGATAAATGAGCAGGAAATTACGGTGGTTTGAGGCTTCGATTCCATTTAGAAGTAGAGAAAGGATACTTGTATTTTCCATTCAATTGCGTAAATATAGTTTGTGCCTTGATGAGAGGGTTTTCGTGAGTCGCAATGGTATTGAAGAAATTTCTGGATAGTTTAGTAATATAGTTGTCAATAGAATCAATTTTTAAATCTTGATGAATTGTAGAGTTGCGGACAAACCAGGGTGCAC
This sequence comes from Caerostris darwini, assembly GCA_021605075.1. Classification (NCBI taxonomy): domain Eukaryota; kingdom Metazoa; phylum Arthropoda; class Arachnida; order Araneae; family Araneidae; genus Caerostris; species Caerostris darwini. The sequence continues at coordinate 965,566 of BPLQ01007013.1, read as the reverse complement.
CAGTGATAATACGAAGAAGTTTGTTTTGAATAATTTGTACAGATTTCTTGTTAGATTGTGCAGCTAGACCCCAAATTGGGGCAGCATAGGTAAGGATAGGCCTAAGAACTTGTTTGTAGAGAAGAAGTTTGTTTGACAAAGTTAATTTAGAAAATTTATTAATGAGTGGTAGAGTGAGATAAAATTTTTTCCAACATTTTTCTTTGATTTTTTGAATATGAGCTCGAAACGTAAGTTTATTGTCTATAATTAAGCCGAGATATTTAATATTAGTTGCCCATTCAATTTCTTGATCAAAAAGGGAGAGATTAATATATGGTTGTCTGGCGTGTCCTTTTCGGAAAATGATAGCTTGAGATTTAGAGACATTAATTGCGATGCGCCATTTAGTTAGCCAATCCTCTAGGATATTCAGAAAATTTTGAAGAGTATTGATGACATAAAGAATAGAAGCACCTTGGGCAAGAGCAGCAGAATCGTCAGCAAATAGGCAAGTGGAAATGTTAGTGCACTGAGGAAAGTCGTAGGTAAAGATATTGTAGAGAATAGGACTTAGCACGCTTCCTTGAGGTGTACCAGCACAAATACGACCGATTTTGGAGAATTCATTATGAAGTCGAACTTGAAAGGTTCTATTTTTAAGATAATTTGTAATGATAAGTGTGATCCAAGTTGGAAATTGAAGTTTGATCATTTTGTAGATCAGTCCATTGTGCCACAATCGATCGAAAGCTTTTTTGACATCTAGAAAGACACCTCCTGTAAAAAATTTATAGTTATATCCTTCAGTGATGATATTGGTGACACGTAGAAGTTGATGACAAGTTGAGTGATGTTGACGGAATCCAAATTGTTCTGCTGGAATTATGGAATTTTTATCGCAAAAAGAAGTAATATGTTTCACTAAGAGTTTTTCGTAAAGTTTTCCTACACAGCTAAGGAGACTGATGGGCCGATAATTTTGAGGAAATTTCCTATCTTGGCCAGGTTTAGGGAACATGATGATATTTGCTTTTTTCCAGATAGGAGGGAAGTAGTGATATTTAGTACAGCTGTTGTAGATTTTTGCAAGATGAGTAATGGCATTAAGGGGGAGACACATTAAGGCTTTATTTGGAATGTTGTCAGGTCCAGAAGATTTCCGAATGTTGAGATTCTTGATTAAGTTAATTATGTCAGATGGAGAAAAAAAAAAATATTGTTATGATAATTTTGATGATCAGCTAGAAAGGAAGTTACTGTATCTTCAACATGCTCAATTTGTGAGTAATCGCAAGGTTCAGTGTTTTCTTGAAAGGAGAGTTCAAGGTTTTCAGCAAAAGAGTTCGCTTTATCAGAAGATGAGAATATAAGACCTGAGTATCCAACCAGTGGAGGAATTTTGGGATATTTTTTGGTAAAATGTTTGTTAATTTTGAAGAGAGAATTATCTTCTGGATTTAGGCCTAATAAAAATTCATTCCATCTGTCATTTTTTAATTTGTGAATCATTTGCTTTATTTCTTTTTGAAGCTTGTTGACGGATTGCTTGAACGGAGGAAACCTGGTATCTTGCCATAATTTTCGAATTCTGTTTTTTTCCGCAATTTTAGAGGTGATTTCAGTCGGAAGTTTTTGGTGTGGTGTACTGAGTTCTTTAGATTTGCTAGCAAGGTTGATAGCAGAAGTAACAGCATAGTTAAATTTATCAATTAATTTGTCAATATCTTGAATATTGGAGATGACTGGATTACCAGGAATGCTTTGAGAGAGAATTTTAGTAAAAATATTCCAATTGGTAGTTGTGATTATGCTATTGAGGAAGGGCGTAAATGAATTATGAGAGACTTCAACTATCACAGGGTTATGATCACTGGAAAGATCGTTGATAGAAGAAGCAGGTCCGGCGTTTAAATTTTTAAGAAGTGCGATGTCAAGAGTACTATTGCAAGGATTGTGAAGGCAGAAATATGTGGGATCATTAGGAGCAATAACATTGAATGCATTAAGATTTGTCCAATCGAAGAGAATAGAACCATTTATGTTGCTGCGTCCATTATTCCATGCAGGATGCTTGGAATTGAAGTCACCAAGTAGAAGTACTTGTTGATTGGAGTTCGCTATTGTATCAAGTTCTTGTGTGAGGAATCTACCAATTGGAGGGCGATAAATGCTAGCAACAGTAATTTTTAGGTTATTCTTGAGGTTAATAACGATAGCAGAGTTTTCAAAGCTGGTTGTAGTAAAATGAATTTGATGATGATTAATATTTTTATGAATGCAGATAGCAGTGCCTCCTCCTCTGTGGGTAAGACGATCGGAGCGATAAATGATATAATTTGGAATTTTGAAGGAATCGCCTGGCCGAAGATGTGTTTCTTGGAGAGCAATTACATGAGGTTTATTTTCAGATATAAAATTTTGTAATTCATTAATTTTTCCTTTCAGACTATTGGAGTTCCAAGTCACGCATAAGATAGAATTATTGGTCGATCTATTGAATGTTATTGACTGGTTGATTTTGAAGAGCAGTTATTAAAACAGAAAGATTTGAAAGTACCCCAACTAATTGTTGCAGAATGAGTGGAATTGGAGGCGTTTCCGTGGAAGCCTGCAGAGTATTGGAAGAAGTAGTATGGTGAGAGGTCTGGGTAGGAAGAGTTGGAAAGTCATCTGAAGAAGGAGGAAGAGTTAGAGAAGCCTTCTGATGTGCGGGAAGAGACAATTGGTTGGAGTTCTCAGGCTTCATTTGTTGTGCTTGTTTTTTAAGTCTCTCCGTCCAAGCGTTGACCTTCGGGGGAGGAGCAGGAGTGAAATTAGCAGGGTTTTTAGGACAACCCGAGAAATTTGCAGTATGCTCTCCAGAGCAAAGGGCGCATTTGGGAGCTTCATCTGGCCTTTTGGTGCATTCTTTTTTGGTGGCATGAGGTCCAGCACATTTGAGGCATCGAGGGTCTCTTGTACAGAATTTGCTATGATGATAGAATTCTTGACATTTATAGCATTGGTTGGGTCCTGATTTTCTTCTGAGGGGTTCAACTTTGACCCTAAAGTAATATAAGGTGGATAGGTCGAAAATTCTTTTATTTTGTTCATTTTTTGGTAGAACTATTAGGTACAGAGGTAGATTGCCGGTACCAGCACGATTACGAAGTGGAGTTATGAATTCAGGATGAAAGTTGCGAATTTGGAGTTCCTGCATGATGACATCAATTGGGAGATCTGAAGGCAGTCCGCGAATTACAACTTTAAGTTGCTTTTCTTGGGGCAATTCAAATGTATGACTTTTAAGTTTCAGGTGATCAATTTGCTTCCGTATGGATCTGTAGTCATCAGGTGTGGTTGGAAAAACTTTTAATTTACCTCCAGAAAGGCGTCCTTCAATCTTTGAATTTGTAATCTGGTTGAAGTTCTTAAGAATTTCAGTAGAATTTTGTATGTTGTCAATTATAATTGAGGAACATATTTAGTAGTATGGGGTGCAGGACAAGAAGAAGCAATATTATGGTCATTAGTGAGATCTGTGTCCATACTGTTTTCGTCCAGATGTAATTTATCAACATTTTTTGAAATGTCTTCAATTTTAGCAGGAGGTATGTTGTCTGCATCACTAGGACCAAGACTTTCATCGGGGTTAAGGCAAGCAAATTTGGAAGATAACTTGATAACAGTGGGATCACTGGTATTAGGCCGTTTAGCTAAATTTTTTCTTTGCTTTTGTGTGATCTTAAGTTTTTTCTTTTTAGTAGGAGTAGTTACCGAGTTGTTTGAATCATTGAGTTTCAGCAAGATCAGACTCATTTGCTTCCTTAAGTTTTTATTGGTAATATTAGAAAGCGTAAGTTGTATAAAAAGATCTAAATTAGGTATTTGAGGTTCAATTTTTAAGCAATTTTCAATGTTGTTCAGATGATCATTGAGGTTTTTGCACTCAATGAATAAAGAAAAATTGTTAATGCTAATATTAAGTTGTTCAATTTCTTGAATAAAGTTAAACGCTGTCGGGTTAGTATTAACGTCAATTAAATCAAGCATACTGGTTGATTGGTCAGCAGGGGAGAGAGACATGGTTGTGCTGTTTGAGGAGAGCGAAACTCCTTCGACAACAGCCATAATAAAATAAAATAAACAAAACCAAATATTTAAAGAAACTACTGACTAAAACAGAAAATAAATATGCACTTTACTGAGTAAAGGCAGTGAGAAACGCTCGTAGCTAAAAAAAGCCCGAACAATTCTGCGCCTACACAGTAAAATACAGAAGAAAAAAAAAAGAATTCTAGAATTTAGCTAAAAGTTCTAAAAATTCTAGAATTTAGCTGCTCATTTTATACAACAAAATAATAACATAGAACCAAAGAAATCAAATAGAGAAAGGTAATAATGAGATTAAGACAGAATAAGAGAGGAAAAAATCACATACCAATGAGGAGAAACGTTGATATTAAAAGTCAATTTTTATCAGAACGTGCTTTAAAAATTAAAAATCTCGTGATTGGGATTGCAAAATAAAATGTATCAAAATTAGAGAGGATTTTATTCCAGCCAACTTTTGCTTAAATTCTTTGGAAAGGAAAAAATAAAAAGTTCCCGTAATTAGAATAATGAACTAGAAGATTTGCGATTGATAATTGTTTCTTGGCGGGAAAATGAGAGGCATCAAACATCAGAGAATCCACTTCTTATCAATTCAATGCCACACTGCTTGTTCTAAGTCTTCAAGAGAGAGAGAAGGGTATACACTCAGTTTTAAGAGCCATTGTAATTCCTATTGGTAAAAATCTAGAATCCTATTTTCCTTTTTCCATTACTCTTTAAGTCATTTGCTAAGTAAATGCGATTAGAAAGGTTATAAGGAAAAATATTTAAGGTGAAGAAACTATTAAACTAACAGTCTTGTTAAGTAACCAAGTGTACATCAGAGAAAATAATAGAAAATTTTAAATCGGAATTTTTTAACTTCAATTAGAAACTAATAACTGGACCTAGAGCAACTAAACCAGCTTGATTTAAGCTCATCACAATGATTTTAATCAATAATGACGTTCTAAGACATCAACATTGTAACAATTTCAATCAATTCTCTTCATTCTTAAAACCAGCGCCTGCAATACATAATTATTTTATAAACAATTTCATTATTATTTCTACTACGAAATTGAATAAAGACATATACATTCTCCAGTAATATTCTGGAGACTGAAGGGTACCTTTATGGATTTTTAATATTTTTAAATAACTTTAGATTCGTAATTTCCTTGTCAAATTTTGGTTCATTATAAGGAATTTCTAATCGATTTCGGAATGGAATTGGTATCAAATTTGATTAACTCAACTGTGACTGCAATTTAAAATATTTTATATTCACTACTAAAAAGCTAATGTTAATAAAAAAAATTGAAGTGAAGCGAATTCTTTATGTTTTGTGTTTCTTCTAGTAAACACGTTATTTTGTACATGTGCCGATGGTCCATCTGTAAATATAAATATTTTAAACTGGTTGATTAAAATTAAATTAAATTTACAAAAAAAGTGAGTAAGTTTAATGCTTTATAATAAAAAACAATTGTAAATTATGTTTTAAAATATATATTTGAACACATCCACTGTCAAGTTGAATATTATAAAAAATTTTTATTATTTTTCTTTGAACTTCAAAGGAACGATAATTATTCGAAAATAAACAAAAATTCCTTATAAAAATTACAAGGATTAAATAACGTCTTTGACAAAAATTCCGGTGTGGTTTTCCAATTTATAAAATTAAATGCTCAAAATTTGTCAGTAAAATGCATTCTGTATAATCATTTGTATGTAATGCAGGAGTGATTATGATACGAAAAATTAGAACTACTCATTTTGAAAATTTTTATGATTTCCAAAAACGTTTGTTTCTTCATCTCTAACATAAATATACTTAAATTATTTGTGATTTTTGTAAGTAACAGTGAAGTACAGCATATTTAGATTATATGATGCCTTCAATTTTTTTATGTTAGAATTTTCATTTTTTTATGAATTTTCCTTTCATTTTCAGTAAAGTTCATTAACTAAAAATGAAAAGGAAGGGAGAAGTATAATTAGTTATATACACAGTTTTCAAAAATTTCTGTGCTACACACACTCATCCCTAATTTAATCACAATTGACACTATCACACTAAAAAAACAATTTCAAATTGAATATTTTTGTATATAGTTCGATGCCATTTTTAAATATCTTTTGACCCCTGAAATACTTTTCAAGGCTTCACCAGTATCTATATCCCATTAATTTCATAAATGAATATGTATTGGTATATTTCTTAATAATTGCTAATTTTGAATTCAATTTATTTTTATATCTGATCTTCAATTAATTTGTATAAGTTTAACTTTGATATATATTATCCACATGTTTTGTATCAGATTGTTTCTGTACTTTAATATATTAGAGAAAATTCAATTTTATTCAACTCAGCATCTTCCAATGTTTTGCTTGTAAAGAATCCATTCATATACTCAATAGTAATTTGTCAGCAACATGTAGAAGCGTAAAATGTTATACTGTAACATAAAATGTAAATGTAACATATACATAAAATGTATGTATTTTTAAAATTCAATATGTACTTCTATAACTATATATAACTAGGTTTGATTTCTATTCCTATACTGCTTCTTATTAATTATCTTATTTTACAGTTAATTCAGATTAACTAGTCTATGTTAATCTATATATTTAAATAATTAATAAGATATTGATTTCAAATTATTCATTTTATTCTCATTATTTATTAACTTCATAATAAATTTGTTGATAAAGCAAATTTTCAAAATATAATATTTAGTGAAATTATTTTTTCAATTTGCAGAAAAATGGAAGATCAACGTTTTAAATCTGTTACTGAAGATCTTAGGTGCAGAAGAGTTCCCAAAAATGTTCGAAAAGTCAAGATTGATAAAAGATTTCAAAAGATGTTTAAGAGTAAACAATTTAAAGAAGGTGGTAAAATAGATGAACGTGGTCGAAAGCTGGATTTTTCTACTACTGATAATTTAAAAAAGCTATATAACTATAATGATTCTAGTGAAGATAATTGTTCTGAAAATGAACAGAATGATGAAAAGAATAATAATCTATCCAATTTGAAGAAAAAAGAGCAAATGAAAAAGAAAAACGTCCTGCAAAACAATAAAAATTCATTTACTTCTGAAAATGTTAAAAATTCTAATATTCATAAAGAGTTAAGTGAAGATGATGATGTTGATCATGTAGAAAATGTTAAAAATGAAAAATATAAAAATAAGTTTTCAGATGATTTGTCAGATAAAGAACAAGGTATAAAAGAATTAATTTCTTCTCTTTACTTTTTTTTTTTTTTTTTTTTTAATTCTTAGATTTAAAATAAATGAAATTATTATGAGCTAAATGTTTGATTATGACTTAAGATTTTACATTGTGCCATTATATTTCTTATTTGTGTTTTTAATTAGTAATAAAACTCAGTACATTATAATTAATATTTTTTTTTCTTTTGACATGAATTAATACCCTGCTAACAAAAAGTTTAAGGTTGATAAATAATTTAAATTTTCTTTCTTGATTGTTTTCAATTGTATTTTCTTAATTATATGAACTAAATGAGTGGTTGCTGGAACATTAGTATAAATAAACTTTAGAAATATGTTATACAACGGTTAATTGTTATTGTAAAATTCAGGATTAAAAACTATTCTGTAGTCTTTTAACATATTGCTATTCAAGATGCATTGTTGGAATGCTGAGTGAGATATTATTTTGATTTGTATTATTACATTCTTTATTAAGTATATAAGCAGAAGGATTTAATCATATTTTGCTGCTATATCAATCCTTTGTGAAAAACTTTGTCTTTACATAACATGTCATATTTTTTTATTTTATATATGATATGTTTTTTTAAATTGTGTTCTGAATTTTGCTCTTCGTTATTTAATTTCAATATGAAAATTTTTGCAATCATCATGTTGAAGCTGCAAATCCAAATTTATTATGATGAACATGATCAAAGTTAGAAATTCAGATTTCCTAGATTTTTTTCTGTGTTTTTATCAATAAAAAAGTGGTCCATGATTATATTTAACAGTTAGTAAATGATTATTAATTAATTAGCAGTTTTGCTTTATCTGTTATTTCTCACAAGGGACTCTTGAAAGCAATAATTGATACAAGACAACATTGAATGCTTATTGATCAGCATAGAATTGAGTTTTATTTACATTAGTAAAGTGATAATTGTACTGGGAATGTTGAATTTAAAAAAAAAATGATTAAGAAATGACAGATTGGGGTTCTATTGTATGTAGTAGAACAAGAACATTGATTTATACCTAGAATGAATATATATTTTAGCAGTATGTGGGTTTCTTCTATTTTCAAATTAACTTTCTGAATTCATTCTAAAGTAAAATAAAAACTCTTCTATTAATATATTGCTAATATAAATGAACTGATTAAAAGAAGAAAGCTTTAATGTTGAAAAAAGATTAAAAAGCAGCATGAAATTTTGCCATATCAGTAAAAATAAATTGTATTTTTTCCAAATATTGTTTAAATATGTTGGTAAAGCACATCTTTATATTTATTTCATTCTTCTTATTATTTTTTTACATATATGCTTTCATAGCATTGTGTATTAGCAATTAAAAATATATTTTTCCGTTTAATGATTCTTTTATTAAATATTATTCATAATTTAATTTTTTATGAAAAGGATATACTTATTGATTTTATGTATTCCAGAAGAGGAAAATGAAGGTGAAACTGAAGAATCAGATGAGTCAGACTCGGGTGATGAAGATCCCTTTGTTCAACGTAATATATTTTATTATTTAATGTGTCTATTTTATGATGTATTTAAAATAAAATACAAAAGAGATAAATTTCCTTTTTAAATAAATCAACCTTTATTAATCAAAAAGTTGAGTAGTGAATCTAAATTTTCATTTTTATGATCTAATAAATATTTTAGAATTTTACATTTATTTAATAAAAGCAAGAGTGACATAATTTTCATTGTTCATTTATGCAATTGAACCAAATTTTGACTGAATTTAGTACTTCATATAAAGAATTTGTTTTTATCAGATTATAATTTTAATTCTTTTGTTTAATGTGAATTTATTTTTATGTCATGTAAAGAATTTGTTTTTGTCAGATTATAATTTTAATTCTCTTATTTAATGTGAATTTATTTTTATGGTATTAGATAGATTATAAAGTATAAAAGATTTTAACAAAAACATGCATTTTATACTATAATATGCTTTATGTTTTGCATTGTTATATGTTGAAATAAAGTTAATTAACATATGATTTATTGTAATTATAAATTTATTAATTGCAAGTGATATTTCAGTATCTGTTTTCTTACATCTATTCCATATCCTTAAATTTATCGAACAGGACATACACTGAACAAATTTTTCATATCAGAAATAAAGTAAAGTGATTAATCTATTAGTATATAAAAAATTATTATTATTGTATAAAATAATTTATATTCTGCTTAATACTAAAATACATAAATATAAAAGCAGTTAGGTAAAATTACGTAAATTAAAGTTTAATCTAATTTATTTTCACCTTCTCCTCTTTTCCTTATTTGAATCTGGTTATTCAATCACCATATTTGACATTTACTAAAAATTTGTTTGAAAAACTTAGCTTTTGCCTTTTACTCTGAATGTTTTGGAAACATGATAATGTTTGATCATTCCACATAAGGCTATTATAGTTTGTTTAGCTTTTGTCACCCCTTTGTTATGGGGATATTTTGGAAAATTTTAAACAGACATTCATTTGGCAAAAATTTTGATGTGAGCAATTTGCATTCCAAACAAAATTTTTCCAACAAGGTATATATTAAATTAAACTTATTGCAAAGCAAATGTATACCAAAGTATCACTGTACCATTATTAATTACTAATTAATTTTATTTTATTACTTTCCATGACAATTTTGAAAATGTTTCTAAATTCATTTAATTATAAAATTTAAGGTTAGTAGACAACCCTTTATCTATTTAAATATGTATAAAGAAAGTTAAAGTAAAATGTTTATATTTGTAAAACAGTTTTTATTTTTATTTTAGCTGAGGAATTTGATCATCAATGGGAAGAATGGCATGAACAAGCTCCTGATACTGATAAAATCACTAGGCGATTGGCACTTTGTAATATGGACTGGGACAGAATTCGAGCAGATGATTTATTAACTGTATTTAATTCCTTTAAACCTGATGGAGGCACTATTAATTCTGTCAAAGTAAGCTACCTCTTTATTGAAACTTTAGTGAAAAAAAATAATCAATGACAAATTTATTTTTTTTTATTTTTTTTAATTTATCAAATATTTAATTTTAACTAAAAAGTTTTTCCTCAGATGCAGATTTTTTTTTCCCAGGGTGCAGATTAATTAAGAATTGTAAAAAATATTAAATTGTACTTACAATGTTTATTTGAACCTTTAATAAAAAAGTAACTATTTTCTGTTTATTCAACTAATCTATCAGCTTTTCAATGCCTCTACCTATTTACAATATTTAAACCATGTTTGGCATCCCATACAATTTTAACTATAGTGATATATTAAAAATATCAAAAATTTATGACCGTAATATTTTTAAATTTTGTTGACAGAAATTTTTGACATGTATACATTTGCAGAGATTAATAATTATAAGTACTTATTGAGTAAAAACTGGCTATTACTTTTTTTATGCTGCAATTTCTGTACATTTAATAAAAATGAGTGGAACATTTCGAATAGCGAAGTAGTTTTGCCTTCCAAATAATATTTAAAATTATCACAGTTTACAATAACTATTTAAGGTACAAAAAGCTTTAAATACTGAAACTATCTAAAATTCAAGTTCAGCAGCAATTGTTAGTCCTATCTTTATGTAAGAACCAAGTTTTTCATTGCTGCAATAGCTATGTTATCAGTTCATATCTCTTCATATTAAACTGTGTGCTTTGACAAAGTTTACTGACATATTTGGTACTTGTTCATTGTAGCTGAATCAAATTGTGTGGTGATTTTCCTTGACAACACTAAGCAATGCGGTTAAATATGTAGGAAAACAATAAAAGAATAAATATATAACAATTTTATTGTTGTTATTATTTGCTGCTGTTAAAAATTATCTTTGTTTAATGTAAAATATATTATTGTTATGATCTATAGAATATTTTTGAATTATTTACAGTAACATGAATTTATTTGAAATTAAGTAATTGTAATTCTTTTTATGTATTGTTCATTGTTTTATATAAAAAAAATATATTTTAATTGAGTACAATTTTAAATATTTATTGGTATTGCTATCATTCTTATATAGCTATTGTTAAAAAAAAAAAAAAAAAAATTGCAATTTATTTATGAGAACTATTTTCAATTAGGTGGAATAACTAATTGAAAAAAAATTACTTTAAAATTAATTTTGTTTTGAAATTTGTACTGTACAGATATACAGAAAAGTAACAAATTTATCTATTTTGTAACTAAAATATTATGTTCATGTTGCTCTAAAGTGTTCATTCTTCAAAAAATATTTATTTTTTTTTAAAAATGTGTATTTTTTTCTAGTTAAGAATTTGAATATGGACATAAAAACAATATTTTTAAAATTTAACAGAAAATCCTTTAATCCAGTACGAAAGACAAACAACATTTGATTTATGTATTTTTAATTTTCCATTTTTGAATTTACTTTTATTGCTGTGCTGTGGTACAAATCATAATCTAGTAACATATAAAATATCACTTATAATCAAATCCAGAAAATATATCTTTTATTAGTGCTTTTTTAATAAACATCAAAATGTTTCAGTTGGGAATTTTATATATATGTTTCCAATAATTATAAACATGCATCACATAAACTTATTTCTTATTAAAAAAAAAAAAAAATTGCTATATATAAAATTTCCTAATTGCTTTTATAGCAAATAATTATGAATTTTGTATATTTATTTATTTACTTTACATAAAATTTGGTTTATAATTGTTATTGAATATTTTTAGATATATCCTTCAGACTTTGGCTTGAAGCGAATGGCCGAAGAAAGATTAAAGGGGCCTGAAGAATTAGTACAACACACTTTAGATCCCGATGAAGAAGAAGTTGTAGATAAAAAACTTGCTAAGTTTCATCGGGAAAAGCTGCGTCAGTACCAACTGAAAAGACTTATGTATTACTATGCTGTTATTGACTGTGACAGTCCTGAAACAGCGGATCATTTATATGAGGAATTAAATGGTAAAGAATATGAAAGTAGCTCTGTCCATATTGATTTACGTTTCATACCAGATGATGTGACATTTGATCATGTGAGTATCATAATATGGAGAAATGATAATGTTTAATAAATTATTTGTAATTGATTACTAATAATTAGAATCATTTATCTTGTCTAATCATATACAGAATTAATTGATCTTGTAGATTAAAGTAATCTGAGTCTGTGTTGTTTGATTTTTATTATTTTCAGCTTGCATTCAAATGATTAAAAAATAAAATATAAAATTTTGAAGTCTTAAATTAATCAATAATCTTGAATTGATATTTGTATTTGCTATAACATAAAAGTAGCACTGTCCAAAGCATAATGAATTTTTAAAAAATTAACATTTTGTGATAAAAAAAGGCTTTACACATGAAAGGGTTTTTATTTTCTTTTTGAATCAGTTTTCAATTTCATTAATTTGATGTTTGTTTGTTTTGTATAGGAACCTGTCAGTGATGCTGTCAAAGTTGTAGATCCATCCCAATATAAACCAAGGCTGTTTGTAAGTACAGCACTTGGGCAAGCAAAAGTGAATCTTACATGGGATGAAACTGATCCCCACAGAAAAGAAATAATACAAAAAGCATTTACTGAGCCAGAAAACATAGAAAACGACATTAAACATTATTTAGCTTCATCATCTGGTGAAAGTGAAGGTATTATATACATTTAAGGTTACACATAAATTAATTTTAATGATTAGTAAATATGTTTTGCTCTATATATTAAGATTATTTTTCAATTGCAAAAATTTTTGTATTTATTTCAATATCATAATTGTTGAAAGTACACATCTTACACTAATCACAGTTTCTGACTGTATATTTATTTTCAAATCTTTTTTTTTTTTTTTAAATAAAAGATTTCTGTATTTAATTTTATTATTTCTGGTAAAATCCTATTTTAGGATCCCAATTTTGCTAACTAAAAAATGGTGTGACACAAACAAATTTTGATGAATTCCAATCAAACTAAACATAGAAAACTGTTAATAACTAACTGTTCCAAAAACTAAACATTAAAAATTTCTCCATTGTGAAAAGCTTAACATTTTTAACAGTAACTTGTTAAATCATTTTAACAATTACTGTTAAAAATGTTAAGTTTTGCACAGAGAAGAAAGATATAAAAGACTAAATTTGTAATATTGTAGGCAATTTTGATCAAGTTGTTTATTTTTATCAAATATAATCCTGTATCTGTTAAAAAAAAAAGCAACCAATAAGATTTAACAATTGCTTTTGCCATTAAACAGATTATATTATGAGTTGTCTCTTTAATTTCGGTGACCTTTATCATTCAGTCTGCTCTGGGCTTTGCAGTACAAGCCCTTACTCCCGCATTGCTCAGACTTGTGGTTTTGTTATTGGTGCTCTCTGCCCTTACTGTTTACCAGCATCACAGTCAAATATAAGTTATAAATTCTCATGTTCATTATACTACCTGAATAAGTAATCTAAAGTAAATTTAAAATATAGAATTTTATTTACTCGCCATTTTTAATAATTTATCTGTGATATTATAAAAATAAAAATGTTTTTACAGAGGAGTTAGAAGAACCAGAAGACAAGGAAATGAGAACTAGTGAGCGGATATCAAAATATAAAGAACTTTTGCAGTCCTTCGAAGAAAAAGACAAAGATGAAGAAAATGAGTATGAAATGGAAATTACTTGGGAACCTGGTAAATATTTTTCCATATTATTATATATTTTCAGTATTCTTATATGTAGAATTTACAAGCTGAATGTCAATTAATCCAATTAAATTAAAGCAAAGTTCATTATTAATTTGTATATATTTATGTGCATTAATTCTGAATTTATAATTTTCCAATAAATTAACAAGGAGTATAACAATTAATAATAATAGGAAGTATTAGTTTTTGTGCTTGTGTATGGTTTTTACTTAAAATAATTATCACTTGCAATTGTTATTTATTTCCAAATTCAATTCCCAAATGTAAATAAAATAAAATAAAAAAAGTTGATTTAGAAATGTTTTTAATTTTATACAAGAATTTTTTTTCTTCTTTCTCTGTGTGTGTGATTTCATGAAAACAAATAAGCATACATTGCTTTGTATTTCATTCTTCATGTAATAAACATTTTTATTTTTCTTACTGTTGTTTATCACATTTTTTTTTTTTTTTTTTTTTTTTTAATAATTTATCAAAGTGGTTTTGTAATTTATAAAGTAAAATAAAACCTGAATGAAATAAATATTTAAGAATCTTAAATTCTTTTGTTTCATGTTCCTTTTTTAAAAAATTGTTATTTGTGATACGAAACTAAAGTATTCATTTTATGACCTGTCTTTAAGACATATTGCTTCAGAAAGTTTTTATTAATGCAGTACATCTATTATTATTTATTTATTTTTTTTTATATATAGGTTTGAAAGAGAAAACTGAAAAGTTGGTTAAGCAAAAATTAGAGAAGACTGATAACCCGTTTGATGAAAAGCGTAAAAAGAAAAGAGAAGAGCGTAAATTGAAAATCCTTAAGAAAGCTGAACCAGATAATGTAAGTATTGTCTTGTTTTTATTTACATAGAAATTAATTATGTATGTCCTTTTCCTCATTTTATAAACTCTTTAATGAAACATAGTTATGTTTAAATTATTCCTATTCTGTAATGAACTAAAAATCTCATTAATATGCATTTCATTTTATAGAATGAAGAAAGTGCCAGTTCTGAGTCTGAAGAAAATGAGTCTGATGATTTATTAGGTTTGAATTTATAATATTATCTCTATAATTTTTGAAAAAATGTCTGTTAAGTTTTTTTTTTTTTTTTTTTTTTTTTTTTTTAATATATTTTGTTGTTAAATAATAAAATAATTAATTTTAATTTATTATTAGAAAAAGATCTAAAAGAAAAATTTTATTGTATACAATTTTATTTATATATATATATATATATATATATATATATGCATATATTTACTACTATTATTATTATTTCAGATGAAAAACCAGCTGAAAACGAAAATACTAAAAAGATTGTAAGTAAATTTTTTTTTTTTTTTTTTTTTTTTTTTTTTTTTTTTGTCATTTAATTGTAACAAAAAATCTTATTGATATTTTGAACAAATATAAATTGATTACTACAAATAAGTCTTGAACTTCTAAATTTTTCTTTTGAAATCATTATAGACTTTAGGTAGAAATATATTGGAATCTTCTACTTGTGATTTTTATATAGGATTTTTCTTTGATTTTAAATTAAAAGTAATTATGAAAATTTTAGTTTTATTTATCTTTTATAAATACTTATTTCTATTAATGCACATAATTATAATTTCGACTTTGTAAACTAATGTAGAATCTTGTTTATTCATGACTCCAGCTCATACTTTTTAAATTATTTCATAAAAGCAAATATTTTTATTTGGTAAGAAATTAAAATTTTCTTCCTGCTCCTTATATTGTGCATGCATGTACACTTTTACATTAAAAATTGTGAATGATACTGCAGTGAACATATGTTTCCTAACTGTGCATGATTTCTTTAATAGAATGAATTGGCCTTGATGTCTGAAAAATCTACTACTGATCAACTAGAAGAAAGCAAATCTAAAAAGAAGAAGATGAAAAAGAAAAAGAAGCAGCTGAAAAAAGAAACCAATGAAACGAAAGAATTTCAGGTTAATATTTATTTGCACGTTTAAACATGCTTTAGCACACACATATATAGAAGATATTAAAAGAAACATTTATTAGTTTTAAATTAAGTGTATCATTAAATAAAACGAATTAATATTTTAATTATTTGAAGTAATTTTAAATTTGGCTATGTGATACTATTATTAAACAATGAAATTTTACAAAAGTGTTGTTTACAACGTACTTTGGTCTGTTATAAAATCTAAAACAGTTAAATTTTTTAATGTAAAATAATTATAAAATTCTTTGCTTCAAATTTAGAATATTCATTTTCTTTTTACTGAATACTTTATATATTTTTATTATAAATATTTGATAATTTGTGTTAAACTTCATGGAACTATATTGCTAATTACAAGTGAACTTGAATTACAACACAATGACATTTTTAAATATATATATATATTGTTTTGTTAAAACAATTTTATTTTCTCAATAAATTAACAAATAAAATGCATTCATGTTGTAGTGGGAAATTTTCTGGGAGAAGTAGCTCATTCATAATAAGACTTACTCCAAAAATAATATATCTTCAGTGTTTCCTGCATTTATTACTTTTATAACCATATTCTTAAGAAGGGGGACACAAGGTTACATACCATCATCTCCATACTTGTTAGCTGCTTCTTTTTCTTCAGCTGTTATATGAAATAGCGATAAGGCTTATAAAAATTATTGTTTTTATGAATGAGACTCATAGCAGCAATAATAAATAACTGCATCCTTATTTCATTTTTTTGCAATGCTCCTGGTTTTACTTGGTAGGCTTTCGATTTTTGAAACATTTTGTATATATTTTTGTTGGAGTACATATTCCAGTTTTAAGAAATCAAGAGAAAAATTCTTAAAATTATCCCTTTGTTTTAAAGTCATTTGCTTTTATTTTAATATTCAGATACATTGTCATATTCATAAATTTTTTAATTAAATTAATTTATTTTTTGCTAAGGAATTTTTTTTTTTACTAATTTTATGCTATTCTTTATTATTTATTTAAAAAAAAAGGTATTTTTAATCAATAAATGCTCAATTTCATTAGTTTTTCCTTTTTAAAATTGAGGATTTTCAAGGTTTGAAAATTATCATCCATGCCTATTATATTTAAATATCTATATTTTCAAATCAAAATACAATTTTAAAACTTTTTTTATAATTTATATTTTATTGTCTTATTTAGTAACAAGTATTAATATATATAATTATTGTTGCAATCACATTAACAATGTGTTAATTCATTTTTTTTTTTTTTAATTATTTATTTGCATATAGTTTATTCAAGATTCTAGATTTTCTGCTCTTTTTACTTCTGCTGATTTCAATGTCGATCCATCTGATCCCCATTTCAAGAAAACTGATGCATCCATGGCAATTATCCAAGAAAAGCAGAAGCGATTTAAAGTATCACCTTCTGATAAAAATAAAAGGTTCAAAAAGGCAAGATTCAACTGATAAATTTTATAATGTTCATATTTGTATATATCTATATATATGTGTATGTGAATAAAAAAAATCATTTTAAATAGTAAAATTTATTTTTTATAAATTTAAGTCACAATATGATTAATTTGTTGCAAATGATTTTATTAAACTGATAGATTGTTTTATAACAAAAACTCAGCATCCAATTTTATTAAACAACAAAATGAATAAAAGTTCTAGAATAATTAAATTATAATAAAAATCATTAAAAAATTTGATTCAATAAAATTATGTCTTTCTTAGTAAAATTAAATAATAATAAAATTCATTTTAAATTGCATAATTAAACTTTGCCGAGGTAATTATTAACCAATGTCGCTTAATTCAAATGAAATAATTTAATAATTCTATTGCTAATCACTAATAGTATCATAATTTAGAACAGGAATTACTATAACAAATGCCAGATTTAATTATAATATTAATTAAACTTTGAAAATAAAAATGTTTTTTTTATCATCAAGCCATTATTAATTTTTTATGTTTGTCTTCTGAAACAAGCCTACAGATTCTGGTTTCATGAATAGTTTCTTTCCTTAGGTAGCATTGCAAATGTAATAATAAAAACAATAAGTTCACTGAAATGTTTTACAAAATAAATACTTTCTTTCTTCCCTATGTCATGTCTCTCCTTCATAAACTCACCCTTATAGCTATAAAATTTCGAATTTCTTGAGACACAAGAGTGCAAACTCTTTGAATTGAACTATTGTAACATGAATTAGCAATGTACTTCGAGTTGCAACAATAGCAATTTCTTTGGGGGTGCAAGAGTAAATTAAACCAGGATATTTTTATTAATAAAATAACAATGGAGATTTTTTCTTATCTAATAATCAAGATTTTAGGTGGATGTAATTCAGCAGTTAGTATGTTTTATTTATTTATTCACTTTTTGTCAAACAAAAGCATAAAAAATAATGTCAACCATGAAAAATTTCCCAACCACAAAAAAAGTCTTCAAACCTAATTAGGCGAGATCTTAATGAATATTGAAATTTTGTAAATATTTTCAATTGATCTAGGTTTTGTGTTTCGAGTATATTTGCCAATTTTGAGGAAATTGGGATGTAAAAAATTGCAGCCATGCATGGGCAGGCAAATTTTAAATAAATATGTAATGTATTTTAGAGATGAGTTTCCCATGTCCATACACCCCTGCTCTTAACTATTATAAAATAAAGCTCATTAAAAATATTATTGTGACAAAGGTTTCAATGTTGAAATGGTCCCATGCAACAAAAAAAAAAAAGGTTTAAAGCCTTTTGATGTTTTCATATAAAACTCACTAACTTATTTCTTTAATATAAAAACCTTAATCAGTGTTATTTTCTGGAGCCGTACATACATCCATAATCTATCTATATATAGATAGATTAAGCACATAAATAGATATGTATACATTTTAGCTTAATAAAACATACATTTTTGTATAGAAATGTGCTTTCAAGCGAATTTCTCGCAACAGCCAGGACGGTATGGTACCCGTCCCGTGGCGAGTTCCAAGTCCTTTGGCTGGCTACCCCGATGCGAACTCTTTTATTCTTAATCTCTATTTTCATTTATGAGACTCAGTTGAAGACTTCATTGCCGACTATCTATTAAGGCTGAAAGAGTGAGCGAAATGCCTAGCATTTTGGAATTGTTCGCCAATCACTCCCTCGACGCTACCAAGCATGTATTACTGTTGGTGGTCTCAATTTTGAGCATTTATTTGAACCACTTTTGAAGTGATGTTGTCAATAAAAAATGTTTTCCTTTTCCTGTCCCAATGAATGTTTCCTTTTCCTGTTTCTACAACAAAAAGAAAAATTTTATGGTGTTTTTTTTGTGTGTGTCACCCCACAAAGTTTGTCCCATAACCATTGAAAATCACCCTGTATATATAAAGAATGCATTTTAGTATTTGATAGATTTTGTAGTAGCCAAGTGTAACAGTGATAAGTTAAAAAAAATTTTGCAGATCAATTTGTTAGCTATTCATTCCTAAATATGTTTGTTCACAAAGGTATGTTGACTTACACAGACTTGTTCATTTTAATGTACTTCTTAGCAATAACCACATCCTTCTTGTTAATAACAATTTTAAAATGGAACATACATTAAAAACAATACAAAAATGTGTCTCCTGTATCCAGCTTAGCACATTAGTGGCATATACGAACTTCTACGACTGGGGTCTCCAAATTTAAGGGCCAGACTGATTCTTCCACTAAGACCTAGATATCTCATCATACCAACATATAGTATTTCGGTGGCGAGTGAGATATCTATTGTGCAGAGGTCGCCTTCGCTCCGTTCGCAATTTCGATTGGCACCCATGGACAAGTGTCAAGGATATCTCGATGCGGCGAATATGCCATTGTGAGCTACAATAATACAGCGCAGCGCTATCTTCTGGGGGAGGGGGGAATAAAGCAAAAGCATGAATTATTTTTGGTTAGTTGAAGTATACAGCGCCATTTTGTAGCAAGTAGGAGAACTACAGCATGTTCTGAAAAGTTTCTTCTGCGGAAAAATAATTAATCATACATTACATAGTTCATCAGTGATTGTGAAGAAAATGCTTGGATGTGTCAAAAATTTTAAATCAAATTTTTTGTTAATTTTCCAATTTTCTTTAAATTCTTAAAATTGTTTGAAAAAGATTACTGAGGTAAAATTGCAGAACAGGGACTGTTGGGATTTGGCATCAAAAATTATTTTCTCAAAAAGTAAGCCAAGTAACGGGTTGCAAATGTAAGTGAAAAAAAAAATTGCTAATATAAGTTGCAAACAATGTAAAAAAAAAATCCGGGTTGCCACATTTGGCGACTCAGTTGGCGCCATAAAAAAGTCACCAAAGGCCCCTATTATGCGATTTGGCCAGTTAAACATATATATATATATATATTACCATTAAAATAGACTTCTTTGGAAGCATTAATTTAAAAAATTAAAAACTAGAAATAAACTTTTTATGAAAAAAAATTACGAAAAAGGATTTTATTTTCTGATTTTTATGAAAAGCAATTAATTGATAAAGGCTACTAAATATATAATTTTCAGTAATAAATAAATTATTAAAAATGATTAAGAATATCATCAAATTTGTTGAATGAATGTTTGAATGCAATTGTTTAATTAAAATTGTTTTAAATAATATATATATATGTATATATTACATATATAAATATATATTATATATATATATTACAAAAATAATTAATTAAATGTGTTGCATAAACCACAGCAAATGGAAGATGAAATTCCTATCAGAGTGGAAAAAGGAAGCTAATTTGTTGAGTCATCTCTCATTTGGCGATAAAAAAACTGCCAATTTCTTGAGTTCTCTAAATTGCGATTTGGCTTTGTTAACGTTTAAAATAACGGCGAAATAAAAAAAAAATCGGCAAAAAAACATACTCTTAAATGTCATACAACATTTTATTAGTTTAAATTAAAGAAATAGTAAATTATAGAAGTGCACCAAAACCTAAAATTCCTTTCATACTTTGCCAATAAAAATTTATCCAACCTTTCCGAGTGTTATCCAGTTGATCCTTTGGTATACCTGTCTGAAAGAAACGAATTTCTGTGCAATCTAACTTTTCAATGATGTCGATGCGAACTTCTGAAAAATGTCCGGCAGGCCATGTTTTGAATCTCCATTTCTGTTCTATTATTTCATACGGAACCAACTTAGTAAAGTAACCTTGAACATTACCACCGAATAATTCGAACTTCCCACCTTCTTCGGGGTCCACTACGCAGGTGTTTTTTGTAAAGGCTTGAATTAGCTCTTGAACGGTCATAGCCAAATAAAATTCCTGGGCAGTGCATTTGAAAGTTTCTGTAGTTTGTAGTTCGTTTGTCTCTCCAGTAAAATTTTCAGAACTTTTCCTGCAAGTATCATCATACATTTTGACATTTTTAATAGTGTTAAGACATTTCATGGCTTCTTCATTCAGCTGAATTTCTTTAGTAGGTAAGATAACTTCCTTTGAGAATTCTGTTCTTAACGAATTAACATATTGCGTCAGAAGTTTTCTGATAATTTTATCACCCTCTTCGCTGATTAAATTTTTCATAACTTTTACTTCAGGTCCATCTGTTGATAGATTTACGTTTATGGCAACGTCTTCCATGTCATTTTCCTCACTAAAGTTATCAATTTCAATTGTGCCTTGTAAGAAAATATCACCCTTAATAAGAGTAGCAACCCATTTCATATCGATCGTCCATTCATAAAATACAATTAATTTACCTCTCCTATTGTTAACATAAGCTTCACCCTCGCACTTGGTAACTTCCATTATCGTACACTGTATAAATTTATTTTCAATTTTAGCGCCTGTGAAAATATTCTTGAGTTTCTCCTTGGACCAACAGGATGCATCTTTTTCTGTCCAATGCCAATTATTGACGTTTTTAGCATCAGGTCGTTTTGCTACTATGCACCTAGGGTCACTTTCTCCAAATTTAGCCATATTCAACGGTATGTTTATAACCTATCTGATTGAAAAATATTTATAAACTACAAAAATAAAAGCGTTTATAGAATCATTACAGCAATTACATCTCGTGTAGAATGATATAACTTTTTTTTTTCCTATTCGCGTGCAGATATTTCACACGTTGATGCCATTTTTTTCCTCCACAATTCATTTTTTTTTTTTTTAATGCTTAATCAAAAAGTGATAACAAATTATTATCTTAAAAGTAAATCAAAGTTTTTATTTTTCTAAAACTTGGGCCTTTGAATTATTTTTTCCAGTATTGTCTCATTCCATCCAAAATCGATTTAAATTAATAATAATAATTTAAAATATTAGTTTATGCAGTCAGAATTAAAAAAATATAACAGAGTTTTGACTTTTTTCTCCAAATTCATTATTTTATCTAATATCTATACCAAAAACTTCATGAAAGAATTTTATTTATTTCTTTTTCAATTAAATAAATTTATTGTAAATAAAATACTCAAAAGAAACGACGTCAGAGTATTCTAATTTACATTAAATAGCTTTATTTTTAATCGTTTAGACTTAATACTTTTAATTATTTTAAATGAAACGTAAAAAAAAAATTGTTTTTGTTGTTACTAATCTCGGAACTGTCTAGCAGGGCTAGACAATTCCCATGAATCCGAAAATGTCTAAAAACAGTTGAGGGTCTCGGAAGACCTTGACTTTGTCAAATCCCAAACAATAAAAAAAAAAAATAATGTCTATAATGGCAATTTTAAAAGAGTATTTATTTTTGCATGCGATTTTGGCAGATTATTAGAAAATAAACATTGCAATGATTTTAGATTATTTTTCCGATTACAAAGAAGTATATTACTTGAAACAATGGATCCTGTCTATTAGTTAATAATAATTCAATTTGTTGTGTAATAAATCACACCATAAGAATTAATTTACACTTTTATTAGTCTGTAATTCTTAGTTAGTTTTACATTTGTAATATTTTTTTTTTAATGTAATGTGCTTCATAAGTTTATTCTTTCAATTTTATATATTGTCGTATATCATTTCTATTATTATTTTTTTTACGATTTTTATAAAAGTTATTAATCTTATTATAAGAATTTAAAATATTATTTATTTAAGAACAAATGCAGTTATTCTTTTAAGCATAAGAATGAAATATTAAAAAAGTAAAGATAAAAAAATAATATGCAAAGAAAAAAAAATAGTGCTACAAAAGTTTATTTTTGTGGTTTCTTTATGCAGCTGCTTTGCTATTGCCACGATTATTACTGTATTTTTTCTCTTGAGAGGCTTTCTATTGTATTTAAAACAATCGAATAATTCGCACCCTAGATACTGTAGAAATAAAGGCTAAGTCAAGACATAAGTACCATTATAAACATAGCTTAATCTAAGATCTTAATAGTTTTGATCTGTAAGAAAAATTTGGTTTCATATCTAACTCAATCTACCATTTATATGACATCAATATTTCTAAATCTATCCATCGCTAAATGAATTAAAGGGATCACATCAATTAAGGCACAATTCGAGGTAGGGTCTCTGAATTGGATAAATATTGTTATCCCTGAAGACTATTGAGGGAATAAGAACAAAACAATCAAAATGAGAAAAATACAGTTTTCTAACTGTTGTTTTCTCTACTGTACAAAGAAAAGAGTAAAATCGCAGTTTATTGTATTTGGAACTAATAAAAGAGGATCGGATAGACGTTACAAAAAAAATCTATGCATTCCTCTTTCATTAGCTCTAAATACCTAATGCCCTTTTACACTTTTGTCACGATTATACTTCATGATATCGAATTTGCCTTCATGATTTTCAACAATCGGACCAAGCCCACCCTGAACTATATTTTCTTTCATTTTCCCATCCATGCAAGTGAATAGTAAAACGGTAACTAGGTGTAATTTTTCACAAAAAAAAAAAAAATTAAGTTTAATAAAATAGACAACCAACACTGAATACATAAACAATTCAAAACTAGATTTCTGAGTAATGGAAAACACTTAGAAAGGTGGTCGGTTCTAAGGAAAAAAAAAATCTCGATATGCACATGCATGCAAAGAAAATGAAGTATTATGCAAAACAGGTTTGTGTACAAAACATTTGTAGAAGTTGTCATGTTTAATTTCGATGCTTTCGGCTGCCATGATGATGGTACCTTCATTTGAATGTGCGCTATTGATAAAGCTGCTTTAAGAAAACAACTGATGACTTCTACTAAACTTTGTACATTTTTCGCATAAAGAAACTATCAAAGGTTCAAGGGCTATGATTCCGAGGTTTTAAAAAGTTCGGAAAATTAAGAGTTGTACCTGAAAAAGACCGTAAACCTGTCACCGGTAGCTGTTGATGTCTTCAAGACAGCTATTGTCGAACAGTCACAGACAGTCTGACTTTGGTGACTGTAGCGCAAGTGCAGTATCTCGAGAGACAAGTTTTCCTTATAGTACCGTCCAGAAAGGGGTGAGATCACCACTTCTAACAGATGAATGATAAGGAAAAGCCACATCTGATCGCATTCGCAACTTTCTTTTTTAAACAGAATGGCTAATATTCTGTCGTAACCAAGGAATATTTTGAGAAGTGACGTGGCTCATATGTATCTGAATGAAACAATTAACACACAGAATTACTGCATTTGGGCAAAAGAAAAATCCGCGAATGCGCAATTAAATTTCACTACATTCTCCAAAGTTGACTGCCTGGTGTAGATTCATGGCCTTATCTTTCGGCCATTTTTCTTTGAGGAAATAATCCTCTCACATGTTTTGTTACAGACCTTCATTACCATGTTATGCTGTAGACGGTTCTGCCGCAACTACAGCACAGGAAGGGCCTTATATCCACAATTATCATGCAGGATGGTGCTCTCCCACATATTCATAAGTCCGTAAAACACTTTTGTTCCAACACTTAAAGGATGAACGTGTTATTTGTAACTCCTTTATTAATAAATGGCCTCCATATTCGCCGGATCTAATTCTGTGCCATTTCTGGTTATGGGACCTCTTACAAAATTTGATTATTCGTGTAGATGTTGCGATATTGGAGGAATTAAAGAACTTCATTACGTTTCATATGAGAAGCATCACAACTGATCAGTTACAATCTGCTGTTGAACTCACTGTCCACCACTTTGAAATTCTGGAAGTGTATAAGGGTGGTTCCATTTAGCACCTTTCATTACATAAGCCTGAACACAACTAACAACCGTTCCTCTAGTGGCATTTGATGTCCTCTTGTGACAGGCATGCTGTTATTCATTTATTTACTTTTATTTAATGCGGTTCGATGACAAAGTGATCAAAATCCAGTCAATAAAAGTTCAAATTGTTTATGTATTCCGTGTTGTCGTTTAGTCTGTTAAACGTAAAAATTTCCTATAAAAAGAGCCACCGAGTGGACATTTTTAATTATATATATATTTCGAAATTCTTTGAGCGCAACTCGTGTATAATCTTTATATTAAATGTGGTTACAATCCATTCAACAGTTTTAGTCGTAGGATGCCGTTTATAGTGGAAGTTTAATTATAACCCCCATGTATAATAGGTAAACAGAAATTATTTGTATTGCAATCTAACTAGAAAAAATATATTAGTAAAGTATCCCAAAATTTAGAATAACATAAATATATGCACAAATCTTAATTTATAAAATATGATAAAAAAACAAATAAAAATAGTAGACTGTAATCAAATAATGATTAGTTTACAATACGAAACT
This sequence comes from Caerostris darwini, assembly GCA_021605075.1. NCBI lineage: Eukaryota > Metazoa > Arthropoda > Arachnida > Araneae > Araneidae > Caerostris > Caerostris darwini. Next base: position 939,922 of record BPLQ01007013.1, on the reverse strand, counting down.
TAATAATCTGTACAATTAATTTAAGTTACTAAATATAATACCTTTATTAGAATTATTTAGATAACTCACAAATTAATAATATAAAAACCAATTGACTTACCAATATGTAGAGCATATAACCAACCAAACCTAATTTAAAGTCAATATAATTCAATGAAAATTTGATTAATAATTTTAAAAATTCCTACTCGTACAATACATTTTAGAACTTTTAGAAATTTAGTAAAATATTAAATATCACCATCATAATTGGCACAACAGCCCTATGGTGGGCCAAGGTCATCTACCTACTGGCAAATTTCGAAATATGAGATGCCTTCTTTTTACGGGGTAGGGTTATCAGCCCTACGCCCAACGCTCTACAGTCATGTTAGACTGGGATCTACAGTTTAAAGTTGACTCGCAAAAGTTGGCACCGCCGGGACTCGAACCCGAAACCTGGGGTACTGAGCGTCAGAGCTCTAGACAATCGACCATTCTGGCCCCAAAATATTAAATATACAAAAATAATACAAAAGAAAGATTATATTAATGTAAGAAAAAAGGAAGAGGAAGTTAGCTCACTGCGATAACGTGATAAGAAAATCGACTACTTCCCTAAGTCCTACAAGAAAAATTATCTTTTTCTAAAGGTCATTTGAGAGAGTTGATCTTTAGGGAAAATAAATTTTTAACAAAAGGTTAATTCATTTCTTTAATGTCCCCAGCTGGCATTGAGGGTGCCAACTAAGCAGGTCAACAACTCATTTATTTCTACATCCATAATTTTGCTATCATCTTAAGATTGTTCATTTATTTAAATTACAGAATCTATCTTGCGTGCTTAACCAGCATGCAGTTTCGTAAAACATATACAAATTCTAACATAAGCATATTTTAACTGTTAAGCACTTGGATATTATTTAAAGATTCAATAATGTACCAGAGCAAGTTTAAGACATTGCTGTAATTCATCGTCTTGAAAACAAAATTCTCTGCATGGCAATAAATGCTTCTTGGTACTTCTGTGATTGCGACATTCACTTCTAATATTCATCTTTTAATATTCCTATTATTGTCAACTTCAATTAAAACTCCACAATAATTTTTATTCAAACCTTCGCAATATTTCCACATTAACTCATTAAAAGACTTCCCAACTATGACATTCATGATGCTCATGCGTAAAAAAGAAAAAAAAAAATCCTCGCTACTGCACTTTTAATAGACTCTTACAGATCAATTCGTTTCCTTCCCGCAGCTGTTTATTTTCTCCCCCCCGCCCCCTCGCCATTACTACTCTTTGTTATTAAATAGGATTGAACGAAAAGTAAATCATAACAAAAAAAAAAGGGGTTCCAATTTTGATACTTCTACTAGATTTTCCTTTTTTATAATCCACTACAAGAAAAAAAAAATTACTTACAAATTATGTAATTTTTTTTTTTTTTTTCATGTTCATTGGAAGTTCTTGTGTTTCACTAAAGCATGCCAAGAATTACCAGAGGACTGACAGCGGTGGTAAACATTATCTTCCAAGGGCAGGACATTCTAGGTTAATTATCACGCATTGGCGTGTTGTATGAAAGAAATCCGGGCCAGGCCGCTTGTCATTTGACACGAAACGTTTGCATACGATTTCATATCTATTCCCAAATATGCCCAGAAGTAGATCTATAATAATAAAAAAAATTAATGTGGAAATGAGTACTTAATTGATTTTTTTTCAGCATCTCTTTAATATTAAGTGATTATTTCAAAAATAATTATATTTGCAGAGTTGATGACGTTCGAAACCTAAGTACTTAAAATTTTTATTGTTTAAAAATTCATCAAAATTCATTCATTCATTCATTTTTCTCATAACTGTATTTAATATTTAATATCCTTTAGAAGTATTCACAAAGTTTTGATTAAAATTATTTTTTATTTCGAAAAAAAATTTCTTTCAATAGATTTAAAAAAATAATAATTAGAACCAGAAAATTTGTTGATTATGTATATATAAAATTCTTTTAACAAAATGAAAGTCAATTTTTAAAGTTTTAACACAAAAAAAAAAAAAAAAAAAAAAAAAAAAACCCCACCTACATTGCATTGTTTTGCATTATTTAAAAGTATTGTTCTGTGAAGCAAGGATGTAACAGTATTAAGTAAAGAGATTAGAGTACGTTGCGAACCTCAAATAGCATATATTTGAATTGCCGGACTTGGACCTCAATGGTAACTTACACAGCTTGCGTGTAGGAAGGCTCAGGTTCAAATCCACTGGTCTTTGCAGTCTTTATTATCAGAAAGAGGACCCTCGATGGCCACTGGAACAACTAGTGTAAAGCATCTCGCATCATTAATACCAGTGAGAGTTTTTCTTGTTTTTTTCCCCAAACAACATTCAACGTGATAGTCGCCCACAAATATGCCCCAGGAAGGTAATGTTGTAATTCATCATCTGGTGGGTTATTCATAGCATTCATAAATAGAACACGATATAGAACAACATTAAAAAATATATTCGCTAATCTTCATAAAACTGTCAAATAAGCAAACAGTGTCAGATTTTGAATATTTATATTTGCGAAAACTTTTACATTGCAGTTTTGATCAATGCATTTTAAATGTATTCTTCTAAATATTTATGTTTCCTATTTATACATTTTAAAGATACTCTTTTCTAGAAACAACGTATTTTTTTTGGTAGGAAAAATTAAATTGCATGGGATTTATATTTACAGAAATAAATTAAAAGCTTTGTCTCGCTACTGGTAGATTTTTATTGTTACTGCAAACTAGCTTTCACTGAAATAATTTGTGCAAAGTGTAATTGTAGCTTACTTTTCCTCTAGGATTTGCAGGACCTGCCCACATTAAATAGTTCTGGATGTAGACATATTTCTTAAAACGTTATTCGTTCGAATTGGTGGCAATAGATTTTTAATAAATCTAATAAAAATAACATGGCGGCTTTGTATCGATAGTATATTGTCCAATCAGCTAGCTTAAGTCTCAAAGTCAACTCAAGTGAAGTCAAGATAGTTTATTGTACTGTTAATAACCATAACGACTGCTGTCATGCTGGCTGTTATTAAATATTTTTGATAATTGTCTTGAATAATTTTTGTTGAAAGTAATCAAAATGTGAATCTTATTTATTAAAAAGTAAATTGCATTTGATCACCCAAAATGCGTTGGATAACATACTTGCAGAATAAGTGTTTGTTTACATCTTGCCATTATATATATCTCATTGTTTTGTTTTCCTTCAACATTAGTTTTTTCAGATGTAAAATGTTAGCTCAAATCCTTTACCGTCCCAGTCAATGTTGCTAACTTATGAGAAAGACTCTGATGAATTATCGAATCAAAAACGATATGTTGTGCGATTGAATGCCAAAGTACTTGCTCATGAACGCGACAGATTGGAAAAATCTTTCCAAAAAACTCTATTCAGTTCATCAAGTAGTGGAAAACAATTTTCATTCGGCCAGGGCAGCTATTTTTTAAATCCTGGAAAATCAATAGGATCTTTCTTGAGAAGAATAAGTAATGAAGAACTGTGTGTCACTAGAATGCAGGTATGTATTTCTCATATATTATTAAATTAATCTAGTCATATTTTATCAAGAAGATATTGCTTATTGTTGACTTTATTTTTAAGAATGTGTTTGAATCAATTACTAAGATCAATTATTTATTAATAAAATTTTAGAATACACTTGGATCATCATTAACTGCTTTTTATTTGTTGATTGTTTTCTAACATAAATATAAACTTATACTTCAGTTTATAAAGAGTATCTGAAGTATTTTGTGTGTAAATGACTGTTTTAACCTGATTTAATTTGTGGTTTTGAAATGTATGCTTACTAGCAATGCTTTGTCTCAATTCATCCAAAAGTTATCAAAATAAGACACTGTGATGATGATGGTTGTTTTGGGAATTCTCTTTTAAATGCTTTAAAAGCATTATTTCTTAAATGATGATGTTCACATTTAAATAAATCCCTTTATTTAATAGTAATTTAAAAATTATTATCTAACACCTTGATATCTCTTAAAGTATATCTTTATCTTTTGCTGAAAGTAGAGCTTTCTTCTACAAGTATATTGCTTCAGATTTTGCCTTTGGCTTATTTGGAATTTGTGGAAAATAGTTTTAATTGTCGTTTAAAACTTACAATCATGAATAAAAATCAATGTTGATGTAATTTTAAGTACTTTTCATAGCATTGGTTTTTTTTAACTTGACAGACTTGTATTTCCAATGGTCGAAACATTTTATTAAAATTTTTCTAGTGCTTTTCAAAGCCGAGTAATATATATATATATACAAATAGTCTAAAAAAAACTATATATATACAAAAAGTCTGTGAAGACAATATGAGCTGAGTAATATATATATATTACTCAGCTGATATTTTCTTTGCAGACTTTTTGTAGCATTATTCCTTTGTTTTTCTCATAATTATTTGCATTTGTAACATATGTCATAGAAATTAAAGCAAAAGTCCTTAATCACTTTTATTCCATGGACTCTATTTACCTATAAAATGAAGGAATGAGCTTTTTTCTCAGAAAGATATTTTTAAATATCTAAAATAAAACTAAAGTAATTCACTTATTTTCATATATATATATATATAGCTATAATTCATGTACTTATTCATTGGCATATTAAATATTAGGGATTATGCTTTTATGGGTTCTCCATTGCTAAGCTGATGTTTCATACCAAATTAGCAATTTTATTATCAATATTTAATTATTAATCTCCTTAAGCCTTAATAATTTCCATCATCCTGTAAATACTATAGCATCTGCTACTAAAACTATTTATTTCTAATTCTTACTGTAATCCTTAATCTAACATGCATTCTATATTATTATTATGTAATTTTATATTCATTTAATTTTTCAATTAATCCTAAATAATTTCTATAACCTTTCGCACCTGCTAGTAAAAACTATTTATTTTTCTTTCTGTTGTTCTTAATATAACACATGTAATTCATATTATTTGTGCATTTAATTACTAGAGAGTATGCTGCTTTGGTAAACTTAATAGTTATTTCTTGTTCTGCAATCCTTGCCCTAAATTTAATGATACTAACACATGAATGGGGGCAATTTGACACCGATTCTCAACTACTTTCTCCTCAGCAGCCTTTAATATTACTAATAATAATAAAAGTATTCTTCAAATTTGAATGTCTTTTTATAGGAAATGAGTGTTATTTCTTTTAGATAGTAATTTTTTAAATAGGAAATAATATTTTTAATTTACCTTCAGTTTCTTATTCTCTATAGTACTTTTTTTTATGCCCTTTGTGATGCATTTAATCATTTTATATTTAAAATAAATACTATTTTCTAAAATAAGTAATAATTACTTATAATTTCTTATAAGTAATATTGTTGAAATATTATCATATTATAATAACATTTGCATTTTAAATTATAGCTATATATGGAAATTTTGAGAAAATAAAGCCAGGAAATTCACTGTTCTATATGAGAAATCAGTTCATACTTACAGATTGTGTTATTTTGACACTTTTTTAGTTATAAAAATACAATATGCCATGTTTTTCTGAACAACTTTTATGTGTGATAAGTGAATGCATTTTACTAAAGATTTATCACATTTTTCACAAATCTGATAAATGTGCAGATAATGTCTATCGAATTTTCTGTCACATTGTATATACATATAAACATTTAATTTTGTAGAACATTTTGCTACTCTGTCATATTTAGAAGCTTTTTTACAGTTTTTTACACAAGGAGGAAAACATTTATTTTCTGTTCATTTTATAAATACTCTTTTATAAGTTTGACTGCAAATTCTCTCAAATAATTTTGGGTACTTACGTATTAACGGTACCTTGGCGACAGACTTGGCGGTTTTTAAGTGTCGCCAATCTAACAGCTACTAAGGTTACCAAACCAATAGAATAGATTGGTGCCACATAAAAACCGCCAAATCTGTAGCTGCGGTTGGCACGTGTGCTCTTTATTGGCGCAACTGTCGCCAAGGTACCGTTAATACGTAAGTACCTAATTTTGTCATATTTTTACCATAGAAAAGTCACAAATAGTGTTTTCACTAGATAAGTGTAACACAACATTGAAAAGTCGTGTTTGTACACTTTGGGGGAAGTATTTATTTTCCATTTTGATAAATTTTTCCAAAATAAAACATTTAATTCTTCATTGCTCAAATTTGAATCTTTAAAAATTACTTTCTTTTCTGACTATTTCATGTTCATATTCATAAATTCCATTAGTTTCAGAATAATCTGTTTTCACTTACTTTGCTATCTGGGGGAATGCTTGCAAAAGAAAATATCTCGATCTCTGCTGTTCATATGTTATCATCACTATGTCTCGATTTAAAAGATGCTTTGAGCATCACAATGTTAAATGAATCTAAAATGAAAGTACACAATATGCTTCCAAAAAAACCTTATCATGCCCTATTTGTTTTATTAAATTGATAACATTTATAAATAAATACTTTTTGAAAACTTAAATAAGTATAATGCTAATTGAGATTATTATATTTAAAATAATGTTTGTCATCTACTATTAAATTTTAATACAGCGATTATTACTATTCAAGTATTAATATGTAATAACTATTCTTTATTACAATATTTTTGAGATGTCTTAAATATTAATGAACTTTTTTTTATTAACATTTGTGTTAAAAAACTTATTACACAGCATATTATTATATATTATAGCAATATGCATATTATTACATAATTTAAAAATTTTAACACTATTTATAATAAATTTATTGATGATACCATAGAAATAATTATAGAAATTATAGTTTAATATTTTTAGCAACCTTATAACATTTGGTAATCGTTATAACAATGCATTATTAATTGTATTAAATTATTTAATTTTTATAATTGTTAATCTAATATATGCTACTATAGTAACAATTAGTATTAAATGTTAGTTAGTTTCTTAGTAATAAAGTTAATTATTTTCAAATATAAATTTCATTTTCCTTTTTGTTTTCTAGGCCATTTATGATACATTACCAACAGCTGATGTCATAGAAGATTCACAAGAAATTTTAGAAGAAGTAATTATCTTTTTATTTTTATTTTCAACAAATTATATACCTTAAAAGATATTTTCTTATTTATTAAATTATAATTATCAAATCATTACATGATTTAACTTAAAATATTAGTACAGATATGAAGAAAGAAATGATTATTATTATTTTTTTTGCATTTGTTACTGTTATTTTGTAGGACTAAATAATTATTATACAATGGGATTTGAAGATTGTTAATATATTTTTATATAAATAAATAAACTTAATGTAAAAATATTTTGTCTAATTTTATTGGGCAAATTTGATTAAATATATTTAAAACCTTTGAATTTCACACAAAAATGTCAACTTTAACTATTTTTTATACAATTTATTCTTTAAAACATGGATAAACATTACAAAAATGTGATATTGTTGCAAAACTTGATAATTCAAAAATAAATAAAACATGAATAGTTTTTTCCTTTGCAAGTATTTTTATGCTGGGAATATCCTTACGTAGGTAATATACTGTTTTCAAATTTATATCTGAATTATTTATACATTTTTGTATGCTTAAAGTTTGTCGACACAAACTTTTTTTTACAAATTTACAAAAATTCTTAGTTTAAAAACTGAAATAAAAATAATTTATGAATTTAGGTTAATTTCCATGTTCTATTCCTTTCATACATTTAAAGAAAACTTTTACATGAAGTTTCAAAGCATTTAGAACAGAAATATTAGTATTATGGTGTTTTGAATGAATACAAAATGCATAAAAATTCAAATAAGAAATAATTAAAACCAACTTTTAAATGTAAATAAAAACAAATGTACATACATAAAAATGTTATTGAGCTTTAAATTCTCCTTTATTAATATAAACACTTATTTATTTGTTTTGTTTTCTTTAAATAACTTCCAATTTAAAAGTACCATTTATCAATTTTTCTTCGACAATATTCAAATCACTCAAATTTATAACTCAAATTCTTTGTTTTTCAAATAACAAAAGTTTTTTAAAAAAAAATCCTTGATTTTTCAACTTGCAACTTTTATAAAATTTTAATGTTATCATTATATCAAATAATTGCAGAGTTTACCTCATTTTCACACTTTTCAAAAAATCCTTAAAATTCATCATCTTTCTTTAAAATTATATTGCCTATATTATATTATCTTGTAGATCACATTTCATTTTAGAATTCTTAATCAAATACAACACATGTTGACAAACTTTAAGCATAGAAAAGTTCAATGTTTTGATTCACAACTTTTCATTCAATATATTTTATTCCAATTTAAATTCAAACTTAGAAAATAAAAAAATTTTTGATGATCAAATCAGGTAATACTTACATACATTTGATTTATTTCTCATAGAAATAATATAATTTTCACAAAATTTAAAGTAGTACATAAAACAATAATATTCAGAACATGAGAATTTTACGGTTATGTAGTACAGGCATCGAGACACGGCGCCATGTAACTTACCTTTTATTGTGGTATGTCTTTCGTCTGTGGTGGAAGCAAACATTTTACTCCAACGAGGAAATTAGTGCAAATAAGAATTCTGCAATTAATTATCGAAATAGCAATAAAATAGTCATTATATTGTTCGGAAAATGAAGCTACGAATTCCTCTAATTGCAGTATTGCAATCCTAAAGAAATTGGCGAAAATTCAGGGTTGCAAGATTGACGACTTTCTCAATGGTAGATTTTAACCGATTTTGCAATTAAATACAAAAACAATCTCAATAAAAACTATCCTATCTCTCAAGTTGGAACAAAACACACATTTAAAAAAAAAAAAGTTACAATCGGATGGTTGGTTTCGGAGTTCATCGCGAACAAACATCGTGACACGGGAATTATATATAGTAGATATATTATCTTGTAGATCACATTTTATTTTAGAATTCTTAATCAAATACAACACATGTTGACAAACTTTAAGCATAGAAAAGTTCAATGTTTTGATTCACAACTTTTCATTCCATATATTTTATTCAATTCAAATTCAAACTTAGAAAATAAAAAAAATATTGATAATCAAATCAGGTAATACTTACATACATTTGATTTATTTTGCATAGAAATAATATAAATTTAATACAATATGATTTTCACAAAATTTAAAGTAGTACATAAAACAATAATATTCAGAACATGAGAATTTTACGGTAATGTAGTACAGGCTTTGAGACACGGCGCCATCTAAAAATAGTCATTATATTGTTCGAAAAATGAACCTACGAATTCCTCTAATTGCAGTATTGCAACCCTAAAGAGATTGGCGGAAAATTCAGGGTTGCAAGATTGGCGCCTTCCTCAATGCTAGATTTTAACCGATTTTGCATTTAAATACAAAATTAATCTGAATAAAAACTATCCTATTTCTCAAGTTGGAACAAAACGCACATTTAAACAAAAAAAAAAGTTAAAATCGGATGGTTAGTTTTGGAGTTCATCGCGAACAAACATCGTGACACGGGAATTATATATAATAGATAAAAATTCTATAATCTCTCGTCTTTTTAAACTTAAAATTTTTTTTAAACTCTTTCTGTTTGCATTGATCATATTATTTTTTCCTCCTTTCAATTTTAAATTATCTTAATGTTTGTTATATTAAATAATATATTTTATTTATACTTGAATATTTTATTTTCTAAGATGTTTCTATATTTTATTTTAGATAACATATAAGATGAGTAGAAAAATGAAAGAATATATTACTATACTTGCAAAAAATAAAAAATATATTGAAGACATTGCTGATTCTCAGCAATTTCGGTTTGAACATACAGATATTGCTTGTTGTCAACTTAATCCAGAATCATTAAAGTGAGATTCATGTTTTATATTTGTATTGTACTTAAGTTTTATTGATTTTATATGTTGTTGCTTTTAGAAAATCATGATTCCATTTTTCTAATCTGAATTTATTTTTAAGGATGCAGTTGTATAATGTGATAAGAAATGTGGAATTTTCTGTTTGTAAGAAATTGTTTTTTTAAGAATGTAAAAAAGTTCAAATAATATAAATTTTATGTTATGTTTCTTTTTAAATTATGATGCATTTTAGATTTTAAATTATAACTGAACAATTGTATTCTTTCTTATCTCTTATTACATAACAGGAATTTTTTTTATAATAAAATGGTTTATTTAATAGAAGTACTTATAAGTATTTCTAATATTATTGTGTTAAACTATTGTATTTGTTTAAAAATATATTTTTAGAAAGAAACATAATTTCATAAACTTATAATATCAACTAAAAAAAAAAGCTCTTTTAATGATTTAGATTTTTCTTAAATGTTTTATAAAATTTCATTTTAAGGTAAATCTCTGTCATTTTATCATATAAATAACTATTGTTTCACTAACTATAAATTTTAATCAATTTAATTGGACTAAAATGTGTTCTTTTTACACCATAATGAAAATGGTGACATTATAAAAGTGTGAAAAGATACATATAATTTTTGCAATAATTTATCTGAAATATTTCTATGCTTTTTTGCTATTGCTCTTTCCGTAATTTCTTTTATATCTTGCCAAAGGGAAATTTTTATTGAGAAGATGAACTTTGTGCTTTATAACAGAATAAAATATTAGATTATTGTAGATATATTAAAAAATCCAAATATCTATAAAGATATTCATAACTAGTATTAAATACATTTGAAATATGAATTAAATACAGGATGTTCATTTTATATGTACAACCAGTATAAGTTAATTAAAATGTCGTTTGATTTTAAATCTGTATATATCTTGCCATGCATTCTTTAATTTTTAGCTGGATCAAATTGCATGAAATATTATTGATTGATAATCTATTTTTAAATATTTTGTGTGATCAATATAGTTTATTTTACTGTTTTATGAAAACATTTTCATCATTTATTTGCTTTTTATGATTGTTTTTAGGTATAGTGAACAGTTTGGTGTGGATATCACACTGGAAAGAGGTTGCATGACCTTTCCCTATGCACATTCACCTACTGGATTGTACATTGGAAAAACATTTTGTGCAGGTGTGTTATTTTTTTAATTGGATATATATGTGTTAACTATTTTGTTGTCAGTAAGAAAAAATAAATTGCTTTTAATATAATTTACTGTTAAAATGTGTGTGCGAAAAATAGCACGAGAGAAATTAAATTATTTTGTCTTATGAATTTTTTAAAATTTTTATTTAAAGAGAAAAATAAGTAAATAAACAAGAATAAGAACTTTTCCTTCTCGGATCTTAATTTTGACATTAATTTCTTAATATCTTTTATAAAAGAAGATATTTTTGTATTTTGTACTGAATATTAAAAAATATTTTAATTTCAAATTTTCTTTTAATATGATGATTAAATAATTTTCTTGTGTTGCATTTTTTTTTTATACATATATATTTTAAGTAAGTCTTCTAACTTCTGCTTATTTGTTATTCTTATAATATATTATATGAAAAAGTTTTGTAAGTTAGGTTTTCTCCTTATTCAGATTAATAGTGCTATAGGAAAGAGTTGTAAATCTTAATTTATATTCTTATTGAATTATTATAGGCATTAAAATTATAGATAGCCAATAAATCATATACCAAATTCTTTTAATTTTCAATGAAATTCATGCATATTTGTATTAAAAATTAAACATATCTTCAATAAGAAACATGTTTTTAAAATTCAATTATTTCAGTTTCTAAAAACCAAATTTAATTTTTTTAGCTTTCCAACTGCATTTCAAGAAAGCCCCATCACTTCTTTGGCAATACTTTATTTCTCATGATGGTGCTCATTTTGAATATCCAGGTTATCATCAAAATTTCAAAGCAGAATGTGATCAAAAGACAGATCGTCATAGGTAAAATTTAACATAGTTTTAATTAAACATAATATTTGAATAAAATGAAATTGTATGTTTTTCTAGTATATGAATTATTTTTAAAATTTCAATGTGTATTGTAGTAATCATGGTATACTGTTTAAATATAATAATTAACAAAGTTTGAATTTATTGCATAGTTTTATGAAATATAATTTTTTCTAATTAAACCTAGTAATAGATTTTAAATTTATGTTTTATAGATATTAAAATATTATTATAAATTGTTGTAAAATGTTAAGAATCTATTAAAACTGCATGACTAGATTTTCGTGTCAGTTTCCTATTTGACATTTTTTATGAATATATATTACAAATTATTTGCTAGTTTTCTGTTATTAAGAACATTACATTAATTTATTAAAGGCTTATATTGATCAAGTTTAAAGCAGAGCACTTTATTTTATATTTCACTGAATAACTTTTCTTTTAGGCAAATCTACCTTGACACAGTGAAATCTAAGACGAAACATGTTATTATTGCTATTGATCAAGGAAATTCCTTAAGTTTATTACAATTTGGAAGTGCTAAAATAGTTGGAAAACATATTCTAAGTCTTCTATCATCAAATGATAAAGTAAGTTTTATTTTTTTATAAATTCATGCTAATATGTGTGTGTATATATAACTAACTCTACATATTTCTCAAAGTTTGTATGTGTGCATGTCCATCTAACAATTTACATCCAGATTTCATCAAAATCAGCAGGATTACTTGTACTAATACAAAGCTGAAATCAGTTGAAAAAGAATTGAAATAATGTTAATTAAAAATTAAATTAATGTTTGTTAAGAAATTACCCAAATACATTTTATTTCATTGTGATGATTTTTTGTGGTTGAATGAATTTTTCATGATTGATGTTATTTTTTATACTTGTTGTACTGTTCATTTATAGGCTGATGTGAAGTAAATATGTAAAAATAATCTACTAAATGCTGAATTAATCTATCTTAAAATTTTATTTAATGAATAAGAAAAAATTTGTATTGTCATTTTACCAATAAAAATGTCATGGCTTAATCTGTATAAAAATATAATCCTCTAAGAAGTCCAATTTTTATAGGTTACCATAGTTCTATTCGAGGAATTTTTCACTTTCCCTTCTCCATATGTTAGAAATTTGATTGGCATAGGAGCAAGATATAATATAGGAAAAATAGAAAGTTTTTATAGGGTTGTATGTTCAGGTTTTAGGAAGTATTTTTGTTTGTTGAGCTTGATATTGATTTTTATTGTTAATTTTGCAATGCTGCGTATGAAAGAAAAACTATTCAATCAGACCAGAATTGACTGTAAATGGAAAGTAACATGTAGATCTATAGAAAACGGGAAGATATCAGGAAATCAGAATGAATCTGATAGTTCAAGAGTTTTAATGCTAGATCTGAAGAAAGCGAATATGCTGCTTTGAACAGACGTGAAATTAAATAAGAGTTAATAAGTTTTATTTTCTGAAGCTGTAAAATGCTGGGTTATATATGCTAGTATGTACGCACACACAAACATTTCAACATCTGTATAGGCTTGCAAATAATTTATCAAAATATTTAGGAATTACTCTTTTACTGGCAAAATTTAATTTTGTCATGATTATTATATGCCTTTATAAATTAAACAATTTCATAAGATAATAATTACAAGATACAACAATTTTATTTTAACTAAAGATTAAATAACTTGTTTTTAATTTTAACATAAGTATTGTAATAATATACATCTTATTGATTACAGGAAATAAATGACAGTTACAAATAATTAAATGTATTGCATTCTTTTTATATTCAAAATCAAAAAGATTTTACTCAAGACTGAATAAAACTATTTTCTCCTGATAATCATAATAATAAGCTATTATAAGAAAATAATAATAAGCTAAGCTATTATAAATAATCAGAAGCTATTATAAGAAAACATAACTTGAAAAAATTGTTTACTGTTTAAAAAAAAAAGGCAATTGATGCTTTCAAGCCAAAAATTTTGCATGCTATTTCTGTTGAACAGTTAATTTCAGAAATATTTTTAAATATTATCAAAATTTTATTTATCTGCATTTTCATTATATATATATAATCAAAATTTGCATAAAATTAGTTTGATTAAATGTAAAGTAAAAGGGAAATAGCAATTACAAATGAAATAAATTTTGACGATAAATGCAGTAGGTACACTTTTAACTTATTAAGGAGGTATTACTTCCTCATATCTTTCTTCCTTCAAGTATATATTTGTTTCATTATCATAAGCAATACCAGGAAGATATATTTTTAAAAGTTATAAAAATATTCTTTATTGAAGCATAAAAATGCCTGAAATATTCTTATTGTGTAACATTTAACAACTTCACTTATTTATTATAGGTTGTGACTTTTGGATTGGCTTCTGATATTCAGTATCCTCAAGGAAATAATTGTACAGGAGAATCTTTCATGTATGCAACCAGCGAGGCAAAATTAGAACTGACACGATTTTTCGATAATTTGACTAGGAAACACAGTAAGTTTAATAAAAATAATATTTTTTATACATTTGCATGCATCATTTTCTGTTCTGAAGCAAGAGTATAAGCAGCAGCATCCATAATTAAAAGAAAAATATTTTCAGTGATTTCTAATTAAATGAGGATTTTATTCTCATTTGTATGTATACAATAAATTATAGTGGTATTAATTGTTTCTGAATTGACTAATGAAAATAGTCGATACTTTAATAATTTTTGATATATATATAAAGGATACTTATGGGGTAACTCTCCATTGATTTTTATAGCATTTGATGTTTCAGTATTTCGTAATATATTTAATTATTATTCAACGTGTTTTTTAGCATGTTGAATAATAATTAAATATATTGCAATAAAAAATTATTAAATTACTGCAATCAAAATGGCTCGACTTTTTCCTTTTAACTGTTTTTAATATATCCATTTAATTTGTTATTTCATTTTATACAAATATTACTCTGTTAAGAGGACCCCGGCCATCATGATACTGTCAAAAAAGAAATTTTTAAAAAATAGATATTTATTTTGTAAATATTTGTCATAAAAAAGGTATTACCATTATAATTAAAATTTTTTATTAAAATAGTCTTGAATTTCAATCTCTTTTTAATTAAATTTATGAAACATTTTGTTTATGAATTTATATATATATATATATATATATATATAAATTGCATCTTTGTAAATTAATAAATGATTTTTTTTTGTTTTCAAAATGTTAAATAATGAAGCACTGTTATATTTTATTAAGTAAAAATCGCTTCTTAAGAATTTTTTTTTGTCGGTGTTAATTTTTGCTTTATAAACAATTGTTATAAATTTTTCTAAATGAGGCCATCTGATGAGTTACTCATCAATTTATGATAAAAATAAGCTATTTGCACTATTAGTTACCAGTGAAAGTAATGTGATTGCCAATTTTTTCAACAATACATAGCAAAATATTTTCTTTTCCACGCAGATGCCACCGACCATGTTCTTGGATTTCGTAAAATTTATGAACTAGTTCGTGAAGTAGAATTGAAAAACACTTCTGTAAATAGTAAGTTTCTTTTAGTATCTATAGTTGCTAATTATATGAAGTTAATTAATTTTAAATTTGAATTTAACAATTTGAATTTTTCTTTTACAGACGAAATTCTAATTGTTTATGTAAGTAGAGGACTTTTGTCATCATTAGTAGATGCCAAACAAGTTTTAGAAATAATTTCTGAAGGCAATCTGAAGTCAAAAAGTCATATTGTTATCAACACATATGCTCTCATTGATGGTAAGGAGAAACGTCATATATCATAATAATTTTTTTCTTGTTTTAAAAAAGGTATAAAATTTTTTTAAATATTATTTGTTTTAAAATAATTATTTTATATTTCTGAACCATAAATGAAAATGTTTATAAATAAGGTGAAGCTCAGCTTCTTTCTGTTTGCTAATGCTTACCTATCCCTAATTATTGCTAAGCAAACTTTTAATTTTTTTTTAAAACATTGTTCTGTGAATTAAGGTAAAAGGCATTGACATTTTGACTAATTTAATTAAAAGAAATCATATAAAAACAATCTCTCGGCAGATAATTCTGGAATTTATGGCAATAAATGTTTTACTATTGTTATTTATTTCCCTTTTTTTTTTCCATAAAATAATTTTTCTAATACTAAGTTGCATTTAATTACTGATTTCAGTAATTAAATTTCAAATTTTCTATGTCCTACATTAGCATTTAAGCACATTCATTTTACCCTTTTTAATGTATTTGGTTTGTGTTTCTGGCCAGGTGGAAATTTTCTTAGATGATTTTATTATTTTTATTTTATTTTTAATGTAGTTACAGCTTTACTCAAGATCATTTAAAAAATTAAATTTGTAGCATGTATTTATTAGTTTAATGAATTCTTTTTCTATACATAAAAAAAATAAATCTTTTTTTAAATTCTTCATAATGCAATTTTTATATGTAGAAAGCTTTATATATATGAATTAGATTAATCTAATTTAATCTTTACATAATGAATATATTTGAAATATGTATCTTTTAAAATAGCTTAGAATTTTTAGTTCACTCTTTCATATTGTAGCATTAAAGAAATTTTTTATTTTATTTTACAGTAGATGTAAATATAATCTATGTTTATAACATTGATATTTATATATATATATATATATATATATATATTTGTTGTATTTAATGTCAATATAATATTGTGGTAATTTAAATTTAACCTTATTTTGTATGTATCATCTGAAAAAGGAATATTGATATAGTCATGTTTATTTTATCAATGCATTAAAACCATTCATTTATATTACCACTTTTTCATTTTCATTTTCTAAGTTGTTTGAAATATTGAAAATGCCATTCATTAGTACAATTGAATTTAAACTGTTAAATGCTTATAACTAAACAGCCATTTGTGGAAATTATCTTTTCATATTGCGTAACTTTACAAATTAACTGCTAAATTACTGAAAATATAAATTTGCTTAACAGTAAGTAATGTTCTTTTTTTATTTATTTGAAATTAAATAATTTTACTGGTACAATGGTTTCAAGCATAGCATTTCAAGTTGAGCATTTAATAAATATAATAACTCTTGCTCCATTCCTTTAGATGATCGTCCAGTGATGTATGAAAAAGATTTCTTGCAAGACATTGCTCATCAGAACTTTAAAAAATACAGTATTTATCCAAAAGCATCCACGAAAATTCAGGTAAAAAAAAAAGTGCTTTAGATTAATTGATTGTTGTATTTAAATGCTGGTTATGTAACATTTATTGATTTCTGCAAAATTTAAAAGAAATCCTAACCATAATTAAGATTATTTTTTATGTTAATTTTATCTCATTTTATTTTTGTCAAATATACTCTCACATGTATGATTCAAGAAACACTTATAGTAATAAAATAATGTTTGTTTACTTATAATACTTATTATTTATAAGTGCAAATGTTTTCCATTGTACTACCATTGTTCCATCTACTGTTAATGTTTTTTTAATTACTTTAAATAACATTGTAAAGCTTTTAGGCTCATCTGTTTTTTAAACAGTTTTTGGAATATAATTTTTAGTTATTGAAATTAAATGTTTAAATTTTATTATTTATTTTACCAATTTATACTTTCCATATACAAACTTTGTCCATATCTTTCTACTACAATTGATAAAGGAATTTATTGGTATATTGATGATTTTAACCTAAAATTGCATTTGCTTATATTTTCAGAAAGGAGTTTTGGTATTAGTTAATACAACTAAAGATATTTCCATGACAATTGGTGATATTTTCCAAGATTTTCCTAATCATCCTTACTTAAAGACTGTTTTTTCATTGCCATATTATGACTCTGTTAATAAAGGTACATATTTTGTGCTCTATTTTTTAAAATTTGTTTTTATATATTTTGTGCTCTATTTTGTGTTGAAATCATGATTTATTTTAGCAAAAATGTGCATACTTTTAATATTGTAATAATTATAGTTAAGAAGCAGTAAAATAAAATTTAAGTTAAAATATGTGTTGGAATATGACTACAGTAATATTTTGAAATATTACTGTTGCAATATTTCAAATTAACTTATAAATGAATTACATACATTTGAGTATTGTAAATTTTTTAATAATTGTAAAAGTTTTATGTTATAATCACATTTTATGTGATACTACTGTACCTAAGATTAGGATAGTGCTGTGCCTATCTGACCATTAAAAAAATCATTTATTCTTTTCTTTTAAATGTGTTTTTAATATATTCAAAGATTAGGAAATTTATCTTTGCTTTAAATCACAAATTTCTTTTCAAACTTGACTGAAACAGTACTTACTTTAGAACCTTTAAAAGAGTTGAATGCCTACTTAAAGACAGGTTATGCTGTATTAAGTTATAAATTCAGGATAAATTTTTGCCATGATATTAAAAAATAATTTTCAATTTTATTTTACTATTTTTTAGGAATGATTGTTAGTATATCTCAGCAAGTCTTCAATGGCAACAATATATTTGGTGTTACAGGAATTGACATATCACTTGCAGACCTTACAGAAGATGTTTCATATTTTAGAAATTCTGATTCCTTGTATGTTTTTTTAATTGATGAATCAGGTGAGATTTATTTGTTATTGATAATATAAATGATTAAATTTTCATTAATCACTCAAATTTTAAATTTAATGTTCAATTTTTATTATTAAAAAGTTATAAGATTAAAAAAAAAAAAAAAAAAAAAACTTATCATTTTTCTTTTTTGAAAAGTGTATATTTTGTAAATATTATGTTACATATAAATGTAAAATTTATCAGATTTATTAAAAGACAAAATATTAAATTCCTTTTAAAACAAAATAATTTTAGTGATTTTTTTTTATGTAAAAAAAACAAAACAAGCAATATAATTGATTGATAATTATAAATTTAAAACAAATAGTTTTTCCCTAAGATATTTGTTTGTTTTTTTTAAATTAGGTATTGCACTCACACATCCATCATTTAGTCATCCAACCTATGCAAGTTGGCATCATGTCCATACTTACATTTGGCATCTTGAAGATAAATTGAGATTTCAGAAGCATTATAAAACTATTCTCAGGTATTCAACATAATTATATCTACAATCGATAAAATCATTACACTGGATAAATTAATTGTTTAATGCTTCATTCAAAAAGTGCAATGTGATTTTTGTTTTTTCTTATATATTAGAATTATATTTGCTAGAAGAATTATGTTTTTAAAAATATCTTTGATTTTGTAAATATTTAGTTTAAGAAATTTTGTTATTTTAATAATTTTGTGAATTAGTATTTGATAATTTTAAAAATGCTTAACATTATTATTTAAATTGATTAGCTTATGTTAGTTTAACTATGTATAAAATACCAATTTTATCTTCTTTTTTTTTTTTTTAATTGGCAGCATTTGAAATTGTTAGATATTATTATTTTTTTTTTTGCTGCTATATAATTTTCATTTTATTTATTTTTATAGAGAATCTAGTGGGCAAATAGCAATACCTTTCAAACTTCCAAGAGTTCATAATGATGATAGTTTAGTTGAAGAAAAAGTGGCCATTTATAATTGGAAGAAGGTAACTTTAATTAAAATGTTTTCTAGATTTTTTTAAAGCCCAGTTTAAAATTTCCTGTTTATAATTAAATATCACACTTGTTTATTCTTAAATGATGTACATAAATATAAATAACTATAATTTATTTTACATTAATTTTTAAAGTTATTTATTACTTTTTATTTAAAATTTTAGGTTGAAGGAACACCTTATATTGTTTGCGTAGTTTTCATTGAACCTGCCAAGACTAAAAAAATTTTAAAAGATCTGACATACACAGGTCCTGCTGAATTTTCCTATCATAGGATAGATATAATGCCAGCTGCAACTTCCTGTAGACATATGAAGCAACTGTCATCTCTCGGTATGTATTTCTCTAATTATTAATAAATACTGATAGTTACTTTATTCATTGTTTTTCACAAATTATTATATAATTTTCTTCAATTTTTATATTTAATTCTTATTTATTTAGATACAGTAACATCGCTTTAAACTTTGATAGTTAGACACGTTTTATAATCTGGCACCAATCAAGCCTTTGCTTTTCTATGGATTTGGGCATTTGTTGATTTGGACCTGGATTTTCATCAAATGTGTACATGCATAAGTCATTTAAATTTTTTTTATCTAGAGTTTTATCATTGATATGCCCCTTTAAACTGCATTAATGTAAAATTGCTCATTCAACCTGGCCATGGTCCTAAACTTGCCAGATTAAGGAGAGGTTACTGTATTAATTTTTTATACTGATGTAATTTGTACCCTTTGAACACTTCTGGTTATAATTTTAAAATTATATACCTGAGTGATGTATTTTTTAAAAATTTCTAATTAATAAAATGGTTTTTATCTAATCATCCAATTGTGTTTTGTAGGTACGACTGCTGTGTTTCTTTCTGCCTCTTGTTTTATTTCTCCTTATAAGTATATTAGGGAAGAAGAAGATTTTAAAACTGTTTTAAGTTATATGGCTTATCTAAAAGACGCTAGAAATGTTATTTCTAATCCTGGTATAAAGGTTAGTGTTTTTTTTTATATTTTGAAATAAAATATTCTTGAAATCTATTTAAGAAATTTTATTTATTTATTTATTGATTCTTAACTAGATAGTAATCATTAAACAGATATTTGTACATCTTTGCACTTAAAATGCAAACATTAGTGATCTTTTTTTCCCTCCCTATTTGTTTTGTTAAATATATATATATGTATGAAGTAAATATTTGATTAGTGTTTTGAAATTTGAGACTTATCGGTGAAATAGTGTGATGCAGCATTAGAGAATTGGCCAAAAAATTTCCAACTCTTGATTTACTACTAAATTATTTTTAAAAGCCGACTCCCGACTCTCTTCTGTAATTTTATGTACTATGATCTTTACATGCATTTAGAAAAATTTGTGAAATAAAATTCTGTGACTTATATTGAAATCCATTGTCCATAAAAGCAGTTTTTGCATAACAGAATTAAAAAAAAATTTTTTTTTTTTTTTTAAAGGTGTAGTATTTGCATTCACTTAATAACATTGTACTCTAAATTTTCTTACAAAGGGCAGTGTTATACTGTACATTTTTTTTTTCCAAAAAATACATGTATCCTATGAAACTAAGAGTATCAAATGAACAGGTACCAAAGTATTATAGAATAGCTTAGTCAAAGAAAAGTGTGCTTTTTATGTAAAAAGATGCTATGTTTTGAATATTGAAACTTATTTTTTCTTAGTAATAGAATAGCTTCTATAAGAATTTTCATTGTTGATCCAAGGTAGCTTCGTATATGTCTTTGTGCCAAAGTGTCTCGCAACACTTACTTGGTTTGCTGCTAAAGCAGTAACTATCTTTACACTGGTTGTATTATTGAAAGATATGATTGAATTGCCTCTTTAGCATTTAATTTTAACATTAATTCCTAAAATTTTGGAACAATTTTTTTTTTCCTTATTAAAGAGTCAAATTTTTAAACCTATTCCTAATTCCTTAAAATTGCTTGATTCCTGACTTAGTCTTCTCACCTGTGGCATGATGCAATATTCTTTCACATAAAGTAATAGTTTCACATATGTAAAAATTTAACTTAAGATCCATCTTTATTTTGGCAAAACTGAACATTGTATCACTATTAAAAGTGATTCGAAGGTTGAAAAATACCATTTGTAATCATTGCGAGATTCATTTATTGGTATCGACAGTTGATGTTGATATTTTTTTTTTGCTTTTCTGCATTTTGAAGCATTGCGGTGTAGTCTAGTCCAATTATAATGATGAAGTACCAAATAACAATTTGATTCTATAAATAATTGTTTTTCATGCTATAAAAATATAATAATAAAGAAAAGAAAAATCCATGCGAGTTCACTGCAGTAAACACTCTTAAATCTGGCACATTTGAAACCACGGCCGAGCCATATTAGAAATTTTGCTGGATTATTGAGGATCAGTGTAGTTTTGAGGGGGATACTAATCTATATCACTGTAAATAAAAATTTAATCACTATGACATATGCATATTTAATGTGCTTATGTACAATTTGAATTTGTAGAAAATATAAATGCTTGACAAAATATATTTTTTATTCCATCAACTACGAAACAAAAATTCTTATATTTAAAATTAATTTAATATTCTTGTATGGATAAAAAAACATAGCCCAATGGAAAAAATTAGTATATAAAGATAATTAAAATAAGTTGATACAAGCTACTTTAGGGAAGAAAAGTGCACGTGTCTGCCATACAGTTTAGAAACGTATCGAATATCGTGCGTCTGTGATTCGGAGCTCCTCTTTAAAAAAATCATATGTAAACTCATGTTTATGAGTTCTATTGATTTATGAATTTTACGTTGTACTGAAATGAAAACTGTTAGTTAAGTCAAAGAATGGGCAAAAATGCAGCACAGTGTTGCAGACAAGGCCAATCGTCAACTGAATCCACACACATAGAAAAGAAAATCCAAAAGTGAATGGCTTGATTGGTGCCAGATTATAGAAAAGGCAGAATAAATGAGTGAAATTTAGAAAAGTCAAGAATCATTACAAGAATTGATAACTAAAGTTATGAAATATTCAAAGTTATATTGTGAAACAGAGTTGTCAAATCGATACTCATTCATATTTACTTTTCTTTTTTTGTTTTATGTTTACATTGCTGAAATTATAAATTCTCGCCATAATATTTATTATATTTTTGTTATATTTTTTACATCAAAATATTAATTAAAAAATAAAATTTACTATTAATTATTATTTTATTAAATCTTTTTATCAAGAAAAATCTAATTATAAAATGTTTTTAATATTTATAATTCATCACATATAATGAAGTGTTTGAAATAAATGCAATTATTATATTTTTGAAAAGTCAAATATTTATTTAAGTTGTTTTAAGAATTTTCTCTTATTACCTAACGTAATATTGACAAAGTTAATTTTATTTATTTTCTTGTATTTCTCATTTTTCTGGTACAATTAGTTAACATTATCTTAATTGAATTACTCCTCAGTCTGGTATAAGGAATGAAGTTCTTGCATTGTCCCAGATAACATCAGCTTGGAAAGCTGCTGCAGAAAATAAAGAGTTTTCCAGTTACATAGTTAGAAGGTAAATAGTATTAATTTTTATTTACTTGGTTAAATTAAAAAAATAAATTAACAAAAAAGTATCATAGATAATTGATTTAAATGCCATAGATGTCAACAGTTTTATTTGTAGTAATTGTAAATTTAAATATTATATATTTAACATAAAAAATTTGTGAATGTAATTTGGTTAATATATATATATATATTCCAAATCTGTAAAGGATTATAGAGGAAGTTCAAATTTCTTGTAAACTAAAAATCTCATATAGCAATGATTTTATTAGAAAAAGGAAATCTAATTAATGTAAAAGCATAGAAAAATTTGTTGTATGTTATTTCTCAGAATTAATATATATTTATTTCTAATTAGATTTATAGCTACAAGCAATGGGGTTTTCCAAGTTTATCCTGCAACTTTAATTGACAAATCATATGATGCAACTCGTCGTGATTGGTATATACGGGCATTGGAGCATCCTGGTAAAATGATCTTAACTGCCCCTTATTTAGATGTTGGTGGAGCTGGATATGTTATTACTCTTAGTCATACAATTTTTGAAGGAAAGTAAGTAAATGAATTTAGTTTTTGTATAAGTAATTCACTATCTAATTGAATCATCAAAGTATTGTAAAAATTGTAATTTATGTATGTTTTTTAGTGTCTTTTATTTTGTTAAATTTGTGCATTAAATTGATCTTAATTTGCATTTGAATAGTATTTGCATTACATTAAAGCAGGGTTTATATATAAGTTACATTGGAAAAAGAAAGAATTTTTTTACATGTTTTATGATAACTTTTAATTTGTGCATAAGTTTTCAAATAATTTGATACTACTAATAATTTTTTTTTTTAAATTTAAAAGCAGAACTATTTAAATTTTTTTTATTCATTATAAATATTCTTACTTCATATTGATATTAAGAAATTACTATTTTAATTTAATCACCTTCATTTGAACTTAAATTGTTTTATTTTGATATATGCTTACTTAAATTGTTTATATAACGGTTTGAAATATCTCATACAAAGTTCATTTCTTGTATTTTTTTTTAACAAATCTGATTTGCAGTTTTCAAATATTTGCACATCAAATTATATGTTATTTTTCCAAACATATAATTTGATGTGAAAATGTTTAATTCATGTTTATTTTTGAAGCTAGTAGTTGACACTCTTAAAAAAATCATTTGAGCATTCTAGGCTTTACCTACAAGTTTAAATCAATTGTTACTATAATATGTTGTCTGTGTTTTTATTTTGTGCAGGCCTACAGCTATGCATAGTCCTGATGATAACATTGTTGCAGTCATGGGTATTGATTTCACCTTTGGATATTTTTACAAGTTTCTTCTGGAAAAAATTCCTGCTTGCAAACTAGATCATATGATGTAAGTTATAAATAAATATTGAAGTGTAATATTATGTGTATAAATTGTGAACTTTTTCTAAATCTAAATTAGGAAAATCATCTTATATATAGGCATAAGAAATAAATTGCCAAATATTTCTCGTTTTTATTTCATTGTATATTTCTTTGTGAAAATTTGTTTGTTTTATTTTTGAAATTGTTTATATTACTGGTTTGCTGCATCATTAGTAAAACAGAAGGAAATTCGATATTGTTGAAATGTGCGACTGGCTAATGGAAAATACCAAAAACGTTTTCATAAAGTTCAGTTAATGCAATCACTTGTAATTCGTAATTTGCCAGTTTAAGAATATTTCTTGGCACTCATCTTTTAGACAAAAAATAAAATGGCATAGAAAATGGATACCACTAATCATATACAAGACAACAACTGAATGTAAATAATGTGTTAACTTCCGGTTAAGGTTGCCGAAGGCGTTTGGCATTTTTCTTTATAGTGATTTGATTAGGAAAGTTTACGGCAGCTTTACTTACTTGGTATTTTCTGAATGTTACAGGAATTTCTTTTCTTTTTTTTTTTTTTTTTTTCATTCTGGCTGTATACAGGTTTTGAACTTCAGGTAAATTTTTTTTTTGGGGAAAAAATGCTTTCTCGTCCTCTATTCAGAAAAGTGTAGTAATGCTAATTTTTCATAGAAATAGGTTTGTAAATATTAAAATATTTTTTGTTCTTTTTATTTATATATATTAATATTTTTAGCTGTTTCTTATTGGATGATAAAGGCTATCTTGTATCACATCCAGATCTAATAGATCCTACTGGTCGTGGACCACTAGAACAGCAACATATAACTCATAAAGTGAGTTTAAAATGCCCTGTAAAAATGCATAATAACATATAAGCATATCTTATATTTGAGTGTTTTCTTTAATAAATTATATAATAAAATTTTTTTAAATTTTGATATTTAAGATACCAAATCTATAAATCCAAATTTTAGTATTGCTTTTAAAAATATTACTGTTAACAAATTGTTTATTTATGAATTTGTGAAGAATAATAATTTTATATTTGAAAATTTTTAAGTTGCAATACTATTTGTGTATATATGAACAAACTGATACTAAAATATTAATATAAATAGGCTTGAGTACTTATAATAGCTGGAATATACAGATTTGTGAAGGTCTCTTGTATTTACTGTAACTAGGACAAATTTTACGTTTTAATGTATTATTTGACAACATTTACTTTTTGTTTTAAAATTCTATATGTTTCTGGAAATAAATCGCATGCAAATAAAAAAAGTTTCTTTGATAAGAATTCTGCATTCGAGTTAGCAACCAATTGACAAAAGATCTAACTTAGCATCGAATAAATAAGAAATTTTTTTTTTTAATCTTTCATCAAAATCTGAGAAAATATTTCCTATAAATTAATGATTATATTGCTAAATAAAATAGATGTATATGATGAGGTAGACTACAAAAAAGTAGTGGTGAGTCACATGCAGCTTGTGGTCTGCAATTTATACATGCCCAGCAGTAGTATTTTTATTTTGTTTCTAAATATAAAAAAATACAATATTGTTAACAAGAGTTTTATTTTCTTTGTTGTTTTAAAGTAAATTATGAATATATAAATAGTTTCAATATTAAAATATTTAAAATTGCTCAAATGGACATTATTGAATTTATAGATGCTAAAAATTAATTTGCAACACCTAAAAAATCAACGCACAATTTTAATGGGAAAAACCCTGATTAATTTAAAGGATCCAGACGATATAGAAAATAAATTATTTTTGTTTTGTAGGAGCCTTTAGTAGCGAATGATCTTTTAAATCATAGAGCTTTTGTGACTAAGAAGCTTTGTGCTAGTTATAGTGATCCAACAATTCAACGATATTATGAAGTAAGTGCTTTTTTAAATTTATTTTTATAATGCTATTTTTATTGGAAAAGGAAATAAAATTATGTATATTTAATATATATTTTTTCTTTTAATGTGCAGCTCAATACAAGTCTCGATACAGTTTTAACAAATCTTGTACATGGAGAACATTGTACGAAATATCAGGTAAAAACATATCACTTTTTTAAATTAATTTATTCCATATCACTGTGTGCACCATGTGTTGCCAAATTGCAGAAAAGGAAGTATTTTTAGTGTTAGTATATTTTATTGGGAGAAAATAGTTTTGAGAAAAGCAAAGGAACAAAGAAAAATCATTTCTGGTTATAAAACAGCAGGTAATCCCCGCTAGAGAAATTAAAAAAAAATTAACCTGAATTATTAATTACATATTAAAAAATTTTTTTACCTTGTATAATAGAACAAACATTTGGTAAAAAGAGTGTAAAAACATCAAATATTTATTTTAATTTTAAGAAAATTTCTAAAAAAAAAATAAATAATTATACATGCACATAAATCATGCTGTCTGTGCTGAGCATCACACCACTAGATAGAATTCATTTTTAACATTTAAATGAAAGATTTTTATTTTTTTAAAAATAATGCCTTTTTGATTTTTGCTGGTGCATGTGTTAAAAAAAAAAAAAAATAAAAAACTAGGTGAAAAATTTATTGAGAAACAAGCCAAATAAATCACAATTTGTGATAGTTTTTGTTGCATTGATATTCATATTACAAAAAGTACATTGCATATTTGTTTGCAACATATTTTAAAATGACTTTTATATATTTAGGTGATGCATGTATATGGTACTAATTTATTCTTGGGGATTGTGAATCAAACATGTGATGGCATAACTGCATTTTGTCCGTGCAGCATGGTAAGTTTAGCTAATTTTTATTATATTTATTGTTTTTAATATTTCTTCTATTTAAAATTTACATTTTTTTATTAGTACATGTACAATGTTAGCTTTACTTTTTTGTACTGTAACACAAGATGACTGATGATTATTAGACACGATTCAAAATTATGTGAAATCAAAACTAGAATAGAATGAAATAAAATATCTTTGCTAATACAGTGTAATTATTAAAGTTTATATATTTTGATGCAAAATCTCTTCGTTATTCGTGGTGATACTAGAAATACTTGATTCTATGCCATGTATTTGCAAGCTGCTGATGATTGGAATTCTAAATGGATGCTCTTTATTGAATAATTCCATTAGATTTTTGTGTGTGTGTGTGTGAGGTTAATAAATAGTTGCACTATCAGATACCTTGTATTGGATTACAGAAACACTGTAATGCTGATTCCATATCTCCTTAGATGCTTGCTAATACAGGGCATGAAATCGTATGTTATTTGGAAATTGAGTATACCAAGGGACATCACATAAAAATTTATTTACTTCTATAGTTATAGTCTGACCAAGGATCATATGGAATAATAAACATCCTGTTTAATGGCGAAAATGGATGAATTTATTACTTAGGGGTGCTAGTCAGATATAAGCATTGCAAAGCTGCTTTGAAAAAAAGCATCATAGTTAGTGTGAAATTCTTTTGATCTTTTAATAACATGTAAATTGTAATTATTAAAAATTCTCTTGAATGACATTCCATTCTCTACGAGTCCGACTGTCTTGGCCATTTCCCAATTTTTTTGCACTATGGGTGGTTGGACTATGCATCATTAGTATTTCCTACCTCCTAGTTTTTTTGAATATCATTGTATCTAATAATTCTCAGGCACCCTGTACAATTGTGCTTTTTATCATTTGTCAGCACTTTTAATCTCCATATTGATATAAAAGAATGCTCAATATATTGCCATGTATAATTTTATAAGCTGTCCGATTTTTTTAAATCTTATTTTACTTCCATTTCATTGCAGACTGATCGGTTATGTCTCAACTGTCATCGTATGGAACCAACTGAGTGCGAGTGCCCTTGTGAATGTCCTTTAAAAATGGACTTGTGTTCTGGACAATTAAATAGTGATTACACTCAGTAAGTGTTAACTGTAAATTTTGTTTTGCTTTATGCATCCAAATATTATTCAATTAGTACTTCAAATATTTACACACTGACTTTTTTTTTTAGCTATCCAATATGCCCTCATTTCCCAGAATTACCAAATTTACCTGCTGTCAATCTTGATTTGTTGGAGCATTTAGAGCCATGTTATGAGCTTCATTGTTCATTGCGTACAGAAGCCAGGTACAATTTTTTTTTTTTTTTTTTTTTGTGCATTTGTATAGTTAATAAATCAGTTTATAACCTCATTAGTGACCAGAACAGGAGAAAATGGTCATTGAGTATTATATAGCTTTACATTGAGTCAATCCCAACATTTCGAAAAATATTAAAACTTATGCATTATATATTGAGCAGATAATGAAATGTTCGACAATTCAGTTTTAATTTCTATGGCTCTTATTTTCAGAGCTTACAGCAAACATTTTGTACTTTTCTTCTAACTTGGTATAAAAGCTTAATCAAATACAAAATTTAGTGAAGAAATGAATTGTTACTTTAAAAATTGAATTCATTGACATTAGAGTTGTTTTTCAGTAGTTTATTTTTCAAAACTCATTCAATGGCATTAGAGTTGTGAAAAACAACTCTAATGTTATTGAATGAGTTTTGGAAAAGAGTCATGTGTTGTATGACTATTATTTTTTTTTTTTTATAGATAGTGTACATAGTTTTTATTTATAAATTTAAAAAAAAAAAAAAAATGAAATCTGCTTTTAAATTGTAAATACATGAACAATTTAGTTGCAAATGCAATAATATTCACAATAAATATTCTATTGAAGATCAGTGACTGCTAGCATTTTTGCCAGTGTGTATTGCAACTGTTAATTTTGGTTTCATTACAGTTCGTTTTTAGGGCTTACATATTATGTTTGCATAATATTAGTACTGTGTATTATATTGAAAGCAATTTGATATCAGATAAATATATCTTTTTTTAAAACAATAAATTTCGTGTATTTTTATTTGTTGTAGTGTAGCTGGTCAGAACTTGTTTTAACTCTCATTGTACTGTATTTGTTTTTATTTGTGCTGTATTTATTTCATCAATACAAGAATATTCAATTAAATTAATGTTGAATGTTTGAATTTAATTTTGTAGTTGCTAGAATGAGGATAAATTTTGTCCTATATTTATATGGTCTATAGTGCATAAACATATTAAATATGTGCTCTTTGGATTCATTAAAATTTTTATGAAAAATGTTTTATCTTTGATTTTCTCCTTTAAACTAAATTGACTCTTGATAATCCCTCAAAATCGCTAATCGGGCACAGTTGGAGTCTTGAATGTATCAGATTAAAGAGAGGTTGCCATAGTATTATTTTATAATGAATCAAATATAGGTTAACTTCCCAATGACTGTTAAGACCAAGTTACATGTAAAATTGCTCGATATGACTAATAATTTGTTCTGTTAAGTCGGTGTCTATTAGTGGATAGCTAATGGAATTTTTTTTTTAAAGAATCATTTTGTGTATGATTAGAATATTTTTCATTTTGTTTTCTTTATATTTGTTGCATTTAATATTGTATAAATTAATAAATACATATAGGTTTCTAATTTTTTTTCTTTGAAATATTTTAAGTGATTGCATTGGAGTACTTGGTTGTGAGTGGTGCCAATTAGATTCTGATGGAGCTACTCCTCTAATCAGAAAATTCTGTACTGAGCAACGCAAGTGTTTTGGGGGAGTTCTAGGATCCAGAACTCCCTATGCTGATGAAATAGTTGGTAAGTTATAAATTAAAATAGCTGCTTATTCAAATTAAGATTTTTAAAAATATTATTACAAGGAATTGAAGGCTCATTTGATTTGTGTATAGTTTTATATTCTATAAAACAGAAAATTCAATCAAGACAAATAGCAAAATTAATAGCTAATAGAATATTATTATAATGCCATGTAAACTACATGAGTGCAAAATATTTGTTAACTGATTCTTGGGCCTTTATAGTCCTTCTTAGAGCTTGCTGAATGATATAGATTATAAATTTTTTAAATCTATCGTAGTTTGGAGCATTAATCTTTTTTTCTCCAAAATCGAGACAAGCAAAGATTTATGTCCAACTATGGTAGGTAACTTTTTTCCTGTAATTTTAAATTTAAATTATTTAACTCTCCCATAGCCAATCTTAATTCTTGAGTAGCAAGCACCCATTGGGCAGTTAATTATTTCCTTCTTGATATTTTAAAAACACTCCTTCAAATTCCATCCTCTTTCATTTCTTTCGTGAAAAGCTCATGAAATTGTCGTTGATTCAGAACTTGAGCTCATATTTTGTTGATATAGTGCGCTACAGGTTCAACTCCTTAGCACAGAGAGCTTCTTGATGCTAATAGTAATATTTAACTTTTTCCTCCAAATAATTTTCAAGCAATGTAATGAAACCTTTTTATCTTGTCAACCATACAAGGTACTTCATTTGTTCAAACACTACATAATTTTGTCCACTCTACTTTGTTAAGTTCTTTAAAAGTGTCCTCACTTTAACTAACTAGTTAATGCAAATCAGGTTTTTCCACAATATAAACTTATTGTATATGATGCCACAGTTTTTGCAATATTGTAATCCAGAGACAATTTGTTTGCTAATATCCTGGCTCAAGTCATCTATATGATGCATGGCAGTATTTCAAGAAAAAGTCATATTAAATATCAAAAGTATGTATAGTTTCATATCAAACATATTTTAGTCCAAAGTAAGCCAACTCAAACCATTGGGGTCGTTCCAGGAACATGCCGACTTACTGCATCATTGTACTAGTGCCAAGCAGTGCTTCTTTCCAAGACTGTTGTATTTATTAGCATATAAATAGGGGTTTTGCAAAATTCATGAAAGAGATATTTTTTCAACAAGTCTTCGCTTACCACTGTTAAAATTCCACGTGACACTCGTGCCGCAAGTTGGCCATCCATGGTTTAGAAACTGAATGTTATAAGTCTTGTTCATACTATTGTCCTGCAAAGTCAATTATTGATTTTCCCTTATATGCTTTAGTGACCTTTGTTTTGATATATGCATTTTAACTTTTTCTGTTGAACAGTGGTGGGTCTCATTCATCATTTATATATTTCGCAAACAACCCACCAACAGGTTATGAGATGAAGTTAGTGTCTTTTAGGGGTAGCTGCCCCTCATTTGCATGCTGCAAGGAAAAACTCTCATCAGACAGCATGATTGAGAAAAAGCATCTCGCATTCGACATAGTTTTATATTCACAATCAAATTTCATTTCTCAAAGAGTAACTAATACTATGCTGCCAGCAGATTCAAACCTCATCCCTCCTGCACACTATTTGTTCACATTGCCACATGTTGAACTTGTTAAATTGATGATTTTCTTCTTATCGTAAGTCATGGAAACATCTTTATGCCAACTGACAGGCATAAAGTAACTTCATGTATTTCACATTTTGAATTCTTTTTAAAAGAATTGTTAAAAAAATTGTTGGTTAGGTTCAAATAACACTCAATCATAGTGTTAAAAGATCCATTAGGAATTCTATAAAAATAATTCAAAAACACTTTTGACCATCATTATATTTATTGTGAGGTGAAAAGGCTATAAATTTTTATGTATGTGGTGAAATTGTCAAGTTTAAGAATGTCTCAACTTTTCTATGTTCAAGAAGCTATTTTGAGACTCTCATTAATCAATAGTTGATTTTTGGTGAAAATATCATAACATAATGATCTTTCATTTCTTTTTTAATTTATCGACAAGAAGTCTTTTTCTCAGTGAAATTACATTTCCTATTTACCAAGATGTTTGATTGACAAATTAAATACCTTTATAATTTTAAGTCCTTTTCAGATAATTAGAATTTAATAACAAATAAAATTTATAATTAAAAATTTGAATCAAGAAAATTCACAAATATTTATAGAGTTACATTCATAACAGCTTATTCTC
The DNA here is from genome assembly GCA_021605075.1 of Caerostris darwini. Taxonomy (NCBI): domain Eukaryota; kingdom Metazoa; phylum Arthropoda; class Arachnida; order Araneae; family Araneidae; genus Caerostris; species Caerostris darwini. Next base: position 907,583 of record BPLQ01007013.1, on the reverse strand, counting down.
TTAATGATATTAGCATGAGCTGTGAATTGTATAGACCAGGTCTTTTAGAAATTAAAACATTTTCATTATAATTGTATCTGTACTATAGATTTCCTAAATTATTTCTATTTCTTTCTAAAAATTTAGAAAATTTACCTGAAAATGGATCTTTGGTTGTCACGAGTCATTCCATTGGGGCAGTTTCTGGAGGAATAATCAGCGGATTTCTATTTGTTGCTTTTGTAATGTTTCTTGTTTGTCGAAAACGGAGACCTTCTCACTACAGATCAGCATCACCAGACTCTACTTTTAGGATGACTCAACTTAATAATGAACCAGAAGAAATGGAACCTTATCAAGAGCCAATTCATCCAGGTATTGATTTCTATTTATTATCTTTGCATACAAATTCTTCTTACTTTAGTGGCTTTCATAAAAAAATTCTCATCTTCCATTTGTAATGCTAAAATATTATTGCTTATAATCTTAAGTTTTTTTTTTTTTTAATTTTGATGTTTGGTATAAAAATTTCAGTGACTCCATTCTGCCGACCGCCGATACCACATATGGAAAACGTTGCTTCTCCTTATCGAGTTCCCACTCATTACAGAAGACCTGCTGGTGGTGACAGTGATCATGGCTATAGTACCATGACACCTCACGAAGATTCTGAGCTGGCTCCTTATTTCGAACCTTTGCTCTTGGGGCGTGTTTCGACAGTTCCTTCACAACACTCCACCAGCAGTGGCAGTCGTACCTCTTCACCGGTGTCGTGTGTACCCTCTACGACGTGTTCCGTTTCTCCATCCATATTAAAAATGGAAAGTGGAGTACCGTCCTGGGTGACCCAAAGAGACTTTTTGTGTAGTACAGATGCCAAAACTAGAGGATCTTATGTTGTAGCACATGTACAAGTACATTCAGAGAATGTGGACTAATAGCATTTTGTTTGTATATATGTATATAATTGTGTAATGTTATTTTTTATTGTCTGTTTGGCTTTGTAACATGCAGGTTGTGTTACAAAGATCTCGGATTGCATGATAAAGGAAGTTTTGCATGTTCTAAATAATTTAAAGACTCATACTCATTTTGTATTATTTATAAGTCGCTGTTGCATTTTATACATCTTGTTAATGTTTGTATTTGTTATTTAGATTAAAATAATCAAAAGAATTGCAATCCATGGCAGCTATATTTCTATCGTTTCTTTAATAAGTACACTTTCTCAATCCCTCTGGAATGAATTAAATGCAAGCTTCCAAGAAATTTGTATACCTAAAACTTTCAGTGCATTTATTTCATATAACGACGATGCAAAATTATTACTTACATGCAGAAGAATAATCTGCTGACTCTTCCAACTTAAAATCTTACAGTGTCAGAACACAATTGTAGAAAGCACCGGCAAGTCATTGCTCTTCCACGATGACATCTGCTGGATAAAACACTGCTCATTTTAGGAAGCACACTCTGTAGTTGCTAATTGTAATTTATCAAAGGAAAACTACAATGCCTTATTAAAAGAGTGGATTTAAAGTAGTCTAGTTGCTTTCTGCCACAAGTTAGAGTAAAGCAATGGCTTATTAAATTACATTCAATAAATATAATAGATGCAGCTTGAATGTTAAAATAGAATATATGTTTTAAATTGTTGCAGTATTACTTCCCTGTTTCCAATTATAGCAGGTTTATATATTTTCTATTGAATGACTGATAAACGTTGATTATCAAAGCACAAAAACAGCTGAATGATGCTTTACGTGTTGCAAGATTCTTTTAGCATTCAGGTCTCTGATGCATTGAATTCTTGTTTCTAAAACGCTAAGGATTTAGCTGTGTGAATAACAGTCGACATTTTACTTTTTAAAATTTTGAATTATAGGAGGTTGAAACCACCATTAAAAGTATACCAACAATTTTTCTTCCATTAACTCAATTGATTATGAAATTGTTAAAATCAAATAAGCAAAAATGCAATGCCTTATGTATTATTAATTGAAAAGTTGTATAAATTGTTTCTCTATAATGTGTACAAAAAAACTGTTATTATACTGGTGATTATAAATTTTATACTTCATGTTTAAACTTTTATTTTATGAGAATTCTGGTATGTGTATTCAATATTCTATTAGCAGTATTATTAGAAACTTGAACTGTTTTTTTTATCCTGGTAGTGGATGAGAGTATTTGAAATGTTGATTTTCTTAGAGCTTCCAATGAACCAGCTGTTCTTGAAATTGTTTTTTTATTTCGACTATTTTTTGTAACAGTTTCAAAATAAAATATATTTTAAGAAATGATGTGTTTCTCATTATCAAATTGTAGAGGGGTTAAAAAAAAGTCACTATTTCTTAATGGATGGTTTTATTAGACACATTGAATAATACAATGAAGGAATGTTAACCATTAGCAAGATATTCATTTCAAAATAATTATGACTAGATGCCCTTACCTTAAAATAGACAAGAAATCAAATTTCTCACAGTCACACAAATATAAAAATGACATAATTTTTTGATACAGAAACCACACTTTTATATTTATGATTAAAAAAAAAAAAAAAGTGGTAGATTCATAATTAATACTGTCATGTTTTTAGAAATTTTTTTTTTTGCAAATCTCTTATTCTTATTTCAATCAGTGCATATAAGCAAAATTAATTATTTTAGAATAATAGTGTTAATTAAAAAATAAAATATACATATTTTATGTTTCTTATTTGAATGTACTGGACAGGGAATATGGAAAAAAATATTTTTATAATGCACATCTTATGTTTTCCAAAGGAAACCAATTACTCCACAAATAGGAAATCAATAAATAACAAAATACTGTTGAGTAACACACTGAACATGTAAATAACATAGAATTAATAAATAGATTATTTTACTTAATCGTCCATTATATTGTACTCGAAAAGTCATCTACAAACTTATCTCCTAACTATTAAAAGTTCATTAAACAAATTATTTATATACAAAAGCATATGCAGATTTTCTTAGAAATAAAATGTTATAATTTATTTACTGATTAAAGTACTTATATATATTAAAAAAAGAAATAATTCAACAGCAAGTTTCTTTTCCTGAATATCTTTCTTTGCCTCGCTGAAAGCAAAATGAGAGTTTCACACAATTTCTGAAATAAAACTGATTTAATTGTAAAAATAAAGTTGAAAAAAAAAAAATATATATATATTATAATTAAATGTCATAAATTTATTTCAGTAAAGGCTATGATTTTTTTTTTTACCAGATCATAGATTAAATTTAAAGAAACTATTGACATTCGTAATGTTATCTTAGGTTCCATGATGTATAAAAAAAAAATATATAATTTTTAAATGTAACTTTTTAATTAAATCTTTCATACATGTAGATGACCTTCAAAAAATGGAAATTGAAAATAATAATAAATAATAAAAAATAATTTGAATAGCAGCATGATGGAAAATTCAAATCTATAGAAAAAATGATTGCAAACAGTTCAACAACAAGCTGCTAATACAAGAGTGATTTATAATTGGAAATTAAGGATCATTACACTTAAGAGAGCAATGATTTTCTTAAAACTTAATAGAAAGTATCAAGTGCAAACTTTAAAATAAGCAAGATGTTCTTATCACAGAAACTTATTCATTTGTTAACAGTTCTATTTTCGAACTAAAGAATCATTAAGAATCCACGGTATTTTTAGTGTAGTTCTTGCTATCTAATGAATCGGGAGAATCTTCTTTCATTGGATGAGGACTAGTGAATGCTTTAGTTAACATGTGCACATGGTTATCGTCCATTTTGGACAACTGACTGCTGATGCCATAGGGGCGAAGATGGTAAATGAGGTATTCCAAGACATACATCATGTTGGGACTCACATAATGGAAGGAAATTGCACTGTCGCTGCAGCAATCCATGCCCTGAAAGTAATTGAAAAACTTTGAATATCGAAAATATTTAAATTCATAGAAATTTATGCATACTTAAAAAACAGACTGCATGTAATAATTATGGTAGTTATAAAAATGATAGAATATGCTTTTATAAAGATATTTGATCCACAAATTTCCAACTCCTGAATCAGATTTTTTAAACCGACTTTTTCTCCTAATGCATTCTAATCTTTAGTAAAAGATATAGAAGAATGTGTGAAATAATTTAAATTCATATACCTATAAAAGCAGTTTGTTAAAGTATTTTTTACAATTTTTAAAAACGTATTTGCACTCGCATCTACATACTCTAAAATTGCTTACAAAAAAACATATATAAAAAATAACAGTACCAATTAAACAGGTCCTAAACTATTATAAAATAACTGAAGATAAAGAGAAAAAAATGTACATTTTAAGCTCAAAGATACTATATTTCTAATACACTAAATCATATTTGTTCTTACAAATAGAATAGCATTTTTAAGATCTTTCAATGTCCAAGACAGCTTTTTATATGCTTCAGTGCCGAGAAAAGTCTCTCAAACACTAATTTGAAATGCTGTTAAAACAGCCACTGTCTTTGCTACTGGTTTATTATTGAAGGATACAATATATATATATCGGATTGGATTTTTCAACAGACACCTTCAAAGCGGAATGATGGCCAACTGGCTAGCGCTCTGGCCTTTGGTACCATAAGCTTCAGGTTCCAATCCTGGTGGTGGAGTGGATGTTTGTTAGTGGTTTGGAATCCACGTTGAATTGTAGGTCCCGACCTAATTAGCCTAAAATGTGCAAAAAAAGACCATAGAGCGACAAACCAAACCCTCCAAACTCCTCGACTTCCAGTATATGCTTTATATAATATTTAAGAATATATAATATTAAGAATATATTCTATTTCAGCAGTTGGCGAAAGTTTGGCAGGAAATGCCGCACAGAGATATTCGCCAGCTGTACAAATCAATGCCAAACTTAATAACACCTTTAAGGTTCAAAGGTGGGCCAACGGCCAAATTTATTAATTCGCTATAGGTACTTGTATATGAATAAATTAGACCGTAGGTAACATGATTTTTTATACATGATAAGAGTCTATATCTGTGCATAAAATGAATGACTCCATTTTACGGAGGACAAGATTATGTGTCGCCATTTTGGTTTCTAGATCAAAACACGATTTTTGACACTGGATATTTTCGAATTACCATTTAAAGTAGTGGCCAAAAGATTCGATTTATGGGTAAACAACGAACAATGCTTCGAGTCACAATGGAAAACGCTTTTCGGTTGCGGAAAATGATGGACAGCGCATTTAACATGTACTACTGCGATTAATATATAAAGCTTTATCGTCCTGGTGATTTTTGGAACTAATCATCTTTTTCAGCACATAAACAACTATCATGACCATTTTTAGAACATTTCAAATTTAGATGATCCTGGTCTAATAATTTTTTTTTCATTGAATACGGGCAGCGAGGAAAATGAATTATTAGCATCCTACATATGCAAATGTTATTATTTTTTAATATTTCAGATTATAACGAAAGCTTTGTTCGTTTTATTGAAGTATGAATATAGGACAATGATTCAATTTCCATGATTATCTATGATAAATCATACAATAGCCTCGAATTTTGAGTGTAGGAGGGATATGAGAGGGAAGGTTGATTATGAGCTATTATGTGCCAATCTAACAATAACATGCTGAAGATGATTGCCAACAGCTAACATGCTTAGAAGCATTTTTGCAAGAAAAACAATTTTCGTGGATAGAAATAAAATGAGTTATAGCAATGTCTAACCTCACGCGACAAAACCCACCAGCGAGAGTGACAAAGAGTCCAGAAGAATTTAGCTGGGAAACGATAATTAACCAAACTTTATTCTTTAGACCTTGCTGATCATTTTTTTACAAGCTCACACAAACATTTTGTAAAGACTTGGAAGTTGAAATAAAGCTAGACAAGCTGAAGCTTTCTGAGGCAAAACCAAAATATTTAAAAATAAATATAATAAAATTTTAAAAATCATAATAAAAAGCATGGTCATCGAAAAGTTGATGAGAAAATGTCTGAAAAAAATGGTGACTATGTTGATGACTAAATAAATTTTTGGCAAAGCTTTCTGTTTTATTTCTAACAAAATGCACAGAATTCGAGTTACAGCCTGATCTATAAATCGTTGAAGAACTACCACTTACCTCAGCAGCTGAATAGTAAATGTACTGCCAGTACCATGAATCCTTTGGCACATGGCCGGGAATCAAATGATGCTCGGGCACAAAGGGAAAAAACCTGCCTCGCCCCAAAGTGTCCCTCGCGTCTCCAGCCTGGACCCCCACGTTTTCCAAACACCTCCCGATCTCCACGTCTTCGGCACCCCCGTCGTCGGGCCTGCACTTGTCCTTGTCGGGAAGGCCTTCCTCGATGAACCTCTTGAGCGCCTCCCTGCTGAGCACGTACCCGGCCCCGCCGCTCATGTAGCCCTGCTTCACGTACGGCTTGAATCTGCACCCGAAGTAGACGGCCTCGTCCGGGCTGTGGGACTGGAGCATGTATCTGTGGTGAAAGGAGTTGCTATACTTTCAATAAAAGAATGCTATTCTAATAAAAAAAAAGTATATTTATAGTACAGTAGAACCTCTGTAAGTCGAACTTCAGACGCCAAATAATTCCGAGTTATAAAGTTTTCGACTTATGGAGGATTTTGACTTATGCGGATTTTGCAAGGAAATATTCGACATGTAGAGGTTTAGATTATTTCTAACTTATTTTGAGTTAGAGAGGTAAAGTAAATAAAAATTCAAGTTAGAGTGGTAATAAACATGTTTATTTACAACTTAAAAGTTATATTATGTACTACGATAAAAAATCAAAACAATTTCGAAATAACCTTAAAATTAAAAATATTATGTATTAAAAAATCAAAATTACTTCTGATATTTTTGCAATCAGCAACACAAGATTTGCTTCGTTACAGTTCAAATGAAATCAATCGCAATTATGAAAATAAAAATTATAATAAGAATATTTCATAGAATTGGTTATTCTGTTGTTGTTATTGTTACTAAGCTCAGAACTGTCTAGCAGGGCTAGACAATTGCCATGAATCCGAAAATACTGGTTATTCTATTTACTGTATACTCATACATTGTTTTCTAAGAAACAATGACGTGCATTGTCGGCAAATCCTTGAAGTCGGTAACTTATTTTTCTTCCAGCTATAGAGGTAATTAGTTTCAAATGATCGAGTTGTAAAATCATCATTGCTAATGTTCGTGAGACAGAGTTCCAATTTTTTTTTTCGAGTTACGGAGGGAAACTATATACCAAAATGGCATATGGGGACTAATTATTTCGACATATAGAGGGTTGAAATTTCGAGTAATGGAGGTTTTGGGGCTTGAAGGGAAGGGAACAAAATATTTTTTCGAGTTTTGGAGGTTTTCAACTTAAAGAGGTTCTACTGTATTTTATTTTAAAAAAAATGACATTACACTTAAGCTCCATCCAGATTTGAAATATTGGACCAAACGTTAGCCTGTTTCCAGGTGTAGAAGTTTGGAATTCGAAAAGCAAGATTAGTTATCTTCACTTAAGAGCGAGCCTCCAGTCGTCTTTCGAAAAGTCGAAAATCTTCCGATTCGTTATCAAAAAAATGAGGGGAGTCGGGTTCGAAATCCGACAAATGAAATCTAACAGAAAACTTCCATGTGTATGTCGAGTGTGGGCACGATAAATCCGTAGGCCGAGAAGGTAGATAAATCTGCAGATCGAGAAGGTAGGGGCACGATATATCCGTAGGCTAGGTTTGAGGAAGAAGTGCGATTTTCCCAAATGTCATTCCTAGGTTCCAAAAATTACGCTTATAAAATGCGCAATCTAGTACCCCTTTCTCTCCATGGTGCACCCTGGATAACGCAGTTTGCTGCATATTATTATTATTATTTTTTTTTTTAGTGCTTCAATCGACAACATTGAGCGATTTGTTCATCAGTGTTTCCCACGAAATAAAATTTAAGATCAGATTCGGCAGTGATAAATTTGGCCTTGCACTTTGATTGTTGGTATGCAATTCTCCACCGCACGTCACTTGTTGCACCGAACGATGTCATTTGGAAACATGAATTGCACTTGCGTATGTTTGCCAATAAATGTTTCGATTGGCCTGAGATCAAGACTGATATTGGTTTGTTGGTGAAATTAATTATGGCAATTTTACTTTCCCATCCATGTAGTACATTCCTGGTGTTTCATTCTTAAATATGAGAACTCTACAATGCACGTACAATTTATCCATCTTTTCAACGACCACACTTGGATGAAGATTGCAATATTTCCAGTCTTGCTTTCTGTTTCAGACAAACGGGCTTGAGCAGTGAGTACTCTAACGTTCTCTAGTCTTGATTCCTGTTGCTCGTACGTTTCATATCAACGGACTTGAGTATTACGTATAAAAATATTTTCCAGTCTTGCTTCCCATTGCTCGTATATCTTTACCTATAACTCGTAATGCTCTTTTCTTTCGTGTTTGAGGTATAGATTGACCAATTGATTTGACAGAGAAAATAAAGTTTTGTGACGACTATTACAAATTCACTTGGAAAAAGCAAATGAAATGCGTGCGATTTCGTATTTTTTATTCTTTAATGTGAAACGGTAATCGAAAGTCACTGTTTGTATTTGATTCAATTCAATTCTGCCGAAACAAGTGCACTACATACGCAGAAAACCCTATCTAAGAACTCGCGCGCCTCCTATTGTAAAATGGTTGTACTAATTCAAAAACCTTGGCGAGAAGACATAGAATGATTATATATATATTATATATATATATATATAAATGACCACTTTCGTTTACTTTTCGCTGTTTTTTTTTTTTAACCTATGAAATTATGGGTACTGTTTTGGGGAGAATGAGTCTGTGGATTTTTGACTTTCAATGTTTCTTATTGGTTTATTTATTTCACGAGTTAATAATTACACAATTAAATAATGTAAAATTTTTTAAATCTTCTCCATCTTATTTTCTTCCGCAAAATGAGTGAAAGTGAAGATATTTTTAGTTCTAATAGCAGCAATATATCGTAGGGTGATCACCCTATGAATAAGAGGATTCAAGTGTTGATTGCGTTTCTAATGGTTGTACACTTGAAATTCTATAATAAAACGGCTAAAATGTTTTTTTTTTTTTTTTTTTTAATATTATGATTTCTAACAATACACATCTTCAATTCTAGCAAAACATTCCTGAAACAAAACTGATCCGTTAAAGAAGTTTATTCTTGTATATATTTTTTCTCCTGATTACAGGCAAAGTGAGATTAAAATAGCTGTGGCTAACCTCAGGTTTTCGACAACGACGTACGTGTCGTCATCCGCCTTCATGAACCAATCGGCCGAGTCGAGGTAGTGCTTGTAGACGTGGGAGAAGGCCTGCTTGGTTTTGGCCCACAGATGGTCGCGGCCCTCGCTAACGTCCAGCGCTATGGAGGGGAGGGAGCTGTCCTCTTTGGAGCTCATGAACAGCAGGATGTTGCACCGCTGGCCCCACGTGGCCTTCACGTGCTTGGCTTTGGTCTCGTGGTTAGCGGGCCCCGTCATGATCCAGCACAGCACGCGCACCTTGCGAGCCAGCTCCTCGGCTACTTCCGCCTCGCCTGGAAACGAACATCTCACATTACTGAATGCAATTAAAAACACAGAAATGTAATTCAAAGAAAATAGCGCGCTAAAACTAAAATGAACTTCTATCATTTATCGCAGAGACGACAACCTTACTTTACAGACCTTTGTCAACCTCGACAAAACAAGTAATATAAAAATAAATTTTTTAAGTCAATTTCTTCTTTTTTTTTCACTACATTACAGAAAATCTTTTATAAATAATTTTCATTCATTTTTTTAAGTTTATCTGGCGCCATCTATTGGTAGATATATTCAACTTAAATCTAAAAATAAAATAAAATTAAGTAATTAAATTTAATAGCTGAATTAATATTTGAAAACATTGTATTAACATCAAGTGTCATCCACTACAAGTTCAAGAAGAATATATTTGACCTTGGGTGGATGAATAAAAAGTATTTTATGAACGATTGAAAATTAGAACAAGATATATATTGGGAGAGTGTGAGCTAATAGAAGGAATTAAATAAATAACAAAGAGTTGAATGTTTAGGTATGCATAGCTAGTTACGAAAGGAGTAAATTTTGATTTTTATACAAGATTGGACTAAGGTTATTCTATTTAGAAAAAGACACGTTGGGAATTAAGAATGCTATCAAGAAATAAGAAATTATATTTAGAAAGCTAATGTTTTAACCTTATTATTTTATGCTTCTACATAACTTTTAAATCTTACCAATAAGAAAACTAACTGTTAATGAAAATTAGCTGTCTTCATAGACTACAACACTAACAATAACAGTTTCAGAGTTAAATACACTGACAGAGATGCCAACATCTCAGATTTTTCACTAATTTTTTTATGTTTGTCAGGGGTGGGGAACGCATATCACTATTTTCCAATCGAAATGATCAGTTCAAAAATCCCACGAGATATATATTCGTAATTTTAACTGCAATTTATAATATTCCACAGTAATACTGCAACAAATTTAATAAAATGGAATTGAAACGAAACATAATTACATAACTAAAGTAGTGATAAATGCATCTTTCAGAGTAATAAATTTTACCAAAACTTTTATTCTAAGCGGAATATCGCAATTACATATACAAAAATATTTTAAAGCGATCCTTACACGTGGGAACGATTGCATACTGTAATTAGAATTATCAGTACCATATTTACGATTTTAAGTACCAATATTAAACCAATTTAAGCCTATACTCCTTCAAATAAAGAACTCAAAATCAGTTGCCTTTTAAAATCATAGGTAAAATCTAACTGCAATAGTATATTTATTTGTGCTCATTATTGAATAAGATTAAATTAATTTTTTTCTCCTAATTATTAAAAAAAAAAAAAAAAAAAAAAAAAATTCATAACATTTCCTTTTTGTGAAATCGACGATCGATCGATCGTAATCGATTTTGTAACCGTTGGAAAAGAAATGAACAAAAATGTCTTTTTTGTCAATATTTCCTGTAAAAGTATTAATTTTTTTTCTAAAATCTGTAGTTCATCCTTTGAAATTGGCATCTCCGAAAGTAGCAGGTAAAAGTTAAAATACTTATAGATTCATTTAAATAACAACATCTATACGATGAACTTTCATAAATGTATATAAACGTACATGCGCTTCCACGACATACAGAATGCAATGACAAACGCAATGAAGAATGCAATCAGCAAAATACTGATTTGTTAAAGTATTTATTTTTGAGGTCATTTAACCAAATAAAACAAGGATTTTACCAAAACAAACTATTTTATTTATGAATGAGATAAATATGAATACAACTACAATCAAGTACTTTCATATTACGAGATTCATAAAGAAACATTTTTAATATGAAATTTAAGCCACAATTTCTTTTGAATGACTAAAGCAGATAAACCAAAAGAAATCAGGATAAAACTCATGTTTACATGATTTATTCTGGACACACTCTGTGCCAAAACTAAACTTAAAGTAAATAAATAAATTTATTAGTTTGGTTTGCCGCTCTACGGTCATTTTTTTTGTACAGTTTAGGCTTATCAGATCGCGACCTACAGCTTAACATGGATTCCGAACCATCAATCCATGCCAGGATTCGAACTTGAAATGTGTGGTAACAGAGACCAGAGCGTTAGCCAATTCATTCGTTTTTCATTGAAAATCTACATAACGAAAGTAGAAAAAAATGTAGCTTTTAGAGTAATAAATTTTACCAAAACTTTTATTTTAAACTGAACATCGCAAATACATATATATATATATATACAAAAGTATTTTAAAGTGATCCATACATGCGGGAGCGGCAGCATACTGTAATTATAATTTTTATATATTCTAATGTTATTTATTAAGATTACTATTTTCATCATGTGTTTGAATCTAATTTTTTTCTCTCATTTATGTCAGGGTTCTTCAATAATTAACCCAGGTCTTTGAATTGATATAAAATAATACATTGATTTATATCAAAATCTTTAATACGAATTCAGTATAAATCAATTAATTTAGAGATAAATTTAACGTTTACATAATTTTAGAAAAACTGATTTTCTGGAGTTAAATATTTACTTTTTGCATGCTTAAAAAAATTTTTTTTCCCCAGTTAAATTGGAAAACAGTTACAAAATCATATTTCGAAAACACTACAATTACAGTTTGAATCCAAAATATTTTAAGTATCAATTCGATTTATTCGGAGCTATTTTAACACACTATCTTCATGTAAAAGCCTTTTTTCCTGTGTCATCAAATGCAAATTCTAACAAGATGATGACGCAAAATTGAATAACGTATTGTAGATAACTGAAACTTAAAATAATGAACGGCAATTCACCTGTCATTATAAAAAACGATTATTATCTAAAACAAGTTAAGCTTTGTCTACAAAAATCGTTTTTTTTTCAGTCAATTTTTATAAAACATATTTTTATCTAAAAGACGGAACTAAAAACTGTCAAAAATTTAATAAAAAAGCAGCTTAACTTTTTACGCATCAGAGAGTCCTTGATGTTTCTTATTATGAACATTCAAAGTTGTCAAAATTAACACCAAAAAACAAGAGCTGCGAGATATTTCGCACTAGGTCACACTTGTTAGAAGTGAGCTGTAAATGCTCCTAGCCTATTTTAATGAAAAATTATTCAAAGCTTCATCGAGTATATATATATATATAAAACTCAATCCAATAAACGCGTGACTTTAACCTGATTTATTTTCAAGGATCTGTTTTGATTCCTTACTTAAATTTTTTTTTTTTGTAAATAAAAAATATTGTAAAAAAAAAGTAAAAAATATTATAATCATATAAAAAAAGTCTTTACGTAAAAAAATTTATTGTATCTCTTATTGCTTAAAACTTAACTTGCAGAGGTTCAAATATATTTCTTTACATGCCATTTTTCAAATTTATATGGTGCCTAATCAAAAGTCATATGAACATCAAAAATCCGTTTTTTTTAAATAAATATACAGAACATTTTAATTTTTCATAGCTAATTGAAACTAACTGATAAATTAAAATTTAAAAATTATTTAGTTAGTTTTAACCATCTTTCAACTACATTTCGCTAATTTTCGTATAAATAATTAAAATACCTAAAATATAAATTCATTAATTTATTGAATATAGCAAATTTTTTTGTTATTAGGCAATTTATTTTTTGGTTTCATATGCAAAAGCAACAAAATTAAACAGTACAACGTTGTTTTTTTTTTTTATTTGAAATAAGAATTTCTTTAAATCTATAAATAGAATAATTAGTGTGTGAATGTGTCGGCAATTCCAGTAATTATAGAAAAAATATGAGTAATAATACAGAATTATTGGAAGGAAATCAGGTGCGTCCCCATTCGTATTGCACATTTAATTTCTAATTTACTCATTCCAAATATTTCTTAATAGATTAGAAAAACAAAATTTTTAAATTTTGCAAAATGCGGAAAAGCTGAGCAACGGACATTTTTGTCATCGATTGCATTATAACCGTATGATTATACGAAAATGAGAAATTCACGGAATAACAATTTTCCATGAATTCAAAAACTGAGAATGCAGTGTACGACAACATTTCATAAAAAATTTAAATTGATAGTTTACGGATGTGCAATTAGAGTGTTAATTGATAGTTTACGGATGTGCAATTAGAATGTTAATTGATAGTTTACGGATGTGCAATTGGAGTGTTAATTGATCGATTGTGTTGGGTTAGTATGAGTTCAACAAATGTATAAAAAATTTTTTTAATGAACTATGATTTTGAAAATTTCTCAAATCAAAATATATTGCGATATTTATTAAAGCAAGACAACATTGGATCAAATATAGTTCTCAATAAATTACCATTTCAAAGGAATCAAAATATTTAAATCAGAAAATATTTACATGGAAAACGCAATACAAAAATATCTTATTATAAAAATTCTAGAAAAGGTCAGATTAAAAAAAGGAAATATTTTAATAATTCTCAAAATCATAAAATTATGTTCTCGCGTTACATAATTAAGAAGATCAAAATTCTATAATGGGGTTCATTATACTAATTTAAAAAAAAAATAACCATCTACGTTAAAATATTTGATAAATATATAAGGTAAAATGTTCATTTCAACCAGACCAAGCAATAAAAAGTATTATTCTAGAAAAAAAAAAAAAAAAAAAAAAAAAAAAAAAATGCACTAATTATTATTTTTTTTTAAATTTTTGAAATATCACACAAATCAGAGATAATTCTGTCGAAAATATAGATGCTTCCCAATGTGCAATATTTTATAGTCATGATTAAAGTTCGATATTAAACTTGAAAACTAAAATTCTAGATATTTTAAATTTCATTTAATTGAAAGAAATCAAACAAGCTTTGTGTGATATCAATAAATTGAAATGATGTCAATAACGGTTTTAATAATATTTTTAAATGATGTTAATAAAGATTTTAATAATAATACTTCTAACGGATATTAATGATATTAATAACGATTTTAATAATAACATTACTAAATGATATTAATAATAACATTTAAATGATAAATGATATTAATAATAACATTTCTAAATGATATTAATAATAACATTTCTAAATGATTTTAATAATATTTCTAAATGATATTAATAATATTTCTAAATGATATTAATAATATTTCTAAATAGCGATTTTGATAACAATATTTCTAAACGATGTTAATAACGATTTTAATAATATTTCTAAATGATGTTAATAACGATTTTAATAATATTTCTAAATGATGTTAATAACGATTTTAATAATATTTCTAAATGATGTTAATAACGATTTTAATAATATTTTTAAATGATGTTAATAACGATTTTAATAATATTTCTAAATGATGTTAATAACGATTTTCCGTTTCTGAATACATGAATAATAACTTCTTTCATAAGAGAGAAAACATTTATCTTCTGCAAATCTTGAAGCACGATTTTGTCATAAGAATGTTTAGAAATAACGTTATTATGTAAAAAGAATTCGATGAGCAGACAAATGAAATAAAATTTACTTCAAGGTGTAATGCCATTGTCTAAACTTATTTTTAAACCACTGCAGCAAGTGAGAAATCAACTGCGATACAATGACGTTTACAAATCGGGAGATTTCGAAGCTCTTCCTAAGTTGCTGAAACACAAATGTGACCTTCAAATATGAAATAATTTTACCAAAATAGATTTTCGTAGAATATTACAAAGTTTTTCTAGTTCATTCTTTCATTAAGATAATGAATAATCTATATTTCTGCAACAAACATAATAGTTAAGTTAGTGATTTTTCTTAGCAAATTGCAAAAGCAACGTATAAAAGTAAAAACTTAAGCAGACAGTTATTTAATATTTGGTAATTGCTGTATTCAATAACACAGCACAAAATTAATGTGTCTGTCAATAAGAAGTGGAAGCAATATATAAATGGGATTTTCCAACAAGAAATACCAATTTTATAAGGAAAACTTAGTCATTCACATTCTATGTTACAGAACGTTCTTCACTTTTGTAATTCCCTTTCCATGAGTGACTATTTAGTTGTGTCAGTACTTTTTCTTTTGATAATTGCTGGCCAAGCGAAAAATTCAAGTGCAACAGTCTCAGAATAAAAGTGAAAACTCAAATAACAACTGCATGCCATTTCAATGATTCTTTACAAGATTTTTCTTACCTGTTCAAGTTTAATAACTGCTGTATTTAGCAATAGAGCACCAGAAGTGCATCTTTTCAAAAATATAAAGGAAAAAAAAAATTAATTTGACCTTAAGATGAAACACACATTTTATTAAAAGAAGCTTTTAAGAGGAAGATTAGAAAGTTTCTATGTTTTTTTTTTTTTTTTTAATTCCCTTCCATGCCATTGAATAGTTTGTAACACCCCTGGCCATTTAAGCCAACACACTTTTCCTCGGGATGTTGCCGAGACAAGTGATGAATCAAGAGCAACAACCCCAGTATAAAAGAGAAAAGTTAGTCAACCACATGCCATCCCAATGACTCCTCTTTTACATAACTTTTCCAAATACAGCACATGCATCAAACAAGGCTATTCAAGTCTGGCAATTGCTGTATCCAGTAATAGAGCACCTAAATTCACATGCCTGTTCAATAACCCGCCCTTGGCCAAAAGCCATTCAAAATAAAACCCAGTCCATTTTCCTTTCCGGATAAATGGACAACAAAATGCAGCATGATTTCATTTCACTTCCGTTTGACTCTTCATGGTAACAATCGCGAGTCATCTATTTTATCGCACGATATTGTGCATTCAGTATTAGGTAAGTTTTTTTTTTTCTTCCATTATATTCCTACTCTTGACAGCAATTGAACATCCTTACTTTGAATATTATCACACAGGAACGTGGCTCATTGTAGATTCGACAACACCCAACCCTTGTGAATACTGGATCGGTGTTATTGGGATGTTTCCCACATGATTTTCATGACCATTTACATGCCGGGAGGCCAACAGGAAGCATCCCATACATTTGCCGTCATTATCTGGGTGAGCGAGAGAGTGTGTTATCAGATCATTAGTTTGGACATTGTTTTTAGCAAGGTTTGTTACACATTACAGAAATAAAGTTCATTAGTCAAATCAAAATAAAGCAATGAACCTCCAAAGCAACAACGAACTTTTTTTAATAAGGACCTCATAAAACCAAGCAAAAAGCTGCACTGTAAAACGTTTATTAAATGAAAGATTTGAAGAATTTCAAATATGGATATGAATCTGAAAAAACTGAAGGAATTGGTTAGTTTAGATATTTAATGCAGAATATAAAATTTAAATGTAATGTTATGCAATGTTACTAATTAAAATAATAAATAGATAATTGCCAAATTTTGAAAATTCTCATGCGTGTAACTTTGAGACGTTCATTTCATTTCGGGAAATCCTCTACGACAATCACTGCAGTTGCTTATTTAATTCGCATAACATTTAAGCTGTTCCGAGATATCGAAATAATTATAATGGCAACACTCAACAGAAATCTGATAAACATCGCAAAACGTGGAATAAATACGTGTCACCGATAAAAACAACTTTTATTTTAAAAATTGAGGCAAATAAAAAAGAAACATAATATGCCGAAAATCTGTAGAAGCCCCCCCTGTCACATTAAATTTGTATAAAATAATGAAAATCGTAAGGACAGGTATGAAATAAGTATCATTATTTAATATATAGGTACAATATATATAGGCAATCATTCATTTTCTTCAAATAATTGTTTGAGAAGGCAAATTAAGAGATAATTGGTTTGTTTTATTTTTAATTATAAAAAATGTATTTCAGCCCAATAATAAGCTAATAATTACTATTTAATCTGTTTTATAAAAAGCAAAATCATTTAATACGATCAGATATTTTGTGGGTCCCTTTGTTCATAATTTAGTTTTAATAATTTCATTTATGAGATAAATGTAAATCATCGTGTTAAAAAGGATCTGTTAATAAATTCAAGAAAAGACAGCAATTTTCGAATGGTTTCTAATTCAGAATGAAAATTAGTTTAATCAATAATTTACTATTTTAGTGATCCTAAAGTAATTAAATAATAACTACATTAAAATCAACCGAGGTGAATTCAAACCTATTTCACTAAATGCAACTCAATCAAGGATAAGAATTTACAGTAGATTATTCTTTATTTCGTTTCGAAGAATTGTTTTCCAGTGAGATAAAGCTGACTCAAATGATTTGATCATTGAAGGCTTGATTTCTCATGTATTAAAAGCTGAATTACATAAGTCTGTAAAGCATTTAATTATACTCCACTCATAATTCAGGGGCATTGCGTGTTAAATAAAATGTAAGAGGATGACACGATTTCAACTGATGGTGTAGGCTATGACACACAATTACAGACAAAAGTCTTCCACAGAAAGCCCCACATCTATGGGAAAAGCGTTGAAGCGATATTAGCAATTATAAAATAGTCAAAATAAAGGGTTTCTTAATCCACTAAAAGAAATGCCAGCCTCTTTTACTTTATGATTGGAACAACAACAACAAACAAACAAAAAAAGATGACTGCGTTGGATAAACTAATAATAATACCTTTATTCTGGAATCATTTTTTAAAAAATAATATTGTAAATATGACCTTCATAAGAAAGGAATTCATTTAAATATAGTAGTCATTCAATAATTTCAGAAGATGACGTTTCTGATTGCTATTGAATTTTCGTATAAAAACAAGCTATTAAGAAAGGGACAATAGAAATTACTTTACCAACAAATTTAAGATTAGTCATCGTCAGCTCTTTCTAATATTAATGAAAAAACAAGTAATATAAAAAAAATTTTTTAAGTCAATTCCTACTTTTTTTTCCACTATATTGCAAAAAGTTTTTATAAATAATTTTCATCTTTTTAAATTTATCTGGCGCCATCTATTGATAGATATATGCAACTTAAATCTAAAAAAAAAATTTAATTAATTAATTAAATTTAATTATTGAATTAATATTTGAAAAAACTGTATTAACATCAAGTGTCATCCATTACAAGTTCAAAGAAAATGTATTTGAACTTGAGTGGATGAATAAAAAGTATTTTATGAACGATGGAAAATTTGAACAAGATAAATATAGGGAGAGTGTGAGCTAATAGAAGGAATTGAATAATGGGCACGTGAAAAAGGTTCCATGATTTTAATGGTTTTTTTAAAATTAGTATTTTAATGCCAATAATTAAAAATTTTTTTTTTACAACAAAATGGATTCAAATTAATGTATAAGTATTAAATAAAAATATGTATAAAAGATATTCATTATTAGTATAGTTATAGAAATTCTTGGGGAAAAATATATTTTTTATGTAAGCTTTTAAAAAAATTTAAAAACAATTTAATACACAATTTTATTAAAAATATATTATCAATGAAGATATGATTAATAAACATATCAACAAATAAACTATTTTACCAAGAAATTTAACATTAGTCATCGTCAGCTCTTTCTAATATTGGTTTGAAAAAATAATGAGCACTTAAAAAAAGATTTCGCGATTTTAATGGCTTTTTAAAATTAGTATTATAATGCCTTATACTTGGCTATATGGCATAATGCCAATAACTTACAAAAAAATTTTTATATCAAAATGGATTCAAATAAATGTATAAGTATTAAAGTAAAATATGTATAAAAGATACTCATTATTAGTATCGTTATAGAAATACATGGGAATGAAACTATAATGTTTTTTATGTAAGCTTTAATACATAATTTTATTAAAATATATTATCAATGAAGATATGATAAACAAACATATCAACAAATAAGAAAAAAAAACTTTAAGAATGAATACAACCTACCATATACACAAAGAATGATTAATATATTTTTATTTTGGTTTAGATTTAACTTCAAAACGCATAAATTATAAATATGACATTCTTTTAAATATGAAGTAGCAGATAGTTTGAGAAACACTTACATTTAGATAAGAAGACAATACCTGGTTGCTATCGCATTCTTCAAAATATTACTGATATCAATTTCTTCAGGGTTTTATTGTTTAGCATAAAGTAAAGTGCACTGAGTGCAAAATAAATTTAAAGTATTATTAAATATTTTACGAGATAAATGACTTTAAATAATAATAGTGTAAGGATATTAAAAAAAAAATTATAGTTTATTTCTTTACTGAAAGGAGAATACTTTGAATGCAAATACGAAAAAGAACACACAAAGTAATGAATTAAATTATTACTTTGTGATAGTAAGAAAGTGTGCAAAAAAGAAGTAAGCAAGGTTATGAAGGCGAATGGAGTAATTTAAATAAAGCAATAAAATACGAATTCTCACGCGAATCTCATAAAATGTTCTCTCACCAGAATAGTATAATAGCAATGTTAAGTCTCACATTTAAAGAAAGCCACTTTGCATAACATTAAAAAAATTTTTTTTTTTTTTTTTTTTTTTTTTTTTTTAATAAATACAATGCTAAACGTTATGAATGTATAAATAGTTTAGATAGAAATAAACCTAACTTTTTAAATCTTAATGTAGAATTTTAGCTGTTTGAAGTAAGGAGTTGTAAGGAAAAAAAGTGTTAAATTCTTTTAACAAAACTTTCGATGGAAACACACTGTACGTATATTTATAAAAGGTTTACATCACAAAATTCACACTTCACGAAAAATCGGTATTTAGGTCGATAGTCGTATTTTAAAGTGATACACTTGGTATACCGTAATGCTATACTGTTTTGGTGTCAACTCTTGCATCAACATTTTGCCTACTGTCTTTGGTGGGCCTTAATTAACACAGTTCCAGAAACCATACTATAATAATAGGTAACTGTAACCAGCAAACTGCAAAGATCATCATCGTCATCATAACTGGCTCGACAGTCCGTTGTGGGCCTTAGCCTTCTTTAAAAGATCCAGCAGGCTGTTCTCCTCTTGGCCGTGGACCTCCAGTTTTTGATCTTAATAACATTAAAATCAGAGTCTAAATAGTCGATCCATCTCTTTTTCGGTCTTTTCCCTGGTCGTTGTCCAAAAGGGGTTACAATGAAAACCTTCAAAGCAGCTCTATCACTTTCCATTCAAATGAGATGACTGGCCCATCTCATTCTGTTCAGTTTAACAAATTTTAGAACTGCAAGGATCATTTATTAATTTAAAAAGTATATTTAAACGGTTTACACTACAAAATACACACTTCATGAAAAATCGGTATTTTGGTATTTTAAAGTTATACAAGTAGTACACAAGTGGTACAAGTATACCTTAAGACTGTATTGTTTTGGTGTCAACTCTTGTATCAGCATTTTGCTTAACGCCTTTGGTAGGCTCTACTTATCAACATAGTTCCAGAAACCATACTATAATAATAGGTTACTGTAACGAGTAAACACATCTACAAGATCGTTTATCCATCTATCACAAACATTATTTTCAGAAGTTACCGTATTTCAGTTTGAAAAATGGTTCAGTAAGTCCGTTAAAGAACCACCCAATCCACGTGTCACGAAAATAAATCTGTGCTCTAAATTACCCCGGATAGCAAAAAAAAAAATTATTGCATTTTAATTCTTTTGTCGTGCATAATCAGTTGTAAATCGAAATCGATTAGCCTGGAGAAAGTCTCAAAGCTGCTTTGTGTCGTGACTGAGCATCGAGTGTGTTTTCGAACAGGACAAGCACTAGGTCACGAGTTTTTGAGCTGTACTTTATTTGATTACGTTAAAGGTGAGAAACCTTAAAGCTGAATACACGACATACGATTTAAAGACGTTATGCAGCATAAGAGGCATTGTTGGAATTAGAACGCGCAATATCCGACACTTCAGAAAAAAGTCATGTTGAAGGTTAAGGATTATTTTATTAGTTTTTTTTTTTTTTTTCAATTCCTACTATTAGTTCACACTCTACCTATATATATTTATCTATCTTGTTCAAATTTTCAATCGTTAGTAAAATATTTCGTATTCATCCACTCAAGTTCAAATACATTTTTTTTTTTAAAGTTGCAGTGGATGACACGGGATGTTAATGTAGTTTTTTTTCAAATATTAATTAATTAATTTTAGTTTTTATATGGCAGAAAAAAATTTCTCTTATATAAGATATTTAGCAGGATATAAATTCATGAATAAGTACCGTCAGTGGCGAAACGTGTAGATCGCTGGAAAAAAAATTCTTTTTTCATTCTGGGCTCTAGTCTGAATCAAGGAGGACACAAAATGGAAAATGAAACATGTGAATAAATTAAGAGATGGAAAGTGTGTATGTGAGAGAGAGAATTTTTTCTAAGTTAAAAAAATGAATGAAAATTATTTATAAAGGACTTTCTGCAATATGGTGAAAAATAAATAGGAATTGACTTAAAAATTTTTTTTTTATATTACTTGTTTAATCAATAGTTTAAAAAATCAATATTGGTGTAAAATGAGTACAGAAACACTATTATTACGACTACTAATGATAACGACAATATCTTACACATAAGTATTAATAACTTATGTGTAACTTATTAATAACTTATATGTATTAATAACTTATGTGTATGTATCTTATTAACAAAAGAAATACCGATTAAATTTTTTTTTTTTTATTAAATGCTGAAATAATTTAGTTTCTAATTGGTAAATTACGCTAGTTAAAATACCTACCAACTAAGAAATAATCACATTTGTTGTTAATAATTCTTTAAAAATTAATAATTGGAATAGCCTAAAAATAAAATACAAATTTAAAATATTAAAAATAATATTAAATAAAAATATAACTATTGAAGTGTTTACAATATTAAAAAAATGTGGGCATGCAAAGAACTGCTAATTCTTATAAGCAACTCTTTATCTGCTCAATTTGATACCTTATCTAAAATAACTTCGTAACCTATAATTTTGAATACTAATTATGTTCTCTGAATTTATGCATACTCTCAATTCAATTATTCTAGAAAGAGACTATACTAATGATGGAAACAATGAGCGGAATCTAATTATTAATATCTTGACCTTTATTATGATAACATTAACACTCACTCCATAGATTTTATTCTTTGTTTAAGATAAATATTAAATTAATTAAAGTAAGCAGCATTGTCTAGTGTTTCCTTATTTCTCAGACTTCAAAGATACTTGAATTCTCTCACAGAAATATTAATTTTAAATTGATTCATGTGGGATGTAGGTTTGCGATAGGTAACGTTCAGCAAATTGCCAAATTTGGCGCTATTTTATAGTTAGTACAATGTATAATTAGCATATATTAAAAAAAAATAAATTAAAAAAAAAAAAAAAATCTGAAGATTTCTCCACAAGAAATCAAATCAAGAGTAAATAAAAATAAAATTAATTACAAAACTTATATTATTATACGATGCATACCGATTTTTAAAAACAAATCAGTTCTCATTATAAATAAGATGAGGCGAGTAAACTGTGTTTTATAGTTTACTGTCAGAGCATTTACAAGCATGAAAAAATTATTATTTGCGGAGATCTAATTCCATGTTGTAAAATCATGTTTATGAAAATTGCAACACCATGAAGGACTTACGCAAGTAAGCTGAAATTTTCATGAAATGCAAATTAGCGCATCATATGCAAATTATTAGAATTTCAAATCCGTAGCGCATGCTGAGCAGCGCCCTCTGAACAGCGGATGGATCCGAATAAATAGAAGGCTGTAGCGAGGCGTGTATGGTTATCGGTGGTTATCTGCTAGTGGTAAAAGTTGGCTCAATCGTTACTTATGCCTCTTCGACGAAAGAGAGCGAGATTTGAACAACTTGCAGAGTTTGAACGGGGGAGAAACATCGGCCTTCGTGAAGTTGGATTGTCTTATCGTGCAGTAGCCGCTCGTGTGCAGCGTAACAGTAGCACAATGATGCGTCTTTGGAAGCAGTGGACGGACGAGTGTCGGACAACTCGGAAATCCGGGAGTGGACCCCGAAATGTGACGTCAGCTCGCGGTGATAGACACCTGGTCCGCATGGCGCTGACGGACCGTACAGGTTCCTCTAGACAATTGGCAGCACAGTGGTCAATAGCTACAGGTGTTTCATCAATTCATAGACGTCAGCTGCACCGTGGACTGCCCGCAAGGACTCCTTTATACAGGATCCCTCTCACGCTAAAACATCGCCGCCTGCGGCTACAATGGGCCGCTCAGCATAGAGACTGGCGTGCTGATTGGCAGCATGTCGTGTTTTCTGACGAATCCCGCTTTAATTTGTGGTACCATGATGGCAGCATTCGTGTCAGACGCTATGCCGGTGAACGCCACCTTCCAGAGGGCATTATCGAACGCCACAGTAGACGAACACCCGAAGTTATGGTCTGGGGTGCCATAGCATATCATGAACAATCTCAATTGCTAAGAATTGTGGGCAATCTGAACAGCAACCGGTGCATCAGTGAAGTTCTACAGCCCCAAGCTGTTCCCTTCCTTCAAAGCTTGCCAGGCGCTGTATTTCAACAGGACAATGCCCGCCCTCATATCGCTAGGACTGTTCAATCCTTCTTTGCAACGTGGCAGGTACGGTTTCTTCCTTGGCCTGCGTATTCCCCGGATATGTCGCCGATTGAACATGTGTGGGATTTCGTTGGTCGGCGTCTCGCTCGTGATCCTCGTCCTGTTGCTTCTGCAGACGAACTTTGGGTGCGCATACAAACAATATGGAATGCTCTTCCTCAGGCAGACATTCAAAATTTGTTTGACTCCATGCCACGTCGTGCAGCAGCACTTATTTCGGCGCGTGGTGGCTACACAAAATACTGATTCCAATCTCTTGTTATTGTTTGTTTGCTTTGAACATTTAATCATTTATTTGTACCACTACCACTCAACTGTGTATTAAATTTCATTCAATTATGACGATTCCTTCATGGTGTTGCAATTTTCACAAACATGAGTTTATATAAATATTTACAAATAGTGATAAACTGGTAAAGTAAAATTGAAGCTGATATTAATATTTTTTAACGCAATACAAGATATTAAAACGGAAGGATATAACAGAAGGACATAAATGTAATGGGAAAATTAAAAAGCACGTTACTAAAAATAATTCCAGAGATACCAACCTTCAAATGAAACTTTTCAATAGTATCTCTGTAGATTTTGATGGTTGTTAATAGTGAGGGGGAAATGGAACGTAAGTTCAAAATACATACTCCAGTCGAAATGATCAAAGTTACCACAAAATTCATACCCAAGTATGCATTCCCAACTGCAACTTATAATATTATCAAGAAACGTAGCAATTTGTTTTTTAAATCAAGGAGGTTTTCATTAAAATAGATTTATTTAGATATTATTTAACACGATCACTACTAATAAGAATGCTGAAATTATTTATTACAGACTGAATTTAATATAGCTCTATGGCGCTCGGTGCCATAGGAGTCGGGTTTGAGTCCATGGGCGTTTGTAGTAGTTCGGAATTCCTTTTAAACATTAGGACCCGGTCTAATATGACTGTAGAGCGTTGGGTGTAGGGCTGAAAACCCTACCCCACAAAAAAAAAAAACATCTCATGTCTAGAAATCTGAAAGTAGACAGACGACTTTGGCCCACCATGGGGCTGCTACGCCACTGCTGAATTTAATATAGTTTAGGTTTGTCGCTCTACAGTTATGTTATGCACACTTTATGCTAATTAGACTGGGATCTACAGTTTAAAGAGGATTTCAAACCACTCACAAACATCCATGACACCGCCAGGATTCGAACCTGAAGCCTGTGGCACCAAAGCCAATTGGCCATCAAGCCACAAATTTAATATAGAGGGGAAAAAAAATGTTTTTTCCTTTCTTGAATACATAATGTTGCACGCTATTTTGAAATGAAAATATAAGCATTATAAGTGCACAAAAATTCAAGAATTCAAACTTCGGAAGAAACTTCACTTACTACAAAAACCTATTCTAAACCTCTCCATTAAAACTCTTATTTTTCTTTCAGTAAAGACCTCACAGATTAAGTTGTTTTTGACAACAAAGGGAAAAGTGTCACAGCGTCCACTGTATTTATTTGTATGCTTATTGAATAAAATTGAATTATTTAAAAAAAGAACTACATAAAATATTCTGAGGCTTTTTTTTTTTTTTTTTGAAAAAGCTAGCGCCAATCTCGATATCAATGTCAATTTTTTCTAATTACCTTAGTAAAATTTAAAAAAAAATTAAAGACAAAAATGGCACTTTTTTAAAATTTTCGTAGAAACATTAATTTTTTTTTTTCAATCCAAAAAAATTTTTTATCGTTATTTTCCCTTGATACCACGGTGATTCTGTAACAGCTGTCATATTTCGCAACAGACAATTTTTAAAATACGAGGAAATAAATGAGCTATCAACACGGAAATTTAAAAAAAAGAGCCCAATGAACTTAAATTATGAAAATAAAAGATATTTATATTAGTATATGAAAGGTATTTCACCACAGCTGCGGCAGTCTTGCCCAATGCTTTTTGACAGACCCACCCATTTCCGCTTATGGTAATAGGAAGAAAAGCGGAAATCAAATTCGCTGCACAATGGACGACTCTGTTAACGACACCAGGATCCATTTTTCCTCCACCGATTCGAGTTCATCACACTTCGGCACTCAGATAAAAAGAAACGATTTGTTAATTGACGTTGCTTGTTTTCGTTCGTGCTACAGGGAAATGGGAAGAAAAAGTAATGAAAATGATATACGATTAAATCATTATTGATTATATTATGCACGAACTAATTAGCGTTTCAGATGAGGTGCAATAAATGTAGCATTTGTTACATTTAGTAAAGTGAAATATTCGCTAATACAGCATTAAAAAAAATTATTGTATTCAATTTGTTAAAATAAATATTTACAAACGTTTTGGGTTTGGATTCAATATATAATACTCATAGTAAATAATGACCTCGTTATGAATAATAATTTGGAAATAACCTTCAGCAAAATGAAATGATTTCAACAATAAAATAAAAACAAGTAATATAAAAAAACTTTTTTAAAGTCAATTCCTACTTTTTTTCACTATATTGCAGAAAGTCCTTTATAAATAATTTTCATTCATTTTTTTAAAGTTTGTCGGGCGTCGTCTATTGGTAGATATATGCAACTTAAATCTAGAAGAAAACTAAAATTAATGAATTAAATTTAATTACTGAATTAATATTTGAAAAAATTGTATTAACATCCAGTGTCATTCATTACAAGTTAAAAAAAAAAAAAAATGCATTTGAACTTGATTGGATGAATAGAAAGTATTTTATTAACGATTGAGAATTTGAAAGAGATTGTTATATAGGGAGAGTGTGAATTAATAGTAGGAATTGAAAAAATATTGCATTGAATTTGTTAAAATAAAAATTTATTCATGCTACAGGGAAATGGGAAAAAAAAGTAAGGAAAATGATATACGACTAAATCATTATTGATTACATTATGCACGAACTAATTAGCGTTTCAGATGAGGTGCAATAAATGCAGCATTTGTTCTATTTAGTAAAATTAAATATTTGCTCATACATTATAAAAAAATATTGTATTGAATTTGTTAAAATAAATATTTACGAACGTTTTGGGTTTGGTTTGAATATACAATACTTATAGTAAATTTTTCTGACCGTAATGAATAACAATTTTGAAATAACCTTCAACAAAATGAAATGATTTCTACAATAAAAAAAAAAAAAAAAAAAAAAAAAAGTGAATAAGTTAGCTCATACCATGAGGTTATTTTGAATGATTTCCTAACAATTTCGTCTAAGAATTGCTACTTTTATAAATATCCTAAAACATTCGGTTTTTATACAGAAGTCAAATGTAAACATTTTGTGAAATTAAAAAATTTGATTCTTAAGCAAATAACAAAAACCGTCAATAATCATAATTATTTTGGAGAAAATAAAAGACAAACCATAAATTGTTTCGTAAGTTTATTGTTCCTCAAAAAATAATTGATCATAACAAAAATTTTAAGCAATCATATTTTGAATTATGAAATTATTTACAATTAAAAAGAATAAATCGCCAGCTTTAAAAGTTCTTATTTGGTAGCAAGAATGCCAATGAAGAACGATATTTCTGTAGACCACTGTAGTGGCACATTTGTAATTAATTTTCTATTTACATGTATTATTTTTTTATTTACATGTATTTTTTTAAATTCTGAAATCTTTTTACAATTAAAAAGAATAAATATCCAGCTTTAAAAATTCATATTTAGTAGCAAGAATGCCAATGAAGAGAAGTATTTCTGTAGACCACTGTAGTGGCGCGTTGGTATTTAATTTTTCTATTTGCATGTATTATTTTACATTGATATCAATTTTTCTATTATTTTCTATTTCGATTCAAAAAGTAAAGGGGAAAAAAGTCAACTTCAAGGGAAACATTCTAAAAGAAGAGAAATCAAAATCAAATGATTGTATACTCTTAAATGAAGAACACGTGAAAAAACACATACAATACCATTATTTTACATATTTTTTTTAAAAAAATTTATTAAATTTGAATAAAAAAATTATGATTAAAGTCTTCAAACTTTAAAAATGAATAAATATCCACTAGAAATCAAGGAGAAT
Source organism: Caerostris darwini (assembly GCA_021605075.1). Taxonomy (NCBI): domain Eukaryota; kingdom Metazoa; phylum Arthropoda; class Arachnida; order Araneae; family Araneidae; genus Caerostris; species Caerostris darwini. The sequence goes on along the minus strand of BPLQ01007013.1, from coordinate 879,495 downwards.
AAATGAAATAAAAATAATTTTTTTTTTTTTTTTTTTTTCCTTTAAAAGCACAGCTGCTTTGAATTCCTAACAAATACAAATTTTGCATGTTTTTTTAAAAGCTGAATTTCACATATGGAGAAGTGGCTTTCATCCGTGCATTTCTGAAGTACTTATATATTTATGTATTCATATTTGTTTCTGAATAGAAATAACTGTTTTGAGGCTTTTAAAGTGCTTGCAGAGCATGAAGGTCGACCTTGCAGATACGCGAGGAATATGAAATATACATAACTATGAGGATGAAATCTTCACTATCCAAATTTGTACAAAGTCTTAACGTTGCATATTAGCTTGCGCGCAACCTTGAAAGATATATTCTCCTTTTGTATTTTCACCACACATATGCATTAGATAGATTTTTTATATTTTTTATTGATACATCTTGAACGACTTTTCCCACACAGCTCGATCGAAGAGAATTAAAACTGTGATATTTGAACACATAGTGAAAGTAGTTCAAAACAACCGCTGTTTAAACAGTATGGAATGGATGGACCTTCATTCATAAAAGGAAGTTTTGAAATGATCCTAAGGCCATTAATGTCAAATTTCATTGTTTGTCACAGAATAAAATTCGTTTATTATTGGAGTTGCCGAGTTCTAAAAATTATTTCATGATTCCGTATATATTTTAGTATGAAGAAACAAACTGTTTAAATAGGAATTTATTTACGCAAGGATATCTTTAGTCTGATGCTAATGCTTCTATAGTAGTGATTCTGAAAGGTGAGCCCTAGAAGATTTCTGGGTGGTGGTATCCCAGAGAAATATGTGCATATATATAAAAATAAATATAGTTACACTTTTTCTTGTCAGTTTTCCCGTTCAAAGACAGTTTTCATTATAAATAACTAACCTTTCCGATTGTTTTTCCCCCCCTTCTTTTATTCACGTACGTGTCAAACAGCAATAATGCGCCAAAGAACTTTACAGTACTCAGAGCGGTAGCTTCCATGATTGGCTACTAGAAGCGTTAGCATCTATCTGATTTTCAATGTTAAAATTTTTTTTCTCTATTGCAGTCTATGATACTCCGAAGTCTGTAAGAAGTACTCTACGGCTATTAACTGAAGAACTAGCAGTTATTTCCATTGATCATGGATTGAGGACTAAACATAAGAAATCGTCTCTTGAAATCTTCTTTAAAAGGAGAATGCGTGGTAATATCTCAAAAAGCTTTCAAAATTTTACTACAATTTTCAACGTCTTTAGATTTAAATATAGATTTATTTAGATTTTCTATACTCACCACATTTAAGTGTAAAAAGAGAGGAAATTTTGTCGACAATTGATATGAGAGATTTGCTTTTCAAATAGCCCAAGCATAAAAGAAACCGCTAGGAAACTCCAAGCTAATGTTTTTTTTTTATAAGTACAAGAATAAATAAACTTAAAAGATGCGTTACATTTTATTTTTTTTATTATATTTTTTTTTCTTTAATATTTGACTTAACTATTATTACATTTTTCTCAAAAAATTGTATATAGCGCGTCAATTACTTGTAGGATTTTAAATGTGCCCAACTTAAAAAAGTTCATTCAAAGCAGTTCATTGCTGCAAATAAAAATTTACAATAAATTATATTATAAATACTTTAAGTACTTAGATTTCTATTTTTTTTATATTTTAAATTACTGATAATTTTTAAAATACAAACATTTTACATTTGTTAGATTTAAAAATAGTCAAACTTCATTATCACTAGTGAAAATTTGGTTTCTCGCTCTATGGTCATTTTGTGCACACGCGGCCTAAACAGACTGGGACCTACAGTTTAAAGTGGATTCCGAACCACTCACAAACATCCATGCTACCGCCAGGATTCGAACCTGAAAAGCCAAAGCCAGAGAGCTAACCATTTGTCCATCAGGCCGCACACCAAGTTGATGCTATTCTAATATGGAGCTCACATTCAAAAAGGACACATAACAAAAAGTTGTTAAAAAATAATACGGAATAGAGATTAGCTGGATATTTTTGTCAGATTTGCATGAGCCACTAAAATATTTTTATTCTAATAACCGTGGGTGAAAAAAATTACGACTAGAGAACTTCCCCCAGAAAAAATTATATTAAAAGGACATAAGTACAAGCTGATAAATCCATTCAGATGTTCATTAAAGATAAGCAATAAATAAACGAAAAACTATAACGCAAACTTGAATAGGTCAACGATGAATAATGAATTAAGCGCATAATAAATTTATGAAATAAAGAAGCAGAACAAGAATTTAACAAGCCAGACAGTCAGAAATAGTTTTTTTTCTATATCTAGTTAATCTTTATAAACATTTATCAGTAATTTAACTGGAGTATTTCAAACTCATCAGAATTATCTATTTTAAATTTCATAATAAGACACATGTTTTCACATTGATAAAATATTCAAATAGAGTGCCAACCTAATAATCCCAGCGCCAAGTTAAACAATCGCTTTGAAAAATCATTTTTTTTTTTTAAATTCAGAAAGATAAACATGTCCATAGTTAGATCTGGGTGGATCTACCCTGACCTTGTAATGAATATGGGTCAAAATTTTCAGTCAAGTAATAACGCCCATTTTTTAAACTCTATTATAACTTATCATTTTACGGTGTAATGACAATGCAGAACTAAATTTTCAGATCTGTTCTTGGATGTTATCTTAGCAACATTATGACACTTATATAGTATGGTTGGTTTATTTTGTAAGGCTTATTTTTATCGGGACCTGTTCAATGATTTTTTTTGAAAATAATGAATTGAAAATAATTACATCAAAAAGATTATTTAAATAATTTGTTATAAACTGCTTTTTTTAAAATATGAAATATATTCCAATCATTCTAAAAGACAAATATAAGATTATATATATATATATATTCTAAGACAAATTTTGATGTATTTTAAGGACTATTGAGCTCGTTGATTGATTAATAGTTACAAAACACAGCGGATCAACATTGTTATTCATTGGTGATATCGCAATTAGAAAAGAACACCCGAGTCGTTTGGTTGGGTTTGTCTCTCTACGATAATTTTTTGCCCAATTTGGGTTAATTAGGAATCTACAGTTTACCATGGATTCCGAACTACTCACAAACATCCATGCCCCCGCCAGGATTTGAACGTGAAGCCTGTGGTACCAACGACCAGATCAAGACGCAGCCCGACTCGTGGCCCAGTACCAACGTGTGCAGCTAGCATGCAGAAGGGCTGAGGTTACAATCCACCGGCGGCATTGTTGTAGTCACTGCGTTCGAGGCCTGATGACCGAGAGTCTAGCGCTCGGTACCACAGATCTTGGGTTCGAATCCTGGCGGGGGCATGGATGTTTGTAGTGGTTTGGAATCCACTTTAAGCCATAGGTCCCGGTTTCATATGACCGTAGAGTGTCACACAGCCCAATCAGACTTCTTCTCACCCACATCATTCCCAAATTGTATAGGGGTAACTCAGCTCTAGGCACAGTGGTGAGGTGTGGTGTGGTGTGGTGTGGTGTAGTGCAGTGCAGTAGTCACTGCATTCAGAAACTAGGAGATTCGATGACGATTGTGACAATATGTCTCGCATCGATAGCTAGGCTGCCAGTTGGGTTTTCCACGTTTTCTGCCATACGACATGCGAGTGCGGGACAGTTACCAATAAAAGAACTCTTTTCACCCATCATTGGGCTATTTGTGGTATGCACGATGCCACAATTGGCAAAATTTAACTGGTACGGAACTACATAGCCTTAGGTAGGCGGAGTAGGAGTAGAGAAAAGGGGGAGGGGGAATGAAAGAATGTTTCTCAGAGTGGCTTTTGAGGATTGGTATTCGAACCAAACTTTCTGAATTTAACCCACGATGGATTAATCACCGGTCTATTTAAGAGAAATAGCTGGATAAAATAAATATATTTTATTTTGAAAAACTCGATGTGTTGCCATTAGAAAATAAACTTCCGGGGTCATTAAGAAAAAAAGGTCAAACTACATAAAAAAATAAGTTACGTTTGAATATTTATTTTAATATTGACAACAATAATATACACAAAAAAACGGGATAATTTCTAAAAAAATAAATAGTAAGCAATTAACCTTGGTTAGAAAGTTTTCAATTTTAAGCACTGCTGTTTTCAAATTCCAACGCAAGCATCCATGAACTTCTGGCGGGATAATCCCATCTTCCGGTCGAACTGACAACATATCATTACCGTACAAGAACAATGCCCAAATCCATGCCAATGAACTCGCCAAATCGATTCTACGTTTGCATTGCAAAGTGGCTCCACTTTAAAGTTTGGCTCAACTTCTTCAGCTCGCAACGCAATTTTCAATTTTTTTTTTTAAAGAGTATTTAGTACTTATGAAAAAGCATATATTTAAGTGAAGTACAAATCGTTTAAAAATTTAATTTGATAAAGCTGCATTTATTTTATGCAGAAAGAAATTAAACTGAGTAGGAAAAATAATAAATAAATAAATCGAAAAACAATTTTATAAACGTAGCAGTTTGTCTTACAAATCTTAGCCCTGACATTTTAAAGAAATTACTAAAATTCTATTTTTTTTTTTTTTTTTTTTTTTAAGAAAATGGTTTTGTTCGTCGCTGTTTTGTATACCTCAGGCTAATTAGACAAGGATCCACAATTAACGTGGATTCCGAAACACCAGGATTCGAACCTGCAAGACTGTGGTACCAAAGGTCAGAATGCTAGCCAATTGGTCATCAGGCCACATTAGGATAATGATTCATGCAGTTTAATGCATCATACACAAAAACCAATTTTATATACAATAAGTTATGATCAGGGTTGACTAACGCCCAGTTCTTAAAACGAAGTACTGGCCGTCAGGCAAGCCTGATTAAGAAAGTTTTGAAGATAGTTGTTATTTCTCCAATAATAATAAATTTAATTCAATTCCTAAGATCATGATTAGGGCGGTTTTTCCTCACAAGAAGCCTATTATAAAAAAATATTCATATTTCATATTATTGTTATTTGAAAGACATAAATAAATGAGAAAAAAAAGTTTAATTTTCAAATGGATGTTTACGAATTTTAAAACTCATTATTTTGAAAATGTCAAAAAGTTTTAATCTATATTTTTTTTTAATTCCGTAAACTATTGATATCATTTTTAAACTAGGAGTAAACAATCACTCTCGGAACAGATGGCGGTGAAAAAAAAATTCACTGTTTGATCGTGACTAACCCATTAAGAAATTGGAATACTTGAAAAGACTCAATTACTTCAAATGGATTCAGTAACATTTTTTTCCTCTTTTGTTTAATTGAATAGGTAATGACAAAAACAACCAACTTCTTAAAACCAAGATGCTAAATCAAATGCCTTTTAAAAAGGTTTTCGATCAAATTTCGCTAAGTAATTATCTTATACATACTCACGAAGTTAAAAGATAAATAAAATGATTTTTACATTTATAAATAAGTAGAATTTAAAATAAAAATTTATTTCACTGTAGCAAAGATAATTGCTCCAAATAAACAGAAATAATTTTTTTTTTCAAATTCTCATTAAATAATGTTGTTGTTTCTGATCCCAGATATGGTCTAGATCGTGGCCAACCCGTGCTCCGCCTTGAAAATTTTTCCGGCCAGTGAGATTTATCACACTTTGATTTTAAAATAATATTCTTGCGAATATATGACAGACATTGCCAGATAATGATAATATAAGACAGACATATGGAGAAATATTCCAATATTAAAAATCTGGCACAAAAAGTTGTTAGCGCTTTTGGTTCAACTTACACCTGCGAACCTTTTTTTTTTTTTTTTTTTTTTTTTTTTTTCCTAAAATGAAATTGACCCAACACAAAACACGCTCAAATTAACCTGCAGCACCCATTACCATATGCAAATACCCAATTTGAGATCGATTTGCAAAAGCTAAGTGAAACGGTGGAGATACAAATATCGCACTAGTAAAATAAATACTTTTTAATGATTTCATTTTTAGTCTTATATATTTCTTTACAAGGTGCGTTTAGTATCCTTATTATGTATGTTTACATGTAAGAATAATAGTAAGCATAAAAATAATAACTCGTTATTTTTCAGTTTTTCACTTAAAAAAAATGTCTATAATGGGTCTAAATCTAATTTGGGGATATATAATTTTACATGCAGCCCCGCAAGATCATTTGCGCAACGCCACCCCTGGTCTAGCTATTAGACCAAATCCATAACTCCATTAGTACCTCTAAAAAAGTCCAAGAATAGAAGATGTTCAGAAAAAAACCTGGCCCAATGTAAAATCAAGACAGTTTAAAATATGAGCGGGCGATGTTTGAACAGGCAAGACTCTTCAAATGTCCACTGGTAAAACGTGATAAGTAAGTTGGCTTCCAACGAACGGTCAATTCCATTTTGGGCCTCAAACGCGTCAAATCTCGATTGGTACCGAAAACACTGAATACGCCACATTGATGACATTTCGCCAAAAATTAAACCCATATCATTCCACAACCATCGTATTCACACCGTGCGACTTCAGGCTACTCCCTAAACTCAAAAGACAACTCCGGGGACATCGTTTTGAGTCGATTGAAGAGATTCAACGTGAATCGCCGCGCGGTTTGAAGGCCATCCCTGCCGATGACTTTTCAGCATGCATTGGAAAAAGTTGCCATAAGTGCGTTGTGTTCGGAGAGGATTACTTTGAAGGCGATGAAATAAACTTGGAATAATAAATAAATAGTTTTCGAAAAAAATAAATAATTGGTCTTACTTTTTGGGCGCAGTAGTACCATTCTGGGCATTGATAATAGGACTACAAAATCTTATTGTCTGAAATTTTTAATGAGCAGTAAAATAATTGGATGACTATTAAATGCTTCAGTATAATTTACATAAATTAAAATTGACATTCAGCACATAATTCTTGATGAGGAACACTTTTACAAGAATAGGTTTTAGAATAATATTGTCAAAACCTTCATTAACAGAATGATAAGTCATTATTAGTTAAAAAATATTCAAAATACACCTACTACACTTTAACATACATTTTAAAATATGAAAAAACCCAAAATTGTGCTAGAAAATAAGTGGTGTAATGCATTACAATGCCTCATTCTTCAATTTCAATAGAATAATTTTTGCATCCTTTTGTTTAAAGAAACAGTTGTCAATGTCATCAATATAAAAACAATGCTTCAACGCAATAATCGCCATGGCAACAACTTTGGGCAATATATAACAGGGATTATTTGTCTGGGAATTGGCAACACACTCAATACGAATTTTATTACTCTTCAGGATAAAATAGTGGCAATTGCAAAATTACAAAAATCCAACTCTGAAAAACTGCTATAATGATATATATTTTTACAATAAATAAATTTAAATATATATGATGTTCATTTTTGTTATAAATGCAATTTATAGTTACGCAATAATTTTATTTAATAATAATGCAAATAATTGTAAAAAATTAATAATACTTTGCTGGTTTTGGTACATAATTCTATTTAAAAAAAAAAAAAAAATATTTAACCATTTAAAATTTGGAAGTAAAAAGATTTTGAAAAAAAAAATTACTCCATTGAAACGATTTTTAAATATTTCATATTAGATTTAATACTGAAACAAATGCATTTAAAAAAATTCCAAAAATGTAATTAATAAGAATTTTTGTTTAAAATTAACTGAAACCGGAGTACAGGATGGACTTAGAAACAAAATTTATTATTTTCTTTATTCATAACTTAAAGTATTTAAAAAGTAAAATGAAATAACATTACAGTGCAAATTAATCCATCATAAATTTGAAGATTTAAAATCACCAATTCTGTAATATCCGACATTGTAACAATTTTAGGTTTAAAATATTAAATAAAACTACAATAAAAAAAAAAAATCTTTCACTCTTAAATTAGCCCAAAACGAAAGAAAATGATGCAATATTTTATAATATTACATCAATTGAATCAAAAATCATTCCTATATTGATTTGTTATAATTTCACTTTTTTGTTTTACTATATTTTCCCTTTAGTCATCAATTAGAAGGAGATTATTTTCAAATGGTTTATATTAAATCTGATCTTGGCTAATAAATATAATATTTAAGAAATAAAAAAAAATATATGTATTTCATGTTGGTAATTAATTTATCATAAATTTCAAATTCTATAACAATTTTTAGCATTATCTGAAAGAGTAAATACTGAAAGTCTTTAGAATATTTTTCAATAAAAATTTCTTTGAATAATGTTCTTAAAAAAAGAAAATGGGATTCATATGATATTACTTCCCATTAAATAAAAAAACTTATTTAAATCATGTTTGCAAACTCAAATTCATTTTTGTATCGATTTGCTACTTCTTGTATGAATTCAATTTGATCTTGGGTAACAAATAAAGTTTTTAAGAAATAAAAAACATGTATTAATCTATAATAAATATATAATTCTACTAATGTTAGAATAAGCTGAAGCAGAAAATTCTAAGAATAATTTTCAATAAAAATTGTTTTATCAAATAATGTGCTTAAAAAAAGAAAATTGCATTTTTTTAAATATTACATTCGACCAAAAAAAAAAAAAAAAAAAGACATTTTAAAAAGCAAACCATGTTTGCTTACTAAATTGAATTCATCGTTGCATAGATCTAGTACTTCTTATAGAGGCATAGCAATTCCATTACAAATACAATTTAAATATTTTTTTCTTAAGAAACATTTCGGATTTGAAATAATAATTTTCAATAAAAATTATGTTATCAAATAATATGCTCAGAGACAAAAAAATACATTTTTTATATTACATTTGATCCAATAAAAAAGACCATTTTAAAAAGCAAACCATGTTTGCTAAACTAAATTGAATTCATCTTTGCATAGATCTAGTACTTCCTATAAAGTCTTAGATAGCAATTCCATTAAAAATTCAATTTAAATAGTTATTTTTTAACTTTAAAATTCTAAAAAAAAAAATAAATAAATAAAAAAATTATCAATTTTAGCAATTACATATGCTTCTAAAATTTGAAAACAGTTATTTTTTTTCTATCAACAAAACATTACATTTTTTAATTAATGTGTTTAAAGAAGAAAATCAAATGGCAAACTTTTATAATATCAAGATCGATACGATCTAAAAAAATCCTTTTAAAAGCTAAAACAATGTTTGCACACACTGAATTGAATTCGTCTTCCTATCGATCTGCTACGAACTATAACTTTTTAAAAGCATGAATTATTCCGATCAAAGCAATTCCATTATAGGAATCCACAGATTCTTGACTTGCATCAGACATATAGATCTTCCACAATTTTTTCATTATTCAGTCGTGATCCCTTACACAACAGAATGCGTGGTGGAGATGTTCATTTTGATGAAACACATGTTAAACAGTTAATCTTATTGCAAGAAGGCAATAAAAGGGGGATTCTTTTCGAAACCAGTCAAGGCCGGATAAGGATCGAAGCTCCATTCAGATGGGAAGAGAGATGAGTCAAGTCGTTAGCGGATTTTTGTTGCATTGTTCGCATTATCCGCCTCGTTACATTTGCTGTGTTAGGGGTATTGTTCGACATTTCCGCTAATCCTTTGATCACAAAAAAATATACGTGTCTTTTTCACAATCGCACGTACTTTCGTTTGGACAGCGGTTGAGATTCCACGTGTCACCTAACCAAATACTTTTTGCATCATTATTAGTAAAACGTAAAAGTTGGATTGCTTAAATTTTAAATAAAAAATACAGAATTTTGTAATTTATGGATTGCAGTTAGCAATATACAAAGCTGTTGATCAACGGTGTCACTTTTTTACTTTTGATAGAAGAAAAAAAATCGGTCGTCCGTAAAGTATTACTCATGGAACGATGGTTAATAAGAAGTTGTCTTAACAACTGTTAGGTTAAATAATCAAATATGTTATAACATAATAACTTTTAACTTCTTTTACAGAACTCTTTTTTTAATCAATGAGTAGGACAAAAAATTTTAATTACTTAGTTCAATATATAAATTTCGTTAATATACAGGGTGATTTCAATTGAAGTCCCACTTTCAAAATGCTGTAAAAGAGAGCCATTCGTGTAATAATGAGTTCAAATTTGTACAGAAGATACTTGGAGAAGGCGGAAACGGTATGGCATTAAAAAAAGTTCCATTGACTACAGTTGGTTTAATGTGCAACTCATGCCAAATACGTTGTCATTTCGATTCAAAACATTACTGGTAGCCGAATTCACTTTCTGAATGCCGCTTACAGCGCCATCAAAATACACAAGCTGCACTATCAAAGGTACACTTTGGAACTTTTTTTTGATGCCATACCGTTTCTCCTTCTTCAAGTATCTTCAGTTCAAATTTGAACTCATAGTGACGAGCGATTCTTTTTTTTTTTTTACAGCATTTTGGGACAAAGTGGGATTATAATCACCCTGTATATTTCTTCTCAGGTGAGAGTCTCAAGGCCGACTGACCATTTCTCCTTAACGCTAAAGAAAGGGCGCTCTTGCACAGTGTGTAGGAGGAAATACGTTTACAAATTAAGAAATGCGAGAACTTATATGAACAGTACAATAATTTTTAAAGCTTCTTCAAAAACAATTGAGGTTTCAACAATGAAATGCAAAGAAAGAAAAAAAAAAAAGAAAACGCGACAGATAGACAATTTGTCGGGGAATGCCCAGTAGTAAAGACTGCGTTGATAGTAAAACAAATATAAGAAATGAATCACTATAAAAAAATGCACTCAATGTCACTCAAGGTGGTCTGACAAGGTGGTCTCTTGGATATTCTACATGTTATCTCTCCTAACTGATTTCACTATTTATTACTTACACGTATGAGTGACTAAAAAAAACTGTAAACAATATGATTATCAACAAAACTTTTAAGTATCACGTCACAAAGATGACCTCTCGTATTTTCTTTTTGCTTGCACTTCTCATAAATTTCTCATCACATATAAAACATACATAAAGATAACTATACAATTAAAGTAGAAGTGGTTAACACATAAGATGCATATATATATAGATGTATATTTTCTTAACAGAATAGTCAGTAAAAAAGAGAGAGACAAAGGAAAAGAAAATTTTACAAAAGTCAGTCGTGATTTGATAAAAAAATAAAATACTTTGATAATAGAAATGTTTAGAAACTCCAGTCAGTCACTTCGCAATTGCATCGTTTAAACAATGCGACAAACGTAAGACGAGAAGTAATCCCCCCTCCCATTTACAAAGAAAGTAACATTAAATTCACAAGCAATTGTTTCCACGGAATATTGCATTGAAATAGAGGAAGCAAATATTGTTTAAGTCAGCAGCAACAGACGTTAATTTTACTTTTAAAAAATTCACATTTTTTTTTTTTTTGAGGATTACAGCAAGGAATAGGATCCGGCTTTCAACTGAAATTAAAAAAAAAAAAAAAAAAAAAAGGGGGGCGACATTTAAATGTCAGAAAAATGTTTTAGAATCATGGCTCTGTGGCAACGCGCACTGCTGGTGAGCATTAGGAGGTTCAATCGACTGGCGGGTTTGTTGTACACACTGTTTCAAAAAACGAGAAGATGCGATGGCGTTTGGGATGTTCAGCATCTTGCCTCGTGAGACGGACTACCTGGTGGGAGTTTTCCAGGTTTTCTCCCATACGATACGCAAATGCGGGGTTTTTCACACTAAAAGTCTTCCCGGAAGGATCCATCCTTCCTCTTCTGAGACTTCAAGTCAGACTTCTAGCTACGGGTGCTCTATCACAACATAAGCTGCCACCCCTTTCCCACCTTCCATGAGACCACACTTGGACTGGTCTAGATGTTGCTGCCTATCAAGTGGGATAAGAAACAACAGAATTTAGTGTATACTGGAAGACCTGATCCTTTTTAATAATGTGTTACGCTGTATGTAAGATTTTATGCATTTTTTTTCATCTGCACGATTTTATTTGCAAAAGCATGTTCCCTTTTGAAATTGCCCTCAACAAAATAGATGATTGTTGCTAAATAATACATTAAAATTCGCAAGCATGTATGGATCAATACATATTTCTGAGCAAACACTCTTGAGCATGAATATCAAAATAATCGATGAATAAACACCATTTGAGTAATCATTTTTGCTCTTGTTTGTTACAAAAGTCGAACCAAATACTAAAAAACATGTATTCAAAATTATGTCATATCACGCATCAAATTCTTTACTTACTTTATATTTATATTATCAATTTTATATTATTTATAAACAATTGGAGTAAAAAATAATTTTGACCGCAGCCATATTAAATGCGTTTATATGATTCATACGTTTAGATTCCTGTATTAGAAAATCAGAATTTTGCTTAAAATAAATGTAAATCGCCCTGTCTTTTACAAAAATATATCGGAAGAAATACATATACCATTCTTTTAATATCCATTAATACAATAATAATTCGAAAATATCGATACAAGCAATTTATAATTTGTTTTCATATTTATTTCAATAAACATTTCAAAAAATAAATCTCAGAGATAAGCCATCTTACTTAAGACGAAATCCTGTAAAATAGAACTTGATAAGATATCCGCGATAACAAAAAAAAACAATGTTAGTGAAAGTGAAAAATGTTCAGAAATATTAGCACCTGTCGCTCTATATTTGTAGATTAAAAATTCTATCAAAATAATAAATCGTTTATTTATATTCAGACCAATCAATGAATTGCAGAAAAAGAGGCAAATCTGTATTTTTTACACGCTGGCCAACTTTTGGGCAAAACCATCGAGATTAAACTTTAATGTATAATGTCAGGACGACCTCGTACGATCTTATAAGAAAATCTTACGCTCAAATCTTACTCGAGCTATGAATTTTAAAGTAGAAATATATCCGTGGGTTAGCATTTCGGAAAATAGTCACTTCTCTGAAGTTTCTTCTTCAATGGCGCAACAGCCCCCCATGGTGGGTCAAGGCCGTCTGCCTACTGCTAGATTCCAAAATATGAGATTTTTTTACCGGGTAGGGTTGTGAGCCCTGCGCCTAACAGTCATTATAGATCGGGACTTACTGTTTAAGGCGAATTCCGGACCACTACAAACATCCATGGCACCGACGGAAAAATTTGTGACACTTGTTACGAAACTTGCGACACCGAGCACCTCGGCCATCAGGCCCCTCTCAAAAGATTGGACTTGAAAAAAAAAAAAAAAAAATATCAAACAAATGCAAGAACTCGTCTTTCTTTTTTCTAAACTTTAAGATGTGAAATAATTTCCAAAAACCCTGACATACTAAAAATAAATCCATTAAGATCTATGAAAATCTATAAAAAAATTGTAAAAGCTTATAAGTATACTTTTATATTTGAAACACAACAGCAAAAATACATTTAGATTATTAAATATCAAATAATAAGACTAGTGACTTTTTCTGATTAAGATAAAAAAAAAAACCATTAAGATTTCAAACTATAAATAATTTCCCATTTTAACTAAAAAAAATCAGTATTAAGTCACCAATATCAATTCAGAATTTATAGTAATGACATTAAAAAAAATCCTGTTCAGGTAAGTAGTTCAATTTCATAGAATTTTATATTTTTCATATTTTATAAGTAACACAGCAGAAATATTTTAATTAATTCTGCTATATATAAGGGGACATTATGTTATAACATTTATTGCTTTAATTTAAATCTATTATTAAAACTAATAGCATATTATTTATCATATCAGTATCTTGATAAACGAAACACTATGGGAAATCATGCAAAAAATCTTTCAAATTTCTTAACCAGAGATGAATCAATTTACATATCAAACAATCGTTCTGAAAGTTTTCTCAAACCTATTTAACATTACAGCATAATTTGACAATTGACACTGAAATTTTCACTATATTTTATTCAGTTGCTGCTTGTAATGTATTCCTTGATATGGCTGAGTCAATAATACTTCAGTTTCTCATTTATCGTAAAATGAACAAATTGCTACTTTCGTAAAACATCTTTGAATATCAGAAATGCGAAAGTTTTCAAATTAAATTTGATTTCTAACTTAAAATAAAATCTATTTTAAGTTAGAACTATTTTGACGCTAAGAAAACTTAAGTTAATAAGGAAGTTGCTACTGCTGATTTAAAAAAGTGTTGCATACAACAACAACATTAAATAAGAATAGCTACAACAACATTAAATAAGAAAATTGACAGTCCCAAAAAACTTTTTTAAATGATTTCTTCTATTTTTCATGGCGTCATTTTTTGTATGAGAATTACTCGAAATGACGGAAACATCAATTAAACGCATCAAGTATTCTAATTCTCATTTTATTTGATTTTTTTTACTAATGAGACATTTTATAGCAGAGTTATCAAATTTTTGTTGTTATCCATGGCTTTATTGAAACTCAATCCATGTAAATACTGTTACAAAGGGAAAATATCAGCCATTCTTAACATAAATGATCGAAAGGCCTTAAAAACAGTTACAAATAAGTTAAATGTTTTAAGGATAAAAACTTTCAAAAGCTAGAGCACCCTAAATAAAAGTCCGTGTGATCAAGGAAATGTTTTCTCTGGCCTTTCCAGAAAACAGTATACAAATCACATTCTGTTGAAAGTCAAGAGTGCAGCTCCCAGATGGTTCCTGTTCATTTTTGCTGTCTTACATAAAACACATAGATTAGAGTTCACAATCCCTATTTTGGCTAGCAATTCGTGTCAATCTTAATCCAAAATTGGCAACAGCCTCTTTGCGAGTTTTTCCACTCAATTCTTTCCAGTCACTCCCGATTGTCTCCTAGACCTTTCCTTTGGTGTTAGATAATAATGCACTAATATATGATAATAAATTTTGTCCCGTATAATTCTCCTAAAATAATCAAGAGGGATAAGACACTGTCCAAGAACTTCTATTCTTTTTTTCTGTCAGAAGATCTTCCCTTTCGTTTCCATCAAATTAATAAGACGATTGTTGACAACACAGTCTTCGGCAATTAGTAGCAAATAAATGGATCTTGATCAAGAATATCGAATAAAAAACGAACGAAACAGTTCCTCTTTGATAATTAGGATTGCGCTTTTTTCAAAGACAATGATGTCTTACTTACTGAAAAGAAGCCCGAGGGAAATGAAATCAATGACGTCGAAAGTACAACAAGAAAGTACTTTTGGAAACAAAAAGAACTTTTGCTTCCTTTCGAAGTTGGCGTCACGCTCGGCACTCCGAAAGGCATAGTTAAAAATTATTTTTAACGCGTTTCGAACCCCAACTTGCACAATGCTTAACACTTCACCGTTTTTTTGAAAAATAGTGTTCCATTCACGGGCCGTGACGGGAAAAAGGGAGAAAAAAAAAAAGGGGCAACAACTTCCGAAATAGTTTCCTGAAAGAATGGACGTTGAGAAATTACGCAGACAACGCTTAGTATTTTTTTTTTGGAGGTTGTGGCCGAATAAAAGAAACGTGTAGCATTGTTTAATTTTCTTTTAAGAAAATTCATCATTAATAAAAAGCAGAAATCCCAAATGCCAGAGTGGCTTTTTATGTTGGAAATGGAAGTTATCGGCAGAAACAATGAGATAATTGTGACACCACACACCTTTTGTTTAATCGCATTGTTCGTGAGCTTTCTTTCTGCCTTTCTTTTTTCTCTCCTCAGTTATCTGGAGGTAAACTCGTAAAAGCCATTTATCCAAATATTTCATTGAAACTTGAAATAAGGATTCGATCCAAAAAAGATTAGATATAATAACAGTTGACTCATCAATAACGAAAGTAGTAATTTGACCTTTTACGATAAATGCGAAACTCAAGTATTATTGACTCAACATAGAAAGGCATTGCAAACAGCAGTTGAATAAAAATTTTTGAAAATTTCGGTGTTAAGAATCAAATTATGCTGTAGTTGTGGCTTTGAAATAAAAGAATTTCGAATAAATTTCGATTCAAGAATTATTTTTAGAAAATTAAATTATTTAAAAATTAATATAAATATACACGGTAAGGTTACATAACCATCAACCTTTCAAAATCTCTATGAAGAAACTTTATTCCATTAATGATTCAATATAACAATCTGGCATTTCTTTATTTAACATTCGCTCAAATATGGCATTTCAATATTGCAAATACAATTGTGACATTGTTTTGGCTTACAAGAAAACATCATCGAAAATTCTTGCAGATGATCAATCCATGGCGGTTTGGTTTGATTTGTCGCTCTACGGTCATTTTTTGCACACTTTAGGCCAATTACACCGCGATCTACAGTTTAACGTGGATTCCAAACCACTCACAAACATCCATGCTACCGACAGAATTCGAACCTGAAGCCTATGGTATCAAAGACCAGAGCGCTAGCCACTTGGCCATCAGGCCGCCAATCCATGGTGGAAAAAGTTCTTTTAATAAGCAAGATTACAAAAATGTCAAACATGCTGAAAGTCTATAAAAACATTTTTTATCGATATATTTTATAGAAGATCTTCATTATCAGCGTTATAATAATTTACCATTACTATTTATTTTCGGTGTGAGGTTACTATGTATAAAAGTCAAATGGGTTAAAAAAAATTTTGTTTGGAAGAACTCCTATTCCATTTTGTATTAAATAACTATAATCCCTACAGAAGATAAGTCGTATTATATATACATTGTCTGATTTCCAATAGATACGAGCACTATTTGCATTAAATATGAACACTATTTAATATCATATAATTTAAAAAACTATTAAAAGTATTTTAACGAATTGCTGAACCTCGATTTGGCGACTGACAGCTAGACAGAAGCAGCTAACCTTTGTTTAAACATCATAATTTTAGTTGCTTCAAGAATATTTCGATACTTTTCTCACAAAGAATTTCTTGTGTTTTCGTAATAGAATTAAGCAATTATGACATCGTTTTCGACAAGCGAAAAATATCTTAGTTATAGATGTGGTATGTTCGAAGCATTATCTAAGAAGCAATGAAAAAGAATGACAAGCAATTCTCTAATTAAAAAAGAAAAAGATAGAAATGCTACTTACTATATCGTACTATCAGATTTTAAAGAAAGATAGTGATATAAGCCTGATAATAAAAAAACAGTAACCTAGTGCGTATTTAAATGAGACATAATATTATTCATATATTCATATCAAAATAAGAATACAAGATGAGGTTTTCTTACTGGTACATAAGAAATGCAATCTCGTTAAACCACCAGTTATGCTTCGCCGTAAAAGGTGCGCTATAAATATATAACGCTTTAAATATGAGAATTGGTAGTTAATCAGGAATGGCGTGTTACTAAGCGGTAATTTTTGTTGTTATTGTTGAACATCAGTCAGCCGTGTTCCTCTTAATATGCCAAGAAGTGTCCATTGATGGACGAAGAGGAAAGTGCGTTACCTTCCAGAAGGACTTTTAGGGATAAATACGCCGAATTTACATGTCGTATTTGAGAAAAGCCTGGCATACTCCCATCAGATAAACTGACCATTGATGAGCGACGCTTTACGTACGTAGTCACAAACTCCATTACATGGCATCGTTTCTGACAGCAGTGACTGAAACAGACGTCGTCACCGGATTCGAACTTGGGTCCTTCCCAGGCTGGCTGCGTATGTGGCAACTGAGTTGGATAGCGACGGCAGATTATATATGTATTAATGCATTTAAATTTCTAACAATTTACTTTTGGATTTCATCCAATGAATGAATGCAAATTACTAATCTCATATCCATACCAAGATTACTTAAATCTATACCATGATGAGAAACATTAGGCATTTAACTTTTTTTTAAATTATTTCTCGTCACGATATAATGTCCGATATGGATACATTTATTTAAAAAAGGAGAAGTATAACTTATGTATATTACATTTGGTTTTGTAGCAGCAAGACATTTCTACAGGAATGGTCTAAATATTAAAATTCTAAACTTCGTATCGAAAACGAAAGCAACAATTCAAGCAAAGAAGAATTTTAATGGCAGACTTTCCAAGCAAATATATAAAAAAGATTTAACGGCGTATAGCCAAGAAAATTGAAAGTATAAATTCGAATGGTGAATATGAGGTCAATGAAACAGAGTACACATTCGAAGAGCAGAACTAAGAATTTCCGCGGCATTCGCACGAAGCTAAAAGGTTTTAAGTTGGAAAATGATTTCCAAACAGCAAGATTCACGATAAGTTAACATCGATATCACATTAAAACGGCCAATGACCGATGCGCACGTAATTGGTAAGTGATTTAAGAAGCTAATTTGAAAAATACACGCGACTTTTCTAAATTAACAGAAGTGGTGCATAAAACATAAGAAAAAAAAAATCATGAAAACAAACAGGAAGAATGATAAACAGTATTTTTCTGCTCCAATGATGCAATGATGGCTTCTTTGCTTTTAAAACCTAATTACGCACATCATGCTTTTAAAAAGTCGAAATTACTTTAAGTAAATCATTAAATGTACGTTCCTGAATTTAGTTTTAATGAGAAATTTCAACGCAATATCTGAAAAACAAAACAATAGCAGTGCTTTATATATTATAGCAAAGCAATAGCAAACCAGCGAAGTAGAAATAATAACTTCAAACAAAATTGACCAAAAGCCCATTATTTCACCTTACAATTCATAAATATCTTCAAAAACCCGAATTAAAAACAACAACAATATAATTTGTATAACTGCTCTGCAGAAAAAAAAATGTTTAAGATGGAAAAAAAAATAAATTATAATGTAAGTGAGTGGGGTTGGGTTGAGATACTTGAGGCACAGGTTGGAGAACTCGCAGCTTTATTGACACACGCACAAACATCATACAAATACAATTAGGGACATATGATATTTAAAACATTTAAAGAGTAAAACAATTACAGTTTCATGGAAGAGCTCTATTTCTAAGTTGGGACTCTCGGGAAAACGCAGAATGCGCAAAGCGCAGGGTTGCATTAAATATACTTCCTTTCTGGATGAGTGCTGACCTACTAAACATTTCTCCGCAGAAGCGCATGGTTGCGCTGTACTTCCTCACGAGAGAGAGTCTCGAGGCCGACTGAACATTTCACCCGAATGCCGCAGAGAAGCGCTCTTTCCAGTGTGTAGGTGGAAGCATAGTTACAATAATAAATAAATAAATTTTTTTTTAGAATTTTTTTGATAAAAGAGGGGAAAAAAGCAGTACAACGCGTACAGAAATTAAAGAAATAATCATAATCATAAATCTATAAAACAGTGATGTAGAGATCGTGGTTCTTCAATAATTTCTATTAGAGACTCGTTCATACCATATGCGGTTTTTACTTTAACATAGTTTTTAAAAATATGAGCACAACAAAAATTATCTTTTTTAAAAAAATACCTATTTCTAGATATATTTAGCACACTTTATGCCATTTCAACCAAAAAATGTATCCGGATTAATATAGCAGAAATTTACCCACCTGTAAAACGATAAAAACGAGACGCTGTACATACGTTGTGTAACCGCCATAGTCTTCTCGTTTTGGTGAACAGCGACTACAACGGAAGCCGCCAGCGGGAATCAAGCATTGAAACAATTATTAATAAATGTAGTAACATGCATCAAATTAGGTTTTTTTATTTGCTTTTACTACTGTGTCCAAAAAGTAAGCAATTTTCAATTTAAAATTCCCGGGGCTTACAGAATTTCAATTTTTTTTAGGTTGCTTGCATCGTCCTTGACATATGTGTGAAATTTGACGTCAAACTATTCATTAGTGTTTGAGTCTCGTTTCTCTCGTTGAGTCACAACCACCGTATTCACACCGTGCGTCTCGTGGCTATTCCCTAAACTCAAAAGACTACTCCGGGGACGCCGTTTTGAGTTGATTGAAGAGATTCAACGTGAATCGCCGCGTGCTTTGAAGGCCATCCCTGCCGATGACTTTTTAGCATGCATTGAGGATTGGAAAAAGTTGGCATAAGTGCATTGTGTCAGGGAAGGGATTACTTTGAAGGCGATGAAATAAATTTGGTAGAATAAATAAGGAGGTTTTGAAGAAAAAAAATAATTGGTCTTACTTTTTGGGCACAGTAGTAAATCAAATAATATATGACTTTGAAAGAACAGGTTGGGAGGAGATCTCTCATAAATCACAGTTAATATTTGTGCCTCTTTTGTCTTGAGAAGTTTTTGCATTAATTCCATAAATGTAAATTCTTAAAAATGTTATTAACATGATATTTCAAAGAAAATGTTTTGCTATAATATGTACCGATTAACATTTAGTACATAAAATATTAATTACAATAAAAAACAAACTCAACAAAAGTTGAGAAAAAATGAATTCTATTTTAATAAATGATATTCAGACAATCTATGATGATGAATTTCTCGACACCTTTCTACCGTACCACAATTTTTTTCTCCTCACACCTGCTTTGAGAAACGCACGGTTTTTATGGCTGGTGACTCAATTCCCTGCCTGCGACGACAATAAACAGTATTACCTCGTAAAATATAAGTTTTGGCGCAAGCTTACCACTATTCTCTATTACAGAATGCGAAATCTAAAATTACAAACATTCGCACAGCAAATTCTCGAGATTTGCCCAACTGCATTTCTGGAATAGGATTTCGTATTGTTTAATGCTTTTTTACCATTACATTATTCACTAATGATGAACAACTTTTGTGGATAAATTTTAAGAGTTTTTCTTTATGATTCGATGCAATAGAAGAATTTTTAAGATATTTAATATACTTCGAAATAATAATAAAAAATAGTTATTTTAAAATTGATTCTAGAAGAACTTTAATAATTACGCAAGATTAAATTTGTTTTCAGAATAAAAAAAAAAAATGAACTATAATTCACTGCAACCATTTTTAAATCAGGGTTGCAGACTTGAGATTGCCGTGGGTCATACATATACGCGTGTATGTATATGTGTATGGTGTGTATGTATGCATGTTTGCGTGTATGTATGCGTGTGTATGTATAACATACATATACATAACAAGCATGTATATATGTGCGTGCCAGCGTGTGTACATGCATGCATGCGTATATGCATATGTATATATATATAAAAAGAATTTGATCAGTAACAGTAAATTAATTGAATGCATTAAGATTTTTATTGATTAATTCTTTTTAAGTCATGGCTAACAACATTTGTTTACAACATACTGCGTGCCCATAAAGGCCAACAATTTCAAAAATTCACTACAAAAGCAAATGAAAAAAAAACCCACAAATAAGTGAAAATTATTTAAAATGAGATGTATATATTCAAAAATATTTAATTTATATTAAATGCATCTCATTAGTCGCACGAAACACATCCATGTTTTCGTGCGACTGATTGCCATGTTCGCTATAACACACCCTCATCAATAGTGACAATACCATCAATGCTTTAGGTTAGTCATGTCCAATATCTCTATTCTATATACGATATCTTTAACATAACCCTAGATACGACATAAGATAACACTCCCCTCGACTTCTTTTTATGGGATTATGTTGAAGATATCCTATATCAAAGGGACATGACTCACCTAAAGCACTGATCGCATTGCCACTATTGATGAGGTATCCTACAGCGAACATGGCAATCAGTCGAGCACAATCTTGAAGCGTATATAAATGTATTAAATTAAATTAAATTAAAAATGTAGTAAATAGTAATAAACACAACATTTTTTTACTTATTTGTCTCTGCATTAAGCTTCACAAATATTTTTTCAAAATTGTAAAGTGATTAATTAGACACCCTGAGTACTTTTATAAACTCATGTTTGTGAAAATTGCAACACCATGAAGGACTTATGCGAGTGAGCTGAAATTTTCAGGAAATGCAAATTAGCACATGATATGCAAATGATTAGAATTTCAAATCCGTAGCGCATGCGTATGCTGAGCAGCGCCCTCTGAACGGCGGATGGATCCGAATAAGTAGACGGCTGTAGCGAGGCGTGTATGGTTATCGGTGGTTATCTGCTAGTGGTAAACGTTAGCTTAATCGTTACTTATGCCTCTTCGACGAAAAAGAGTGAGATTTGAACAACTTACAGAGTTTGAACGGGAGAGAATCATCGGCCTTCGTGAAGTTGGATTGTCTTATCGTGCAGTAGCCGCTCGTGTGCAGCGTAACAGCAGCACAGTGATGCGTCTTTGGAAGCAGTGGACGGACGAGTGTCGGACAACTCAAAAATCCGGGAGTGGACCCCGAAATATGACGTCAGCTCGCGATGATAGACACCTGGTCAGAATGGCGCTGACGGACCGTACAGCTTCCTGTAGACAATTGGCAGGGTGGCACCTGTGGTCAATAGCTACAGGTGTTTCATTGTATGCTTCATCAATTCGTAGACGTGTGCTGCAGCGTGGACTGCGCGAAAGGACTCCTTTATACAGGATCCCTCTCACGCTAAACCATCGCCGCCTGCGGCTACAATGGGCCGCTCAGCATAGAGACTGGCGTGCTGATTGGCAGCTTGTCGTGTTTTCTGACGAATCCCGCTTTAATTTGTGGTAACGTGATAACCGCATTCGTGTCAGACGCTATGCCGGTGAACGCCACCTTCCGGAGTGCATTATCGAACGCCACAGTGGACGAACACTCGGAGTTATGGTCTGGGGTGCCATAGCATCTCATGGACGATCTCAATTGCTAAGAATTGTGGGCAATCTGAACAGCAACCGGTACTTCAGTGAAGTTCTACAGTCCCAAGCTGTTACCTTCCTTCAAAGCTTTCCAGGCGCTGTATTTCAACAGGACAATGCCCGTCCTCATATCGCTAGGACTGTTCAATCCTTCTTTGCAACGCAGCAGGTACAGCTTCTTCCTTGGCCTGCGTATTCCCCGGATATGTCGCCGATTGAACATGTGTGAGATTTCGTTGGTCGGCGTCTCGCTCGTGATCAACGTCCTGTTGCTTCTGCAGACGAACTTTGGGTGCGCATACAAACAATATTGCTCTTCCTCAGGCAGACATTCAAAATTTGTTTGACTCCATGCCACGTCGTGTAGCAGCACTTATTTCGGCGCGTGGTGGCTACACAAAATACTGATTCCAATCTCTTGTTATTGTTTGTTTGCTTTGAACATTTAATCATTTATTTGTACCACTACCACTCAACTGTGTATTAAATTTCATTCAATTATAACGATTCCTTTATGGTGTTGCAATTTTCACAAACATGAGTTTACAAACAAGCTTGCGGTTTTTGATTCCAGAAACATCCACATCTATTTGGTTGGGCGTATTTTAAAATGAAACATGTTCTTGGCAATAAATATCGTAGAGATAAAAAAAAAATACACAATAGGGATCTTGCATCAAGCCTAGCACGTTATTAACGCAATACCTGTGTGAACGTCTTGGCAAAAATTAAGCAGAAAACACTGAGTACAATATTTTTCTAATACATAAATACATTTTATTAATCTAAAGCTGGATCATATCTAATTATCTATCATCCAAATTAGAAAATCTTTCAAAACAATTTCCAACCATATTTTTAAAATAACATAGACACATCATGAGACGACGACTGTTATTCTTTAAACAATGGTTACATTTATTAGAACAAGTTGGTATAACTGCACAATTCAATTTAAATTTAAAATAAAAAATACATGCAACATACAAAACTTGCATTGTGACTTTGCAGATAGAATGTCTATAAATCCTTGACCCAGGGCCTTTTCTTTCGCTTCCTTTTTTTTTTTTTTTTTTTTTTTTATTCCCCCGGAGTATTTCAATACGTTGCGCAGAATACAAAGGGATATTCAATTTCTGCAGACGCACGTAGTATAAAATCGAGCGGATCAGATGCAACAGAAGCAGCGGTTTAAATTCACTGATTTAGCAAGTTTTTAGTGAGTATATTTTATCCTTAATGCAGCCTTATAATGACATGCACGTGAAGTACTTTTTTCCTAATGCGATCCCAGTTTATGTGTTTGGATATCCTTATAATTTAGACATCTCACGATATAAATTCTAAAAGTTTTATTTTATAAAAAATATAACTTATGTTAAAAAATAAAAATAATTTTAATTTAAAAAAATATTTTTTTATTAACATAGCATATGAATGAATTTCAAAGTTCCTTTAAAAAGAATTTAATAGTGTTCATTAAAATTTTCTGTGCACAATAAATTAATTCACAGTGTCTCTAACTTCAGATAACTACCGATTCTCTAAAGATCTTTTTCTTTTCCTTTCGTTTCTCCATCCTTCACCCCCCATACTTTGGGGGCTATGTAGCCCCTTACTAGTTAGTAAGATAGGAGTGGAACATCGGTGACCCAGATGTAAACCACGAACAGCTCACCGACTGCAGATGATGGTGGTCAATGCGAGGGATGAAGTCTATAAGGACTTTTTTAAGAGTAACTGCCCCGCATTGGTATCTTGTATGGAAGAAATCCCGAAAAACTATCGAACATCTATGAGAGACGAATTTTTACACATATGACCATTGAGACTCCTCATTTCTGAAAGCAATGAGTGACTACTACAATAGCCGCCAGCGAACCTCAGTCCTCCACGCTGGATCTGTACGGATCTTAGATTTCGTACTCTACGTATTATTTCAACCGAATCGACTCGTTTTTCAGAGTACAGCGAGTATTTTTCATATGCCACTAATGGGAAACACTCGTTTACTCGCGTGCGTTTTCACGTGTGGGGTATTCATATAAGTACACTCATGTCCAAAATTATCTTTACATGCATAAAGTCACAGATTTGTCACAAAAAAATGGTAATAGAATGTGACTAAGGTAGTTCAAAAAATGAATGCCTCAGATAAAAAAAAAAGAAGGATTACCAATTTACGTACGGAATGTAATCTCCCCTGACTTGTACACACATATCACAACTTTTTTCATGCAATACAGTTGCTAACCACAGTTTGGGGAATTAAGCTCCACTCTTCCAGCAATGCCACGTTCAGGGCATTTAGATCTCTAAGAGCAGGATGTTTAGGAATTGCTCTTCCAAGGTAGTCCCATGAGTTCTTTATCGGACTGACCAGAGACTTTGCTGGCCACGGTATTTGTTGAATGTCTTCACTTTCAAGGAATTCGTCAACGAAGTTTTCTTGATGTGGATGAGCATTTTCGTCAATAAATAATAAATCAAATTTATATGCGCCTCTGAAATGTTTTACATAAGGTTTCAAGACCTTATACCGATTTATCTGGGCGGTCACAGATCAGCTGTTAAAAATGCGTAGGGGCGTCTGTCCGATAGATCATTATTCCTCCTCATACCATCACATTTCCACTACCGAAACAGTCATCATAATGTTGGAGGGATAATTTCGTGTTCCCGAATCCCTCCATATACAAACACGTTCAGAATCGCATGTAAAACTAAATATCCGCTCATCAGTAAAGAGAACATGGAACCAAAGGTGTTCACTCCAGTTCTGATGTTCTTTGCAAAAATTAAGCGATCCCCTGTTGTTGTGAAGACAGTGAAACGCATACCCTTGGCTTTCTGGTATAAAGGCCTTTTTCATTAACCCTTCTGTATAGCGTTAGCCGTGATACAGCAGTTCCAGTGGCGGCTGCAAACTCTGAATTTAAATTGCGAGCAGTAGACTTCCTGTTATGATGGGCAGTTTTAATTCGTTTACGACCTTGTCCAGGCCTTCTTGCAACAGTTCCATCTTTTTGAAATTGTTTCCATAATATAGAGGCTGCCTGTCTTCAAATATTCAGACATCTGGCTGCTTCTGTGATTGGCTGCCTTGCTTCTAAATGGGCTATGAGTCGCCACTTTATAGATTCTTCCAAATGATAAATCAGTTTGTTATGGCTTCGAAGTAAGTCCTTAAACTCTGAAATCAAACTCTGTGTTGCAGAAATTTTCTCATATACGCACTTTACGCAAAGAACTTGATTCAACGTCGGATGCCATAAACTTAGATTTGCATATCAGAAACCGTTTGATTACTTTTAATTCGATAATAGTAATTAGACTTGTTTTAACGCATTCCCTGCAAACATGGATCCCAATTGATTGGATATTTCCTTGAATACCATTATTTTTGAGTATGGCAAGGGAAATTTGGGCATAAATGTATTTATTATTGCATTTTATTCAATCTATTATATTTAACAATACACAATAAAAAGAATTTTTAAAAATTCAACACACCATCTGCTCTATAATCAAATTTTCCCATTAAAAAACCAGCAATTACCCATTAAAAATGAGTATTTTAACTTATTCAACATGTTTTAGATATTTATTACAATTATTCATAGACATTAAAAAAATATTCTCGCTAATATAGAAATATTCTATTATTAGCTATAAGCTGATGCGAAAATTTCACATTAAAAGTAGATCACGTGACAAGTTTATAGAGTACCCAAAAGTCATAATAAAAATCTATATACTACTTGATGAAAAATTTTAGTAGTTATAACTGTTCCACTCGAAACTTATCAAAATCATAAAAATGCCATCATTCATTTAAAATTTTTGTGTGTGTGCGAAATATTCGCAATTTTCCCCATGATTATTGAAACAGCAGTTCAATTCAGTTGAGAATATAATAATCCAAACAAATAAAATCACGTATTGACTGTAAAACGATCATGCTTTGATTTATGACAATTTTATTGTTGTCTGAAGTACATTTAGTACAAAAGGATTATTTTAGTATAGGGAACTGTACATATAAAAGGGACGATAAAAAAAATCGAAAACTGAAAAGAAATTTTTTTTTTTTTTTTTTTTTTTTCCATAGGACAAATATAAATAAGAAACAATTCAACCTGTCAAAGCAAAATCTCTTTTTTATAATAATTTTTTTTCTTTTACGGATACGTTTTACAGCTTACGCTCCATACCAAAAAGGTCATAAAATTAAAAAAAGAGTAGCTTCCAATAATACAAAAGATAAAACAAACAGAAGATAAGTCATTTTTTAGTAGTAGTTGTCAGTCACAAATAAAGAGCTCTCTTTTTTTGATTCTGAGCAAACAATATTTTTTTCTAATGATAAATTTAAAAAAAAAAAACACCTGATATTTAGAATAATTTATTCAGGATATGATATTATATAAGATAACATTTAATCAAAATTGATAACTAGGTAAAACTGTAACGATTCGTATACGTAAAAAACAGGAAAATAAAATAAATAAATTACCAAAATTGAATTAAAAAAAGTAAATAGGAATACTCAGTATAAATACTATTACTTTATAATTCCTTAAGAACTATAATTTTCGATATGTTTTCCTGATTGATGGGGATTTTTGTAAACTTTTAAAGGAAATTACCTTACATTTGCGTATCATATATGAGAAAATCTAAAAAACACACAGCTAGTCTGATCCAATAAGGAATATTATTGCATCGAGTTTACATATATATAAGTGGAAAAAAAAATGCACGCCATTAGCTGAAATCTAACTCGGAGAGTATTCCATTATTAGATCACTATTACAAAAAAAAAAAAAAAGGTTAAATGAATTCTAAATAAACTTTAATATTAGTAATGGAAAAGATTTCATGAATTTTTCTTAGGCAATAAACTCGTAAAACATATAATTTAAAAACTCTTCAATGACAAAATTTTAATGCAGCAGCTTATCTTACGCCAATACTTGACCAATAAACAATGAGAGACTAATATTTATACTAATATTAGAGAGCTAATATTTTTACTAATATTAGAGAGCTAATATTTTTACTAATATTTATACTAATATTAGAGACCTAATATTTTTACTAATATTTATACTAATATTAGAGACCTAATATTTTTACTAATATTAGAGACCTAATATTTTTACTAATATTTATACTAATATTAGAGACCTAATATTTTTACTAATATTTATACTAATATTTTTACTAATATTTATACTAATATTAGAGAACTAATATTTATAACTAATATTAAGAGACTAATATTTGTACTACTACAAATACTAATATAATAATTCTACTGCCAACAAAATCATTTTCAAAATGCTAACTTTGCCTTAATTTTGTTTTCCCTGCAATAATAATAAATAAATAATTTTTTTAAAAAATAATTTGCTTTTAATTTCAATGTATCTTTGTTTTTTATTTTAATTAAAATTTTTTTTTCAATTAACACTTAATTAAGCAGAAACATCATAAAGCATCTTTTTTCATTATTATTCATTCAGCCGAAGAGATTTTACTATCTACATAAATGCTGGTACACCGACTGCCATTAATGTTACATAATTCGTTATAGCAGAAACACACAAGCAAGAATTTTAAAAGTATTTTGTTTCATTAAATTACGGATTCATTTTTTCCTTCCCCCTATTCAAAACAGTTTAAACGAGGGAGTTAAATGTAAGGTTTCTCTTCTAAAAATAGAGAATATATATTTATAATTCACAGGTCTTGTCAACTAATGAAAAATGGATGGACATTATGAAAAACCAGTTTACATGAAAGAATAAATTTCGCAATGTCATCACTAGCAGGCGAATACAAGTAAAAGCTGAATAAACAAAATTCTCCACCTTTACGTAGCATTTATATTACGAAAAAAAGAAAAAACTGTTTATTCTCTTATTTCAACAAATCATTAAAATTCAACATGCCTATTATTTTTACACCTGGTGAAGTTGTGAAAGGAATAATAAAATAAAAAAAAATTTTACTATCGAGTTTTTTTTTTTTTTATTGGGAATTTAAATAACGAATTTTGCAGTCAAAAAAAAAAATAATAAAAATAAAATAATAATTTTAAAACATTGAAATAAGTCCCCTCGAAATAATTTTATAGTCAAATTAATTAATGAATTGTATGCAATTTTTTTTATTTAAGTTATTTTATCGTGTGTGAGCATAATACTGTTCTCATATGAAGTGCGTAACATAAAAAAAAAAAAAAGAGTTAAAAAAAAAAAAAAAAAAATTATAGATTTCATTTTCTCGCGCACAAAGCAAATCTTTATTTAAAACAGAAATTAATTTAGCATGCGATTTCAATTACGAGTATTTTAAAATTTACATAAAATACACATTTCTATGACTTAGGTTTTGCCACTAAAAAATTCAAGTGCGCTGCATTTCATTTTGAATTATCCTGTTCTAGCTAGGATGCATGGATAAATGAAATATGTATTGCATATTATTCAAAAACATGAGTTTACACATGATAAATTGAAATTATCAGTATCAGTTTAAATTTTTTTTCTTTACATTTTCCTTTTTACAAAATTTAAATGCAATTTTAATATAAAAAGTTTACTAAATGTTATAGTATTTGGTTCTATATATATGTAATATCAAGTTCAAAACTGATTAGCCAAATATATAATTTTTTTTTACATATATTTAAATATCCAAAAATTTTCTGAATAAATATGCATTGTAACAAA
Source organism: Caerostris darwini (assembly GCA_021605075.1). Classification (NCBI taxonomy): domain Eukaryota; kingdom Metazoa; phylum Arthropoda; class Arachnida; order Araneae; family Araneidae; genus Caerostris; species Caerostris darwini. The sequence continues at coordinate 850,157 of BPLQ01007013.1, read as the reverse complement.
TTTTGTTCTGATAATTTCCAATAAAATAGAAAACACTAAATAAAAAAAAAATTTCCAATATTTAAATATTAACTTTTAATTAGACTAAAAACTGCATCATATTTCCTGTTTTAATTTTTCCATATACGAGTGTATATATATATAATAAATGATGTATAATGAGACTGGCAGTGGTCTATGTATGTTTGATTTAATCCAAGATCAGCAAATTCACATTAATATAATACAAACAGAATATAATAAATATGCAATGCACGACACAATTACTTTAAAAAAAAAATAATAAATTATACATAAACATTACTACCACTAACACGCCTGCATTTGGCCAAAATTAATTGCAAAAGAAACAGAAAACAAAGCGAGAAACATTGTAACAACTTTAAACTAACGAGGTTTTTTTTTTTTTTTTTTTTAAACAAAGCACTAATAACTAAAAGAGCAAAACAGCTCCATGCTTTATGTATGCCAATAGTTTTATGCAAAGCAGCAAAGACTTAAAAACGGTGTCAAAGCAAGCGGGAAAAAAAGAAGAAAAAAAACTTCCACTGATGCTCACTTTCAGAAATCGATGTAGTGAAAATTGCCTCAAAGCATAAATTGAATTAATAGAGAAGAGAATCATCGAACTTAGCGGAACAAAGTTCAAGACACTTAACGGAATACCTAGATACGGACGTAATGGTAGAACAATTACAGGTAGAACTCAAAAAATGGAATATCTATCTTTTCTTGTTCTTTTAAGATACGGATAACGAGATAATAACAAGAAAACGTGAAACAAGATAATGATTTTTTTTTTTCTTTTCTTTTCGAAAATATCGATAGTAGAAAATAAGAGTGGATTTTAATGAATATTATCTTGCATACGATTTGCTCTAAAGTAAGTTCTATTAAAATCAAAATTTATAATAACAAATTAACAATAAATAAACAGAAAAATTTTCGTTTTTGAGCACAGGTTTTAAATTATTTTTAACTAAAAAAAAAATACTGATAATTACTCTCTTGCCTTGTAGGAAGTTTTGGTAAAAAGATACTATTATTTTAAATTTAACAAATGTATTGAAAAATTACTACCGAGTTCTTTCTAAACAAATTCCCTATTCGATAATTTGTTTTGTCTGCCATAAAGTTAGAAACCAAGAACAAATGCAATGCGATATTTTGTCTATTTATCTTCCTTCGCAATTTGTAAGATACTTTTAAAACACCATGGATGTAGATCAATTATTATCTAATACATCTTTAAAAACTTATTTTAAATTAATATGCAAAACATTACCAGTATTTTTTTAAATAACTGAAATTATAATACAGTTATTAAAAAAAATACTGGTAATGTTTTATAACTTAATCAATAGTAATGTAATCTTTTATAACTACATGTTTTATATTTAAAACTAATAACTATTTGAAATTAATTATTATTTATAATTATTACTAATAATTATTTATTTGAATTTTTTTTTAATTCTATGAAAAATCTAACTTAAACAGAATATTATTTATATAGTAAAAAGCGAATTGGTTAGAATATAATTTTAACATGAATATTAAGATTACCATTTAGAAATTGGCAACGTGTAGAAGGTATATTATCTGCTCTTTTTCTCGCATATTTATAACTGATCAATATATGTAAAAGATCAGTAAAAAAAAAAAGAAAAAAAGAAGGAGATAATAGAATGAGCACCCAATTGGAATTCTAAACAGCAATGACCTTCACACAGTATATTTCTATAATATCGATTTAAAGCGAAATTCAGCGGGAAGTTTCATTTGATATCTATATTGCCAATGTTATGGAAATAAAGGATGCTTACAATCTATTTCAATAAAAATATTCTTTGCTTTTCACGTAAGAACTGGGAATGAATTTTTTTTTTTTTTTATTTGCATCAAAAAACACGTGCTATATAGGAAGTGCGTTTTTTTTTCTTTTTCAACAAAAATTTAAAATAAAATCGAAATAAAAAGTTCGTAAAATGTATAACACATGAAAAAACACACAATAAAGGTTAGGTAACAAAGACTTTTCGCGGTCATGGCTATGCGCTGGTTTCACTTTTAAGTAGTCAAAGATTGATAACAAAGAAGGAATTTTCTGCCATGAATATCAAATGTCGGAAAAGGAAGAAAAAAGAATTATCACATTTATATAACTACCGTGGTTCCAAAACGAATAAGAACAGAAACAATGCTTTTCGGCGTTTCAGCATAAACGTAAACGAACTTTATATCCTAAGTATGCTAGGTGAAGGCATTATTTAAATATAATAAAATTAGAAAATTGTTCTAAAGTCATGGATACAATAATGAACTGCAACAAAGATTACAGTAACCTGGTTGTTCATCAAAGTGAGAGTGTTTTTATATTTTACCAGTTACGAGTTCCTTTTTTTTATTATTATTATTTAAAATACAATTTACTCATTTATTCACCTTCCCCATAAAAACATAAATAACCGACAGTTGCCGAAAACATGTACAATTTTCGGGGAAAAAAATTCTTGTTCAAAAGGCAGTTAAATTTGCAGTTTGTTTTCGCTTTTTATCACATACTAGACTTCGCAGAAACTGGGGGAAAAATAAGTAATAAAAAAAAAGTCTTTTTAATTTATTTCTTCTATAACAGCGGTGGTCAGAGGTTAGGTCAACCGGAGCCTAATACAGATCTCATACTTCTTTTGTGAGTCATGTCATATGTTTAACAAAATTAGATGTAGGTATTTATTTAGTTCCATTAAAAATTTAAAAAGAGACGATATGAATTTAAAAAAAAATATATAGACACAAATTTCGACTGAAAGTATAAGTATCGTGATGTATAAATAATATAGACAAGTATAAATACAATATATACGAAAAAAAAATTTAATAATTATGAGTTCAGTCAATTTTGCTTCGACATTTTTTTAAGATTCGCTGTGCAAGTCAAGGACGTTTCCACAGCAATTATTTAATATGCTGATTAGTTAATTATATTTTGACTTGACAAACTTCAAACATCATTCACAAGAATATCACAAATCACAAAAATTTAACAATCGGCAAAGTTAATTACTCTAAGTTAGAATAATTCTCTAAGTTAGAATACTTCGTTTCTGGCACCAATTTCCAAAACTCAATGAGCGAAAGAATCTCGGATAGTATTATATCAGAAACTGGAGAACCATCTTTAATAACATGAATTGCAAATGAATTTAACAAAAATGCAAATATAGATTTGAATCTACTCAGATATTCCGATCTGGTTTTAAAATTCGTTCTCAGATCTTCAATCATTGCTTGATATTCATGAAATTTATATTCCTCGATATTAAAGGAACTTGCTTTTAAACGAGAAAAATGGTTAAATATTTCTGACATCAGGTCATTTTCGTAGCAAATTTAATTTAAATATCACTGTATACCAGAGTCACATTTACCCGCCGTTGTTCTGTAAGTAGTAAATCTTTATTTACTCCAATTAATGCACAATTTTTTTATAATGTAATCAACGATTATAAAACTCTACATGCAAATTAAAAAATAAATAATTTAAATAATTTAAACAATTTTATTATAATTAATTCATTCTGTAATTTTGAAGTAACAACGGCTTACAATGTCTACACTTATGTGCATAAAAGCTCAAGCGAGAAATTCCATAAAACAGTTTGCACTTAGCATTAAGAGTAGATGTACATTGCCTTTCGCAAATTTTGTTTTTGGAACTCCTTTATTACGCTGGCGTTTTGCAGCGTCCTCTGTTGTCTAACAAAAATTAGCCAATGTGCTACTTCATTTTTTTCGCAGAAATAATAAATATAATAAAGAAAATTCGCATCTATTACCGCTAGTGAGCCTAATTTTAATCCCTCTTATTTTTGCGTATTTTGGGTATATGATATATAAATCTGAAAATAAAAGAAAGCACAAGCAATATACCGAAAACGATTCCTAAATATACCATAAATACCACTATAAAAAGTCACAAAAACTGCATCATATACAAATAGTAACAAAATGATTATTGAAATGAAAACAAAAAAGTTGTTATTGATATACAAATCTAGAGATATTATTATGCAATTTGTTTGTGTTTAGTAAACACAGACAGAAGCACAAATAATACCAATTGCACAAGATGGTTCGGTTGTTTCCTATGTGTAGACAACTTGCAAGGCATTTACTTTGATATTTCATTTTGATGCCAACAGTTTTCAATATTGTTTTTAGTTATCTCATGAGACATTATATAATTAAGACGTATACGTTAAAATGTCGATATATTAGCATGTGGCCTAATAGTTACACGATCCCATAAAGTGTTAAAGCCATTAAAGCCACAGATATGAAAGAAAAGAACTGAACTGAAATAAAGAACTTTCACAAAGTCGTCTGCTTCATGAAAAATCTTAATATCAGAAGCACCATAAATATATCAGAAAAATTGTAATAATAAATGCTTCGAAAGCATTTTTGAACAAACAATGTAGGTAATACTAAAGAGCAAAAAAAAATTATCAACCTTTTTCAAAATAAAAAAAAAGAATGTTCGATATTTTTTTTATCAGAATCGTACGGATTACTATATTAGGTATTTCTTTTAGTTATTCAATAACTTTTTTAAATCGTCTTTGAAGATAGTGAAGTTAAAATTGTTTATTTTCGAATTTATTAACACCAGGCAGGATAAAGAACATTTCTAACGTTTTGAGATAACTAACATTAAAAACTGACGTAACGTAACTGAGATAACGTTTTTCCTTGAATAAATTGTGATTAAAATATTACTGAAATTTTTGTTGCAATCGAAAGCATAAATAAAAAATATTTTGAAAGAAAAACTTAAATATGCATACAAAAAATATAAAATATGTATACAAAAATCAATTCGTATTTATACATGGAATAAAAAAAAAAAAAAAAAAAAAAAAAGCTAGGCATAAAGCTCCTCTTCCCCGACTATTATACACTGAATAATATTACAGTTGTGACTTTGTCATTTTTTTTTTTAAATGGAAATCCTGTTTTCCTATACGAATCACTAATTTCAATGAGACACAAAAATACAGCATGTTTCATCACTATTATTTCTAACAAATGTCAATGTGGTTGTGAGGTAGGAAAGAGGTTAGTATAGAGAGTCCCAAAAATATTTAACAGTTACAAGAAAGAGTTCCTAAGAACATGTTGGAATGTTTTTTGCTCTATTGATTAACATTGTTATTATTTAAATTTATGTTCAACCAAAACTCCCCACCCTTCCCCCCTCATTGCACTTTGTGAAGTGAGATGCGCATCCCGATATTGACATTTAAAAATTAGTGTGTGCATCTGGCACTTCATAGCAAAATTTTTTACTTTTAGGCTTCTTACTAGATAGAAAAAGTTACTAAAGTGCCTAATTATATGACATATTATTTATTAAACATTACATTCACATACTGCCTGAAAATTTTAATAAATAATTTTAATTTATTTGAACACTTTTAAAACCAAAAGTAATGCATTTTAATGTATATTAGCTAACTATTTTTTAAGAATTTCTGAAAACATGTCAAAATTGTAGTTACTGTTTTAATTGCTCTAATATCATTCAATACAGTGATATGCAATACATATTTAATGAATGCTAATAGTCAATAAAAGCAATCTTCATTGCATTAAATCAACTTTTACATGAGATAAACTTGTAATTAAGGGCAATTCATAAGTGGTTCAATGAGCTGCCGAAAATAAGTAGTCAAAAATAAATGGAAAACAATATAGTAAACTTATATAAGTGAGCCCTTTTCAGAATGTTAATTTAAATCTGAAAATTTCAGATGTACATCATGAAGCCATATAACCATCTTAAAGAATTATTCCAAGATACGATATAAACACAATAAATTTCGAAACTATTTTCTAGGATTTTAATTTAATTATTATTATTACTCAAACTAAGGAAGACAAACTTTTTATTGGTACAAAAAATACAAACCTATAAACATTGAAAAATACATTTTTCACTAGATATTGAAAAAAAAAAAAATTTTTTTTTTTTACAAATATTTAACATACCCCAAAAGAACTAAAGTAAATTCAAATACAAATTATTTCTTAATCCAACTTTTAGCTTATGTTTTAAGAGAAATTAACTATGATTTTATTATTTAAAAAAATTACATTTCAATATTGTAGTGTTTACATATAAATTTTCAATAGTTTTTGTTGATGAAATAAAACCAAAAATATTGCTTCATTCTCAAAAATTTTTATAATCACCTAAAAACCACCCATATTAAACTGGAAAAATATCTGAATTTTTTTTGTATTCTAATTTTTTTAAGCATTCTTTAATCCATTGTCTCTTTAAATCCCATTTTGTTTTACACATTTTAAGAGATCTGGCGCACATAATTAGCCCTTTTCTATTCCAAAATGAAACTGCCAACAAGTGGATGTTAACATGTAAATACAAATATAAATTCAATATGCTTATGTAAACTCTTAAAGAAAAAAATTCCATTACCTTTATGAAATTCTTCATCATGTTTATGAAAAGAAACTGGTGACTGTGGACCTGCTGCATCTTTTAAATCTTCGTGTGAATGAGGATCATTATGGCGAGCATGATTTTCTAAGGGTGACACACTCCAAAGAGCACTCGAAAACATGTCTGTCTTTTCCCATGCAACAACACTTAGCAACACATAAGCAAAACTAAAGCCAAAAGTGATTCCAACAGCAAGAGTGAGGATACACTTTCGTGAAAATGCAGCATGGCCTCCAGTGTGAGAAGATGAGACCAGCATTTCCCACCTCTTTAATTTTGAAGGAAGTAAAACAATCAGAAATTTAGCATACCTCCTGCAAAACAAACACATGCACATATGAATTATTTAATAGGATTTGTTGGTTTAACAAGTTTAAAATAAACAATTATAGTAAAATTTCATATATTTTATCGTTACAGCCATAATAATAAAATAAATTTCAGCTACAATGTTAAGAATGTAATATTAATGGAGAATAATTTAACTTTTCTACAAACTAACCGAAATTTCCATTTTTACAAAGTTTTAAATTCAAATATTCATTGTTGTTATAATGCATAATTAGCTTATAATGCTTAAGATAAAGTGCCACAATCATAGTTTAATTATCATTATGATAGCTTACAAAATGAAACATTGAAAAACAAAATCTCACAAGATAAAACATAAGAAAAACTTCCTTCAAATTTAGAACAGTTGAATATGTTATATTATGATTCTAAGGATAAAAATAATGTCTTGTTCTATAAAAATAATGAGAAATCTACTTTTATTTAAAAATGCATTTGGGATCTTTTAACTTAATTTAGAACTACTGCTGCTAATATCAAGAGGAATAAATCTATAGTTGCCCTCAGCCAAGGTACTGGTCAACGGTGTTATTTTTGCCAAATTATTTTATTAAACAAGTTCAGTCATATATAATTCAAAAACATGAACCAAGAACAAAGAATGCTTATATTACAACATTTCTTTTAACAAATCAGTTACAAATTTGGTTTGTCTGAAAATCAACAATTAAAAAGAATTCCAGATGAAATATAAAGTTAAGTAGGAAAGTAAGAAAAAAAATGAAAACTTAAAATTTTACAGTAATATTTTATGGTATTTCATTGAAAATAGTTTCTTTTACTATTTAAACCTGTACATATAAAATGTGGCACAATAAAATGAAATTTACTTACAATGATTTCTGTTAAATAAGAAATTAAGTATGTAAAATAATAAGTAACATGCTTGACAAACCATAATTGCTTTTAATAAAGAATGAAATTACAGCTTTAATGTAAATGAAAAATAAATAGAAATTTAAAAAAAAATATTTCAATGAAAATTTAATTTATTGTACTGAAATTATTCACGTAATGAACCAATATAAAAGAATAGATTTCAAAATTTTATTCACATAAAGGAATTTCTTTCATCACATACTTCAATTGATGAGTAATTCAAAACAAAAAGGAAATGCAATAAATGTTTAATTCAGGAATTTCCTTTCTAGGAAAACAGGCAATAATCAATAAGTTTATGAAAAATATAACATTTTTTTTAATATTAGATTACAATTCAAAATACTAAAAACATAAAATAAAATTCAAATAATTAATTTCTTCATTTTACAAATGATTATTATTGCACAATATAATAATGATGCATAAGACAAGCATCCCTAAAATGATTTTAATTGGATTTTTAAACATTAATTACCCAGCAGATAGTTTTAAGTTTTTTTTACAGAAATTTTTTAGGTTGAACTCAATTTCAAATTTTTAAGTTTTATTAGAATATTTTATTTTTACATTTTTATTGATTTTAACTAAAAAAATTTTTGCTCTGTTTAATATTTAATTTTAAAAAGAATGAAATTATTAATGCCTTTTATATTTGGAAAAATTTCAAAAATAATTTTTGATGACCGACATACATACCTAACCATCTTTCAAAATTCTTCCTTTAATAACTAATGAACTGAAGCTTTCAATATGGCAAAGCTTTATAATATCAAAAATCAGATTTATCAACACAGCTGTATTACTTATAAATCTTTTTTTGACTTAAAGCATACGCTTCATAATCCTTTAGTCATTTAATTTTTATTTATATGTTATGCATTAAAAATATATGTTTTGTAAAAATATTAAATTTCACTTCAGATAAAATGCAAAAAGCATTGAAATTAAAAGATTATAATGCTCATTGATTTTGATTTTATATAATTAGTAAATTACATACAGATTCTACTGATAAAATATGATTTTCTTTTCTTTTTAAGATTTGAAAATTACTTCAACAGAAAAGTACTAAATGACTGTTCTCTATTTAAAATTTATACTTCATACAAAATATACAGTTAGCCAAATACAAATATATGATACTTGCTCGTTACAGATTGATAAAAAAGAAAAAAATAATATTTTTTATATTTAATCAAAAATCAGAATTGAACAGGAGAAGAAAAAAAATATAAAGGACTCACATTAATATTATATGATAAAATTAAAAATAACAGAAAAAAAATTAATTTATAAAAAAATGCAATATTTCTTTCAATATTCACCTAGAACTGAACAGCAAATAAATATTTATCTATTAAAAAAAAGAAAGCTGAATTTGAATCTTTTAAGATTTAACAAGTACAGACTAATATATTGATCACAAAATCAAACTACTGAGGGCAGTATAAATAAACTTTGAATATCAAAGTACTAACAGTTGAAAATTTATAATGTATTATTACATAATCTTAAAGATAAACTAAGCTATTAACAAACTACGAATAATTTTTTTTTCACAGTCTAAATATCAGTTTATAATAGAATATATAATAACAAAAAAAATTCCCATAAATGTTATATTCTAATAGAAAAATTAATATACATGGCCATTCATGACTGCATAAAATAACTCCTTTTTAAAAATGTAAATCAACAAAAAAAAAAATAAGTAAAAAACAATTGATTTTAATAAATATATTTTGTAATTTAATAATAAATACAGTAAAAAAAAAAAAAAAAACTTTCAAAAGGAGTAAAGTAAAAATACAATCATTTAAATTTTAATATCTTAACAATTTTTTTTAAAAATCAAAAAGTTACCTAAATTAGGTATCATATTTTGTTAATAGACATAAATTAAAAAAATTTTAAAGCAAGGAGATATTAAATTAAATTTTTTTTAAATAATAAAGTTATTTAAAAAATTTTAAATTGTTCTCCATAATCATATCTTTAAAAATCTCAATATTTGCTTTAAACTTATCTAATGTGACTTATAGACAAGTTTAAAATAGTAAGGAGTCCCAAACAAATAATAATTAAAAGATATTTTTTTAATGATTACGAGTTATATAAAGTATTATTATTTTTAAAAAAATGACTATCAAAAGTTATACATAACATGCTATAAAGCAAGAATGTTTGGAGAACATAAAATTTTGCCTCATATTTATTTTATTAGTTAAGTATTTTCAAATTCATGAAGTTTATTTAATGCTCAGTTATGACAATTTCCAATAATGATGATTAATTGCTAATATTTTTTACTTAGGATATAGAGATTATTAGAATGTAGTTACAAGTTCATAAAGTGCATTCATAACTAATTTTTGCCCTATAGTATAATATGCATGGAATAAATACAATATATTGATAACTTAATATCTATTCAAAATTTAAATACAACATTTTCACGATATCATTTAAAGGAGCAATTAATAATTTAAATAAATTGTCGTTTTGATAATTAGTTGCAAATAATTTCAGTTTATATAAATTTGAAATTGATATAAAATTTAAACTTCTGAATTAAGCAAAGAACAAGTTAATATTAAGCACTTATTAAAACACCTAATTCATTAAAATAATACATATAATTAAACTTTCCTTTTTCAATTTTTAAAATCCATACACGAACATTTTTCATAATTGTACAATCTACCGCATCCGCTATTAACAAATATTTCAAACGCACACAGTAAAGCTTTTTAATGATTAGGAAAATTTATGTTAAATCAATACGCCGAATTTCAAGATATTACATCTGAATTTAAAATATATAATTGCAATTATACATATAAAGAATTAATTAATTATAAAATACTTACTACTAAAAGAATCATGATAACCTATCTCGAAATCGCATGCAAAATATCCAATATTACAATATATTCTTTTATTTGATGCATGAAACATTTGCAAATTGTCCATTTTTGTCTTTGAAGTAAATCGTAACTTGAATCAGAGATATTACAGTTCACCACTCAAATGCTGCATTTTGGGAAAACTACATGTGAACTTCTCTGTGTAGCGAAAGTGCATCCTTTTTTATTTTCTTTTGATGTCATTTTTTGATTTCGCTTCGTTTGCGCCATCTCGCGGCCTATTTTAATGCATAGTGCTTTTTACTAATCGTGGTGTCATCTGGTGGACAATTGTTAAAATTATTTCAATTCTATTTTTCAAGCGTTTATTATTGAAAATAAATACTCGAAAAAAATATGATTTAAATAATTTAATTTTATTAGTTTTAAAATATTATATCTACTGTTTTGTTTGTGGACAAAAATCAATTTAATTGAAAAAAATTTTCTTTTCAACTAAATCGATCACTACATTCAGAAAATTCAACTCGATGGTGATTGTGTCAATAAGTGTACAAGTTTCTCGCATTATTAATCAGTTTGCTTGTTCAGAGTTTTCCGAGTTTTCTTCCATATGGCAAGCAAAAGTTCTCCTAGAAGTCATTGTCCTCTTTTTATCACTTGTCAGTGGACTGTTCGGGGGACATATACTATAAATGGTACATGAGGCCCACCAATGCTCAACGAAGAAGCGCATTAGGAGTTATTCAATTTTTTTGCTTCGTAGGTCCTTTCATCAATAAGATGATTAATTAGTTATTTTAAATCAATTAACAAAATAGTAATGATGCATGTTTTTTTCCCTAGGTTCATTAAATAATAATAAAATACAGGATAATCAGAAATTTACTACTGAAAACCTGGCAATGTGAACACATAGTTATCTGAATTACCCTGTATTTCCTTTTACGAATTTATTTTGTAAGAAAAAATGATATGCTATTTTGTAATAAAAAGTAATGAAAAACATAATTATTCCATTAACTGGTCGCAAGCGATAAATCGCTAAATATGGCACGATTATATTTCGTCAGTTTTATGTTTCTTAAATTTATGAAAACAAAATTAGTTTTAAATTAAATTAATTGTGCGTTTTATGAAAAGACGTTTAAATTTTATTATAATTTTTTATATTACTGTTTTGTTGCATTATCGCCAAAACGAAAAATTTGATGTTGGCGAAATTTGCTCCCGCCTAACAGAAAAGTATCAAAACGTACACCAGAAATAACAATATAATACTGTAAATAAGGAGCACATAAAAAAGCAACGGAAAAAGAAAAATTACTTTAATCTTTAACTTACTTTTTAGGTGTTTAATGTAATTTCTATGTAAACAGAAATATATATAATATATATATATATATAAATCCTTCAAAGTCCGTGTTAAAATCCGAATTTTCGAATAATTCCGCTTGATTCATCGTCACGTCTTTTCGTATTAGAAATTATGTCCACTAAATCGTCTGCACTACCAACTTATGCAGCTGTGATATATATATATATGGTCGAATGACTAGCGTTCTGTGCCACATGTTTCGGGTTCGAGTCCTGGTGGTGCCATGGATGTTTGTAGTATTTCAGAATCCACCTTAAACCGTAGGTACTGGTCTACTAAGACTGTAGAGAATTGGGCGTAAGATTGACAACCCTACCCTGTGAAAAGAAAAACATCTCATGTTTCGGAATCGGCCAGTAGATAGATGGTCTTGGCCCATCATAAAGCTGTTGCGTCATTGAAGAAAAAGAACAAGAAGATATATATATATATATATATATATATATATATATATGCAGGGCGATCTTAAACTGTTTGGGCGAAGGATGATAGTATCTACACAAACAACATCTGTAATAGTTGCAAGGGCTGCATTCCACAGAGAGTTAGAAAATTATGTCCGCGAAACCATTTCACTACGCCTTCATACAAGCACATGCTATCACTTCTGACATCATTTCTAACTTGTCAGAAAAGCAGCACAGATTCAGAATATCGTTATCAAGGATTTGAAGTCAGAAAATTTTCTGTGAAAGGAACCAGTTCCGAGAGTTGCAACTGATAGACTCATCAGAGTTCGATAGAAAATCAGCGAAATCAATATTGTTGCTTAGCGTAACATCTTCAATGCTAGAGATTATTACAGTGGCTCGAGTACGAGATAACTTTTTTGTCTTTTCTATACAACTCACCATCATTCCTAGAGCTATGCTGCTCCCTTCCAGTTAGAAAGTCGAGTGTGGAACATCGGTGGGCCTCATAAAGATCACGAACAGTCCCCTGATGGGTGAACGAAGGGAGAACAGATCCTTGCGGGAGGTCTTTTAGGTGTACATGTTAACTATAACACCTAAGGTGTACATGTTAACTATAACATGTTTACTATAGATGAGAGGTTTTCTTTTTCTTCTTCTTCTATTGACTCGGCAACTTATGGTGAGGCAAGTCCTTCCCGAGAACCTTCTTCCATTCTAATCTCTGCTTTGAGACAGTTTTCCAGTTAGTAACTCTTAAAACTTTAAAATCTGCCTCCACACAATCAGTCTATCTCAACTTGAGTCTACCGCTAGTTCTAGGTTTTACTGACGGTTTTACCCTCCAACTATATCGCAAACTCCATCGAGTCACCTGGTTGTTGAAAGCAGCGACTACAACAATACCTCCAGCGATTTTGAACCTGAGCCCTCCTGTGCGCTAACTAGTTGGGCTACTAGTTGTTAGTAGTTACACGTGGGTTACTAGTTGGGCTAGTACAACATAACCGAGGAATATCCTATTATCAGATTCATTGCTGCAATGAACAGGATGAATATGACATCAAGGATATTTGAGAGGGTGATCCATTCTTTCATTCCATTTGTGTATTGTGCAATAGCACCAGGGGGCCCTTCTTTATATATTTCTGTGATCTGAATGGAATTGCTCAGATAAGGATTTCTGTAATTATGTTTTATTTTTTTACTGCTAGAAGTTCAACTTTTGCATATAAATTTATTTATTTTTCTCATACACGGAATGAGACCACATTTTCTGTTATAAATATTGTTTAGCTTAAAATTTAAAAATATTGTTTAGTTTAAAATTTGCTTAGCTTACATCGCAAATATTACATCTTATTGCAAACATAGTTTTAGCATCCCATAAAAATCTAATAAAATGTTATCTGTAATTTTAATTTACAATACATTTAACTTTCCTTCTTGCCATCGAAATAGAATTAAAATGCTCCCCATGCTAACATTGCCGGAACAAATCTTGATGCCTCTTAAACGATTTAAGAGTAAATTTATTTAATGGCATATATCAATTTCTTTCTCCAGCGTTACGCTGATTCTGTGGTTACCTGCGAAGCTTGCATGCAGAAAGTCATTTTTTCGAACCCATTGACAATCACTGCTTTTGGAAACTAGGAGATTCAATGATCATTGTGGCTAACTGTATAAAACAGACTCGGGTTGCCAGATGGGAGTTTTCCAGATTTCCTCTTATAAGGCATTCAAATAATTACCCTTAAAAGTCACGGAAAGCAACATTCTCCCCTCATTATGGTCAGAGCTAGTGGTGTATATTAATGGAACACGAGGCCTACGCAGGACATTCAGGGGAAACAAAAGAAATGCCAATTTAACATTTTAAGCTTCCTGAAATGTGTAGAAAATTAAAACAAAAAAATAAATCGTTGGTTTTTATTTTTGAAACATTCCAGCAAAAATTTATAGTGAATTTCTTTCTAAATAAAACAAATTTTTGTGTTTGATGCTAATAGGCACATAAATATATAACTATTAGCAACAAACACAAACATTTGATGAGTTTTACATGGTTTGGTTTGCCGCTCTATGGTCGTCTTGTGCACACGAGGACTAAGCAGGCCGGGATCTACAGTTTAAAGTGGATTCCGAATCACTATAAACATCCATTACCATGATTCGAAACCGAAACCTGTGGTGAGTTTTACATGAGTATTAACTGTTAGCATCAAACACAAAAATTTGTTACATGAGTTTTAAATGAGTATTAACTATTATTATCTAACACAAAATTTGTTTTGTTTAGAAAGAAGTTCACTATAAATTCTGTTGGAATGTTTCAAGAATAAAAACCAGCAATTTATTTGTTTGATTTTACTTTACTTTGGTTTCTTTCCTTCTAAACATAACAAGTTTTTGTGTTTGAAGCTAATAGTTACGTGAATATGTATTTATTGACATCAAACACAAAAAATGTAATACATGAGTATTAAATCTTATCAAGCACAAAAATTTGTTTTGCTTAGAAAGAAGTTCACCACAAATTTTTCTGAAATGTTTAAAAAATAAAAACCAATAATTTATTTGTTTAACTTTAATTGCCTACACATTTCAGGAAGTTTAAAATGTTATATTGGCAATTTTTGTTTCGAAGAGATGTTCGGAATATGTTAAAAGTTCGAAGTTGTTATGTTAAGTTCGAAGATAGCAATTCAACTAATAAAAGCAAATCCTTAAAATAACTGATGGGGTTTCGGTTCACAGAAATTCTATTTTGCCTTTGGAAATTGATTAATGACTATCCCTTATTTATTCTCATTTCTCTGTACCCTCATGGCTTTATTTTGTGAGAGAAATATATCTTCTTTTCCCCTTTTATTTTGAAAATCTACGAGAACTAAAAACACCTGTCAGCCTGGATACGTCAGTTATGCACTTAAACACAAGACTAAAAGTAATTGATCCAAAACAGCAATTTTGCACACAATTCATTATAGTGAAAGATCCATTATTCAAGGACATTGACACTTTTGAGGACGTTGAAGCATATGTGAAAGGTTAACTTTTTTGTTTTTGTTTTTTTTAATTTTATATTATTCTAACAGAAAAAAAATATGCTGGGAAAACTTTAGATTAAAAATTCCTTAACAAACTGAAATAAATAACTCATCCTATGTCAACACTTATAATGTTTTATTATGTGTAATAATATAGTTTTGTAAATACTACTCTAGAACAGGGAAATCAAAAGTACTGAAAAATGTCATGACAAAAATGATAAAAGATGAATTCATTATGTTTTCTAAAAATTGAAAACCGGTATATCCTGTACGAGCCCTTTTTTTTTAATACGCCATCTAACATTAACGCTTTACCATTAAAAATGTGGACACTAATTTTTTCCCTTATGTTGTTGTTTTCATTCATTGTTTCTTAAAAATTTTTTTTCTAACTCTCTAAATTGCTGCAGTCATAAAATAAATACATAATTAAAAATTTCTTTTTTTTTTAAGTTAAATTCTGTTGTTGTTGTGACTAATCCTCAGTGCCCAGCAGCGCAGGACGGACAGACCATCAGTAGTGTACTCATGAATAGAAGGAAAGGGGCAGTTTCTGTTGTGATGGAGCACCTGTAGGTAGACGTCTGACTTGGCTCCATGTCGCTAAAGTAGAAGGGCAGTACCTAACGGAGGGACTTTTAGCGGGAAATACCCCGCATTTACGTATCGTGTGGGAGAAAACCCGGAAAACTTCCACCAAGTAGTCCAACTAATGAAGCAAGATGTTGAACATCCCTAATGACATAGATTCTCCTGGTTTTTGAAACATTGTCTATAACAATGCCGCTAGCGGATTGAACTGCGGCCCAAATGCTCACCAAAGGCGCACGTTACCGCTGAGCCCCAAGTTTGTTAAGTTAAATTATTCTTTAAGTGGTTAGAGAGTGGGGGAATCATTATCCGAAAACCGCAGACGCAGAGATATACTCACAGTAATTTAAAATTTATCCACACCAACGCCACTCCCTGAAATTCATATATATATATATATATATATGTATGATTTGTTTGTGTGCTAATCAGCAGGCGGCGACACATCACTGGCTATGTGTCTTTGACAGAGACTGTTTACCATGTGGGAAGTATTCAACTTTGAACTCTGATCCCAAGAGAAGGGTAACAGATCCCCGTAGAAGAAGAGAGGAAGAAGGAACGCTGGCCGACAACGAGAAAAGAAGGGAGACTGGGGCAGGCTGCAGCACGCAGCGAGAGAAGATGTTTGTAATGAATTAATAGTCAATGTAAATATCGCTGTAATATTATTATGCTTTATTAAAATGCTGTTGGCTTTAAAAGAAACACCCTGTTTCTTCATTTCCTCAAATCAATCCCTAAATACAACAGCCCCACCCTACCAAGTGGGGACTCCGGCCGTGATGAATTTGTTAAACTGAGAGAGAAGTCTACATACATTCCCCCCCATCCCTACGACATTACTATATATATATATAGTAGTAACGTCGTAAATAGTATTCAATAGTAATCCAGCATAAAAACGATTAATCCAATGAAATGGTTCCTCTTTAATCTATATTTTAAAATTCATGACTGAAAATTGTAATTCATAAATATTTGTTGATCCAAAAAGGTTTGAGCCTTTTAATGCAATATCTTGCAAGGGTCAGATCTACATCACTGAAGGCAATTTTCAAACGAAATATGCTTTGAGAAAATCTAATAAAATATGTAATAAACTTGTGCCGATAACTGACAACTGGTTAGCCAAAAAGAATTAACCATCTCGGATGAGGGAAAGAAAAATATAACTTAAAATGCGACCGTGCATTAAACTGCTTTATTGATGCAAGTTCTTATCTCGCAGGGTCGCTAGAAATTAAAAAAAAAGTATTTTTTCATTATATTTAAATGACATTTTTACATTAAAATTTTTTATATTTAATCACTTTTCAAATATTCTTCCATCAGAACGTACACGTAAAAAAAAAAAAAAAAAAAAGAGAGACAAAACATGCTTCATTGTTATAGCAAAGTATAGAAGTGACAAAGATTTCCCACATATACAAGAATTAAGCTAGTTCTTAAAGAATAAAACAGCATTTGTAACCATTTCGACATTTATATATTACCGGTGTAAAAAGTCTGTATTAGTATTTCCTTTCTATTTAATTACACTGCATAGTATGACTAAAGAAAGTCGTTCCAAATTTATATTCAGTTAAATATCACACATAATATTAAATATATATGTTTACATCATGTCAATTTTTTACTAATGCAAGGGAGCATGCTTTTATTAAAAATTTGGCATGACACCGTCAAAAAAAGTCGCAAGCGGTTGGATTCAACTACAATGTACAACTGCCATATATTTACATGTATTCACATCATACCATTATATAATTTTTTTATTAATGCAAGGGAGCATGCTTTTATAAACAATTGGGCATGACATCGTCAAAGAATGTCTCCAAGTAACTGGGTTCAGTTACAATATACAAGTGTCATATATGCTCCCTTACATTGGTAAGCATCACATAATACATGCATATATATATGTATGCATGTATTCACCACATGCCGATTTATAACTTTTTACCAATGTAAGGGAGCATGCTTTTATCCATAATCGAGGTTAACTTCGTCAAAGAAAATCAGCATCCAATTTTGGGTTCATTTACAATGTATGATGTACAATGGGCCAAATCATGAAATGTATGTACAATGTGTGTACAAAATGTGAGCACAAAGTATAAGTACATGTATTCACATCATGCCGATAATTTTACTAGTGCTAGGAAGCATGCTTTTATAAACAATTGGACAAGATATCATTAAAGAAAGTCGCCAAGCAGTTGGATTCAGTTAAAAGACCTATAAATTAATATATATTCACGTCATGGCAATATATTTTTTATCAATACTTTTACCACCAACTGGCCTTCAGTCTGATAAAACTTTATTCCATGGAAATTATTTCAGCACTATAACTTTATTTTATATAAGATTAAAAGGAATAATGCTTTCAGAGGTCTTATTCTATATTCTTCACTCCAAAATTTGGTAAATTTAGAATGGGTAGTATGAGGTATCACAGTAAAAAAAAAAAAAAAAAAAAAAAAAAAAAAAAAAAATTAAGGCGGTATCTGACAGCAATAGCGGAAATTGAACTCTTGTCCACTAGAATGTTGATTAACCACGAATGGGACATCATGTAAATATTCAATATGTGGTTTTGCAATTATGAGTATTTTGGCCTGAGATGGCTTACTACCATAATATAGATTCTTATTTATCCAGGGTACAATACAGCAACCTTGCTATTCATTTTTGTCATCACATTTTGAAACAAGCATCTCTAGAGGTGGCAGACACAGAGTTTGCATGCCTTTCCTTAAGGCCAACTTTTCTTCAGTCGTTTCTCAATCACATAACTAGTTACAGGAGAACCGCCATCTTTTTTAGGAGGTATGGTAAGAGGAGCTTGCTCATAAGAACCCAAACGGATTTTTCCAAGCAGGTTCTATCGGGCATAGATCTGACGATGACGGTGTGGCTGGGTAAGGACAATCATGAAGACAGTCAATAGAAATGATGACAAATCGTCAATTTTTGACAGAAATCAGAAGCTTTTGCGTTGTGATCATTTATAGCGTTTAAATCCAAATTTTCTCAATTCGAAAGCCCAAAGTGTTTTCTATCAGGACAATTCAACCTGTTATGCAAATATTAGTTGTAAAAAATTATATTTAAAAAATATCAAGAAAAGTTGCTCCATAACTCAATTATCTATGTTCCTTACATGTCTATGAAAACCACATGATTAAAAAGCCGTTTTACTTCTGTTTATGAAGATAAATATTCCTTCTTCCATTTATCTATCTAAATTGAATTCGCTTTCTTCTAATAATTCTGTTTTTCATTTTTTCGAAGCTTTCATTTCTTGTGTAATAAAGATTTTTGCGGATTCAATTGTCTTTTAAGGCTTAATGTTATTGAAAATGCATTATGTGATAAGAAGTCCAACAGGAAGGCTCAGAAATTGGGAAGGAATAAAAATGTTCTGACATATCAAAACCTTAAAGAAAAAAAAAAAAAAAAATGTAAATTGAGTTTCATATCTTTAACGCGCATGTCTGTTAAGAAGATAATTTTTTTTTTTTATTGTTATTCAAAAGTGGTTTTTATTATGTTTCTAAGAATTCTGGAAGAAAACAATATTGTTTACGAATGCGGATTGTTTTTCTTAAGCTAATGTTTATCTATTTACTTTTGGAATTTTGTATGGGTTTCCTTTTGATATAATTTATTTATTTTGTTGGTTTAGTTTCTTCATTTTGTGTTAAGTTATTTCTATTTAATTGCTTACAATCATCGCAATCAGAAATATATTTATAAAATAATTTATTCAGGTTGTGTTTGTATTACTTTAAAAGTCCTTTTTTTTTGCATCACAACAAAAATGAATAAAATAAACTATAAACAATATTACTTATATTTTCTTTTAATAATTTCATTTTTTTTGTGAAATTATTTGAATAGTTCCAAAAAAGTATAAACTTATTTGATGGCGCGCAATTAAAAAAGAGAAAATTCTAGAAATAATTTAAGAGTTTAAGAAAATTGTTATTGCAATTTATTCAAACTAATTGAGGCATACAATGCCACAAAATAGAAAACATTTATTTCAGTATTTTAATTTTATATAACTGATCATTAAATAAGATAAAAAAAATGTCATACTTAAATAAACCATTTTAGAAAGAAAATTATTATTGAAATTATTTTTGAAAACGATATTATAACAAACAAGTAATATAACAAATTTTTTTTTAGTCAATTCCTACTTATACAAGGATAAAAATAATAATATTTTTTTTTATTAAATAGGATAAAAATAGTACTTATTCCTAAATTTATATCCTGCTAACTATCTTATATAAGAGAAATTGTTTTCTCCCTTATAAAACTAAAATTAATTAATTAAATTTAATTACTGAATTAATATTTGAAAATACTGTATTAACATCAAGTGTCATCCACTACAAGTTTCAAAAAATTTATTTGAACTTGAGTGGAGGAATAAAGAGTATTTTACTAACGATTGAAAATTTGAACAAGATATATAAATCTATATAGGGAGAGTGTGAGCTAATAGAAGGAATTGAAAAAAATAATAATAAATAAATACAAAGCGGTGTATTGTTGAATTTAAGAATTAAAATACCTTTTTATTATCAAAAACAGAAATATCCAATAAAGATGGGAAAGGGGATAAAATATACAGATAATTCAGATCCAGAAAGAAAAGCGATTTTAAAAATTTGCTGCCAACAGCTTTTTAAATACACCTGAAGGAAGAATCAAATTATTATTATTTTTCTTTTCTAACAGAAACATTATAATGATTTTTGACTTATATTTTGGATTTTTTTTATAATTGCCAGGCCATTTGCAATATTTGGAAATTTTTGACAAAAGTTTAGTAATTTTGACGCCGTATTTTAACATAGAATACACAATAAATAGATACAGTATCGCTACGAGTGACTATTTATTTTGCCATATTTAACGTAGAATATGTGTTATAGATAGGTTCCAAACAAAGTAGTAAAGGCTAGACACAATTTTGACACGTTATCGCATTTTATTTTATATAATTCAAATTTAATTATAACTCAAATTAAAATTTATTTATTTAAGTATCTTTATTGGATGATTGCAAACTTGTCTATCTTACATAATTATTTGAGAAAAGGTGCATCAATTTAAATTGAAAAGTTTAATCATATGCCTCATACGGTTCTATTAGGCTTTTGACTTCGGTTTGCACCAATCTCCGGGCTTGTTACAATTATATATAACTATACATCTATATAATACAGAGGTTATTTAGATATTTTTGTAACGTTTTTGACTCTCTTCATGAATTAAATTTAAATAAAAAGAAACATATGAATGTTCTCAATTTCGAATAGGGTTTAATTATCGTTTGCACCACTAAAATTATTCTTTACTTTAAAATGTCGCTGGAAAATAAACAGTGGTTTGAAGTCGCTGTTATTGAGTCTCTAACTTGAACTCTGAATATTTTGTTTTTTATTCTAATGCAGCTGGCAAACACTTAGACAGTTGTCTTTTGATGCCTTAAAGCACGCGCTGCACTGACGTTACTCACTTAGCTCTACCCAGGAGGTGAGTGTAGTTTGAAGATAAGCTACGGACGCGGAGTAACAATACCTCCGCAACGTTCTACGATCCTGTTAGACCGGGAGTTACGATTCAAAATGGATTCCGAACCACTACAAACATCCATGGCACCACCGGGTTTTGAACCCGAAACCGGTGGTACCGAGCGCCAGAGCGCTAGCCACCCTTTTTCTCTCTGTATTTTTGAAAATGATGCCTTCAATATTTATACAAGTAAAATAAGTGACATAATTAATAAAACACGTAATGCAAAAAAAAAAAAATTTAAAGTCAATTCCTATTTTTTTTCACCATATTACAGAAAGTCCTTTATAAATAATTTTCATTCATTTTTTTAAGTTTATCTGGTGCCATCTATTGGTAGATATATGCAACTTAAATCTAAAAAAAACAAACTAAAATTAATTAATTAAATTTAATCAATGAATTAATATTTCAAAAAACTGTATTAACATCCAGTGTCATCCACTACGAGTTCAAAAAAATGTATCTGGACTTGAGTGGATGAATAAGAAGTATTTTATGAACGATTGAAAATTTGAACAAGATATATGTAGAGAGAGTGTGAGCTAATAGAAGGAGTTGAAAAAAAGAAGGTAATGTCAAAGATTTCATTTTACAAAAGGAAAAGATGTATAAACAATAAATGTATAAAGCCCGACTCGTGGCTCACTGGCAATGTGCGTAGCTAGTGTGCAGCAGCGTGTTGCCATTTCTTTCAGAAACGGGAAGAATCGATGGCGGTTGTGACAATATATGTAAAACTCATGGATATGTTTCACATCGATAGTCAAGCTGGCTGGTGGGATTATTACAACAATATTATACATTTACATACAATAGAGAAAATGAAAAAAAAAACTTAATTTTTCTTGTTTTGCCACTATTTCTTATGAGATTTTTTTTTTAAACCGAGTAATAGGTTTAAGGGAAAAAAATTTTAAATGAAAATAAGTCGTCTAGTTGTCCAATAATAAAAGTCTGTAACCGCACCTGCGCAACCATGTGGCGTTCAGAAGAAATCATCAGTTGGCTTCCAGACTCTCTCCCGAGAGTACGTACGGCAAAACAGGTGCTGCTGTTAATTATTAGCTCTCATCCCGAGTGCTGTCTTGGAGACTTTAAGTTTACAGTTAATGTCAGTTTATACGAGAGTAAATTTATGTCGATTGATTGCTTTTAAATATTTCTTGTAGAAACACATTTTTTGAACTTGGTTTCCTGCAGTAATAATAATAATTATAATGAGGCAATTCCTTACTTTAATTAACTGTTACGTTTCAATTTAGATAATTTCGTTCTTTTTAAATTTTCATTTTTCTGTATCCTTGTATACATATAAATTTAATTCTTAAAACGTATTAATTTCAATACACAGAAATATTTTAATAAATTTATTCAAAGCATTTTAATTGTAATATAAATTTTTGAATTGAATTAGGTAATAACTACATAATTTTTATAGGTTTTATCTTAAAAAACTGATAAAAATTAATAAAACTAAAATAGTTGTAATCAATGTTATTGGTTGATTGTCACTAGTATCTAAATTTACCAATGAATAATTTGGCCAATAACGAAATAAATAGAAAAAAAAAAACCGTAACTTTTGTAGAACAATTTCATATGTTGCCTAAAGAGTATGCAAAGGTATGCAATACGTCTTGATTATCATTCACACGACTTAACTTGTCATCGGTCTTTTATACAGGCCTTTTTTTCGAAGTAATAAATTAATATCGTTCTTGTACACCCAACCACCTTTTCTATCTTTCGGCCTTTGCTGTGCATTCGAAAAAGACGCCTCTTTTCTAATGGCTACCTTCTGAGCATCGTTCGTGTCGAAATCCATCCGAACTTCGATATCGTTAATTCTGGTGCATTTTGGCGACATTACTCTCACGCCATCAAGAGATAAAAATTCTACGACATGCGAGTCTCTTTGCTTGTCTTTAGCATCACTTTTGATGATATCAAGGCTATTTAAGAAGTCCCTGTAATTGAATTTCTGATGTTTTTCCGTTTTCTTAAAGTCCTTTGTAGGGGTTGGAGTATAATAACGCTTGAATTCTTGTCTACGTGGGCTTGATATTTCACCTTCTCTGTTGCCATGTTCATTGAATGCTACAAGTTTCCAAGAAATGAAAAGGAAAAACATTGTTACAAAATTTAGTTAAAATGTTAAATAAATGCTTATTTTAGCTGTTTAGTTAATATGTATTTGTTAGTTCTTCTAATTGGCTAATTTATACCATTCATTATGTAAAATACGTTTCTTTCTCTCTCTCTCTCTCTGTATATATATATGTATATATAACAAGCAATTCACGAGAGTGTTGTTCTAATACAGCTGGCAATACAGAGAAAGCTAATCTTTATGTCATAATCAAGGGCTGCACCGCTGTTACTCATTTAGCACTACCCAGGGGGCACGTATATGCTACGGACGCGAGTAACACTATCCCCACAACTGATGATGTTGCAATATCAAAAGTATTGTACCACTTATACTTACTTTTCATTTTAACCGATATTAATAAAATTTGAAGCTGGATAAATTTCATCTGTAACTGGAAATAAAGTAACTAAAATGTAACTGGAAATAAAGTAACTATGAAAATAAATTTAACGTAACTGAAAATAATGAAAACAATTTGTTCAAATGCATGATGTTAAAATGAAATAATTGGATTGGTTTCCGAACAGCTGCATAAGTAAAACTTTTATTTTAAGGTTTCAAATTAAAATTAATCGGTTAATCGGTCAATTCCATTTTGGGTCTCAAACGCGTCAAATTACGATTGGTACCGAAAACACTGAATGCGCCAGCTCACATTGCATTGATTCTTCGTGTCTTTTTCGCCTTTTGAAACCCATATCGTTCCACAACCACCGTATTCACAGTGCGACTTCTGGCTATTCCCTAAACTCAAAAGACCACACCTAGGACGCCGTTTTGATTCGATTGAAGAGATTCAACGTGAATCGCCACGCGCTTTGAAGGCCATCCCTGCCGATGACTTTTTAGCATGCATTGAGGATTGAAAAAAAAGTTGGCATAAGTGCATGGTGTCCGGAGGGGATTACTTTGAAGGTGATGAAATAAATTTGGAAGAATGAATAAAGTGTTTTTGAAAAAAAAAAATATATATTGTTCTTACTCTTTGGGCACTGTAATACAGAATGCTCTAAAAATTTTATTATGTGTAAGCAATTCATATCTGATGCATGTCCCTAGTATCATAATGTAGTATGTTAAATAGATGATTTTTATTTTAATGAATAACTGTAAAGCTCATCTATTAATCTGAACTAATTAAAATTCCTTTAAAAATATTTGTAAGCATGTATTTCAGAGTTTTGAAAGCTTTCGATTAGATATCATTTGTAGGGTTCGAACTAAGCTATACTAGACCCGTTTCTATCAAGTCCTGAATCATTGGAGAAGAACACATAAAGTCTTGGACATGATTTTAATTTGGATGCCGTTATGAGTATGTTGTTTGCATGGAAAACTTGGTTTGTTTTTCACTTTTATCATAGCAAACATCGTATAACACGAATCGGTAAGAGATTTCAACAAGATGGTGTGATTCAACTTTTCAATGTAGTACCATAAATTAGGAATTGGTACACAGTGCATACGTATACAATTTTACACGCATCCCCGTAGACGAAGTTCAAAGCATGAAAACTCCAAGAGTAGATGTGTTACTTGCGATTTCTGATGCGCACAGTGTATTAATTTTATGTATTAATTTGAAGAATGCATGGATATATACACAGTCCAGTCAAATTAATGTGACCACCTGTCAAAAGCCATAATATACACTCTTGTATATTCTGGCTTTAAGTGGAGTGTGGAATGTGGTATTAAGTGGTATTTAAGTGGTATTAAGTGGAATTCTTTATATACACTCCATTGCAATGTGCTGCCACCTACCTTCTGTGATTGGTTATTTCACGTTGACGTCGAAAGTAGGTGGGGGTCACATTAATGTAACCTTACTGTGTATATATATATATTTGCAAAAGGAATGCTTAATCTTTGTACAGATTTTTAAAAAAATTCACCCTTAGAAATAAGGAAATATAAATCGTTTGACAAACCTATTGACTTAATTGAAACAGGTGATGATTTAAAAAGGGGTGTAGATAATCTGTCTTTCCCCCGACAAGAACATAGGCAAGAAATTGGAGAGGATAACGTAGAACTTTGAATACCGGCAGTAGCAGGTCGAGGCGATAGAACTGTTTTGCCAATTCCATGTTTTTGTAAGACGCTTTCGTCAGGAATTCCTTTTGTAAAGACATTCACATATTTATCTTTTAAAGACAGCCTTTCATGAACTAGTTGAGTTCTATAACACAAATGTTATAAGTTAAAACAAGTAATATAAAAAAAAAATTTTAAGTCAATTCCTACTTTTTTTTCCACTACATTGCAGAAAGTCCCTTATAAATAATTTTCATTCCTTTTTTTTTAAGTTTATCTGCCGCCATCTATTGGTAGCTATATGCAACTTAAATCTAAAAAAACCTAAAATTAATTATTTAAATTTAATTAATGAATTAATATTTGATAAAACTGTATTAACATCTAGTGTCATCCATTACAAGTTCAAAAAAATGTATTTGCACTCCAGTGGATGGATAAAAAGTGTTTTATAAACGATTGAAAATTTGAACAAGATATATATAGGGAGAGTGTGAGCTAATAGAAGGAATTGTAATAAAAAATCAGATAATAATAGTAAAATTGAAATCTGTTCAAATTTCAATTTATCACGTGCATGTATGCTCCTTTTAACGGCTTTAAATATGTAATGAATAATAATGGTTACATGCACTTTCATAATACTCAGAATCTTTAAATTGATTAAAAAGATAACAATTATGAATAGATTACTCATTGTATAGTTCTCCAAATTGTTTCTAAAATCTTGAAGCTAATGTTAGTCATAATATTACAAAGTCGGACAGCGACTAGAATTTCCAAATACTAAATAACCACAATCAATCTTAGAAGCAGAATTTGGCCACTATGTTTAAAGAACAGAGCTAATAATAAAAGGTACTTACGTATTAACGCCACCGCAGCAGAAGTTGCGCTAATGCGCCAATAAAGAACTGCCAATGCGCCAAAATAGAGACTGTTTTGAATCTATGTTAAACTCTATATCGCCCCATTTTCCACCGATATCCGATTGACTACTTTGTTTTTAAATAAAGTGTTTTCAATTTTGAAAGTGTTTTGATTTTAAATAAAGTGTTTTATATATTTTATGATTTGTCACAAAAATTTTAAGTGTAGATTGGGGCCACTTAAAAACCGCCAAATCTGTAGCAGCGGTGGCGTTAATACGCAAGTACCTAATAAAATATAAAATTTCATATAAAAATATTAAATTGAACTAATTAAAAACAATTCGATGATTTTTTTGAACTTTCAATTATTTAAGTATTCATTTTAATAATTATAATCCGTCCCAATGTGATTTCAGAAGAAGAATTAGGAAAAAATCATAATGTTTGGGTGTTTTCTTCTATTATATTAAAAACACATTTTTTGTGTAATATATTCATTTATATTCTTTCTTTTCAGTTTCCATGTAACCATTACTTACTTTTCAATTTTAATTTCTTTTAAATAATCCTTGCGTATGATACTTTTTTTATCAATAGGACAAGAAGCCTTAACCCACTTTAACCAATTTTCTATGCAGTATTCATGAAACTGAAATATAATACGATAACATTAGACAAAGAATCCCTTCCATGATACAATAAAGAAAATATTCTTATTGCCATAAAAATTAGCACAATAGAATTAATTTTCAGATCTTATTGAAATTTTACATAGGTGTCTGCAACATTGCTATATAAGTCAATAAATAAAAAAGGAAAATAAACGGATCATATTGGCTGGCAAACTTACAAAGAAATACTGGGTGTGATACCTCGTTGGGCCATTTCTACCTTCAGTACACGATGCAATACACACATCTTATGATATCACATTTTACAGCTTGCTAGCTTCTAGTTTACAAGCTTGCTCTAGTTCCACCAAACTTCAACGCTGGCTGGCTTAAATTAGTGACGAATCTGGAGATTTTTTAAGACAAGGAAGTGTGTCAATAATGAGGAGATCTTTGCTGTATGTGGACAATTATACTATTAAAAATGCTTGCTGGAAACCCTACCATGGCTAAAGGATGTCACGAATTTACAGTTGAACTGCCATGGTGCCGGAGGACGGAGTATCGAATGTCATATACAGTGGTACCCCTAATCATTAAACCCTGTTATGTCCAGGATGTACCGCTCCAAACAGAAGGCTGCATTGCAAAAGGGTCTCCAAACACGTTGAATGTTATTATCAGATCACAAATTTAATCAGGGTTTGTCATGATTAATTTGGTTTGGCGATTCACTGTCTTCTTTCAGAGTACAATTGCGCAGAATAACGGTAAGTGGGCTTCAAGGCCAGCACACGTAATGGGAGACGCGGTAATAAATGATGTCAACTAGCCGCCTCATAATAGTTTGGGCAGATGTATCGTACCATCTATGTGGGGATGTAGGACAATGATGCAAGTGATTGTGTGTGTGCTTGTCACATGAGGTGGCCCTCCCCGTTATTAGTCGACTCAGGACGAACCTGAACACAAGTGGCGTGTGTGTAAACTCATTTATCCACCGTCTATTTACTTAAACTCGCTGATTTCCACATCACTTTACAGCAAATAATAGACGGTGGAAATTTTACATGAGAGTTTGTAACATTGACACTCGGATAACTCGGCTGATCACCCAGCCTCTGCCATTCCAATGATTCTTCTCCTCTCAAACTCCAACAGCTGCTATTTGTCTCTACAGCTATTCTGATAATAAAACAGCAGATAAACTGCATGCGAAGAAGAGATGCACTCTTAAAGTTATAAAAAATGCTCTACTATGTAAAAACTGTTTTTATAAATACGTGTTTAATAAAAGTCGTTAAATCTATTTAAAATTTTTTTCTAAATCCATTAGTAAAAATCATAGCACATAAAATTATGAAAAAAAATTATGAGTCGGGAGCTGGTATAAAAAATTCGACTCAAGAGCTGGAAATCTTTCGGCCGACTCTTTGACCACAGCTGTTATTAATTCCATTAATACTGAGAAGTCTGTTGTTATATAGTGTGAAATCAAAAGTGTAGGGATGTACTACCAGCAGGGCCGGATTTAGAAGAAAATATGCCCTAGGCTATTCCACTTATGAGGCCCTTTCACCTCCCATTTTTAAGTTTGCAAATTACTTATTATGTTTGTTTATTAGTCATATGTGTAGAATTTCTCCTTATTTTTGATTCAGTGTTTACCGTTTTTAAAATAGTGTAATTCTAATTTTGCTAAAGATTTGAATGTAGGCCCTTCTTGAACTTGAGGCCCTAGGCTGAAGCCTAGTTAGCCTATAGGAAAATCCGGCCCTGACTACCAGCAAACAAGGGATCTTCCACAGAACTTTAGTAAGTTCCGAAATAACATTCTAAGTTGAAAAAGACATTTTATTTCTATTTCTTCTCATTTTCTTACGTAATTTCTTAATGTATTTAATAATTATTGGATACATCGTGCAATGTATAAATACTTACTGTATGCTGACACGGTAGGCACACCACCTTATCTCCAATGTTATATTTACTTTGGCAAAGGTAACAATAGCAATCGACTTTTGAATAGGCTCCATTTTTTCTCACGTTGTATCTTGCTAAGGAATCTATTATTTCTTGGGATGTAATTTGATCACTAGAAAACCAGAAATTCTGTTAATAAGCATTCATACTGCATAACACTTGATTGGCTTTTAAAATTTTATTTATGCTATTTAAAAATAATTACAAAATTATATTCCGGGGACTCTATGCCTACTAAATAGATTAATTGTTGCTGAAATAAAACATTAGCGTCCCGGAAAATATAATTAGGGAAAAAAACATGTAAATTATTTATATGATATTAAATGACTTCACTGCAATGAATGCACTCTAACCATTCATATCAAATAAGTCATTATAGCAATGGAAAACATTTGGTGAGGACCCAAAAATAAAAGAAGAGCCCATATAGTAATTTCAAATAAACTTTGTAACTTTGTGTTCGAAACTTTAGAGTAATTTGTTCGAAAATTAACAAGCAAAGCCAAACCGAAAGTTTTTGTGTCTAAACCTGGAACAAGTAATATAAGAAAATTTTTTTTCAATTCCTTTTATTAGCTCACATTCTCCCTATATATATCTTGTTCAAATTGTCAATCGTTCATAAAATACTTTTTATTCATCCACTCAAGTCCAGATACATTTTTTTGAACTCGTAGTGGATGACACTGGATGTTAATACAGTATTTTCAAATATTAATTCATTCATTAAATTTAATTAATTAATTTTAGTTTGTTTTTTTTAGATTTAAGTTGCATATATCTACCAATAGATGGCACCAGATAAACTTAAAAAATGAATGAAAATTATTTATAAAGGACTTTCTGCAATATAGTAAAAAAAAAAGTATGAATTGACTTTAAATTTTTTTTTTTTTTTACTTGTTTTAAGTCAATTCCTATTTAGGTCAACAAAGAAAAATTTTATTTTAGTTACTTTTTCATTAAATAATTTTTTGAGAAAAATCCTTCATTCTAATCACTAAGCCACAACTGCTAACTCGCTCACAAAAAATGTTTGGATAAAACGTCTACTTAAAACCAAAATTTTCAAAAATTAAAATTAAAAAAAAAATTGATTTTCGTAAGAATTGAACTCACTCATTCTTCACCTTCACGTGAAAAATACTGAAATCCTTGCATTTTGCCGATTGAGCTACTGCCTGTTGATTTCAATTTTCATTACAAACTGCTAAAACTCTATTTGAAATATAAAAAATTACTAATTAAAATTAATTAAATTGATATTTAAATAATTTGATATTAATAATAATGATATTTAAATTGATTAATTGATTAACTGAATTAATATTTGAAAAAACTGTATTAACATCAAGTATCATCCACTACAAGTTAAAAAAAATGTATTTGAACTTGAGTGGATGAATAAGAAGTATTTTATGAACGATTGAAAATTTGAACAAGATAAATATATACTGTGTGAACTACTATGCAGGAGTTGAATAAGAAACGATAAAGCCGTTGACAGAAAAGACCTCTAGTTTATAGGAATTCCCTCAAATGTCAAATTTTGGGATTTGATTTAAATTGTAATGGCAAAATAGAGGTGCAGTGGTAGCAGGTCCTCTATGGTGAGCCATAGATAACTTTTAATTTTCGATATATTATCCATTAAATGTCCTCATATCCTCCTTATATTTATTATAATTTATGTTGCCAACGGCCATACCATGCTGAATATACTGGTTCTCGTTAGATCACCGAAGTCAAGCATCATTGGGCGCGGTCAGTACTTTGGTGGGTTACCACCTGGGAACACCGCGTGCCGTTGGCATTCACAAATTTGGGACCTGAATGGCCGAGTGTCTAGAGCTCTGGCGCTCGGCGCCACAGGCGTTCGAATCCCGGCGGTGCCATGGATATTTGTAGTGGTTCGGAATCCACTTTAAGCCGTAGGTCCCGGTCTCCTATGACTGTAAGAGCGTCACGGAGCCAAAGTCAGACTTCTACCTACGGGTGCTCCATCACAACAGAAATTCCTTCCCCTTCAATCATGAGTACGTATGGGCTCGTGGGCTTGGTCAGCCAAGTGGGATAAGAAACAACAACAACAACATAATTTATGTTTTATAGCCAGTATTTGAATAAATATTCTTTGATTTGTTTATTTAAGTGTATATGAATTTACCACAACGCTTTAAACGTGCCAAAATGTCGATAGTATTTTTGACAAAAGTACAGTATTAATGATATACAGTGTCGAAAAGTTGTATATTATCAATCTTGTATAATATGCTAGAAATCATTCGTATCGTGTATGATTTTTGGTCAAATATATACGCATTCAAAAAATTTTACTTCCAGTTAAATGTTTTTGTTCTTCTTTATTAGTATTAATTGTCTTTATTTTTTTTATAAATATTGAGTGTTCTTATTTTTCTATTTAAGCATTTTCCTGCCTGGTAAAATTCACAGAGACTATAAATTCGCAATTACAGTGCCTCAAGGATTAGTGTTCAAAAAAAACAATAGCCAGGTTTATGACAGTTTGCTAAATGCAAGAAACCTTTCATACTAAAGCATAATAACCAGTTTCAGTTATTTTATTTAGCTTCTAATCATAAAATTATCTTTTCAAGCCTGTACTATTGGGACCAAAAAGTAAGACTAATTTTCAATTTAAAATTCCCGGGGCTTATGGAATTTCAAATTTTTTTTCTTTTTTAGGTCGCTGGCACTGTCCTTGACATCTGTGTGAAATTTGGCGTCAACATATTCATTAGTGTTTGAGTTATGCTAGGCTTTGTGAGACGCTAAAAGTGATTCCGACGATTTTTGAAATGTTTGAATTAATTGAGCAAAAAACTTGCATTAAATTTTGTTTGCAGAAGGCATTCGGTGAAAATTCCTATATTGGAAAGAAATGTTTAGAAGTGGTATAAGCAGTTCAAAGAGGGCAGAGAACGCGTTCAAGACGAAGAGCCGTCTGGTCGATTCTCAACCTCAACCGACGAAGCTCACGTCCAAAAAAATTAAAGATTTGGTGATTGCAAATCGTCGATTTACAATTAGAGACCTTCCTGATGATGTTGGAATTTCAAAAGGATCGGTCAATTTCAATTTAGGCCTCAAACGCGTCAAATCTCGATTGATACCGAAAACACTGAATGCGCCAGCTCACACTGCATTGATTCTTCGTGAATTTTTTTCCAAAAATGAAATTCAGATCGTTCCACAACCACCGTATTCACACCATGCGACTTCTGGCTATTTCCTAAACTCAAAAGACCACTCCGGGGACATCGGTTTGTGTCGATTAAAGAGATTCAACGTGAATCGCCGCGCGCTTTGAAGGCCATCCCTGTCGATGATTTTTTAGCATGCTTTGAGGACTGGAAAAAAAGTTGGCAATAGTTCATTTTGTCCGGAAAAGATTATTTTGAGGGTGATGAAATAAATTTGGAAGAATAAATAAAGAGTTTTTGAAAAAAAAAATAATTGGTCTTACTTTTGGGGCACAGTAGTACGTATTAAGTTCATTGTTTTTTAAATATAAAAATCTTGAAGGAATTTTTTAATTTAATTGTTATTTATTTCATTTTATTTTTGTTTTGAAATTTGTGTTAATATTTTATTTTTTTAAACTACTGAAATTTAATAAATTATTTTTGTAAAAAACCGGATAATGCTGCGTTATATTTGTCTTTTAACACATAAAACTGATATATCTTTCTCAACTAATTTTCTTTTAATTATATTTAATCATCACTAATTATTTTGTTAGATTACGAAATTCATAAACAAAATAATACAATTCATTAAATATAATTACTCTCTAAAAGGATTTTAAACTCTGTAATTAATAAATAAAGTTAAAATAGGTCGCAGTAGTAATACGTCATATAATGCATTGAAAACCGTCAACAATATATATTTAAAACACTTCTACCCAATAATAAAGTATAATTTTTAACAATATATATTTAATCCTTATTTTAAAAATTTACAACAGTCTGGCCCTGTTAGAGCAGTAATCCATTGTTTAAAACAGTACTATCAAGCAATGCAATAATGAAAAAAATTAGAATGTAATTTACATTGGTAATATTGACAACGCTGAATTTCTTGTCCGCATTTGTACGCTTTTTGCCAATTGAGAAACGGCGAAAAAATGGATATTAAAAATAAAGTATTATTGGGATGGTTTGGCTTAGTAGTTTCCTTCATTTCAGCACCATTTAAATTTCTTATCATATTCTCTGTTCTTCTGGCTTTCAACCTTGTGAATTCTTACATCAAAAAAATGATCAAGAAACTCATATCAAATGAACGATTACAAATTATAATAATTGACTGTGGAAAACTTAACATCGACGAAATGATAGCACTCCCATCCAATGAACAATATCAGCTCACAGATGAAATCCTCCAACCAATTATCGATTTGAAACAATATCAAAATCATAATAGCCTCTCAACACCTCATGAAGAAATGTCTACAATTACAATAGAAATGAGAAAGCCTACCATTGAACAACTGCTATGTTTGCCAACTGTCGAACAATATAATCTTAAAGACCCTATTCTTACGCCGATCATCAGGCACAAAGCCAAAGTTTCAACTATTCGAAAACCATCTAACATAACTCGGCAAATTTTAATACAATTTGGAAAACCATAAAAAAAAGTTTCATTCAGCAAAGGAACAAAAATTGAAGTAGCAGATGCAAAAATAATTTGAAAAAAAAAATCATTCAACCATTACAATAAACAAAAAAACCACAATCTGCAAGTAACTTTAAGAAAATTCAGAACAAGGCATGTTATTTATCTATTCATAAGCAAATTTATTCATCTACTCCATTCAACTTTACTTCTACAATAGTACAATAGTAATACAATTTTGAAAACTACATTAGAAAATTCAATTAGCCATAAAACTGTATTGAAGAAAATGTTACAGAAATAGTAAGAAAAACATCAACCAATATAATAGACGGCAACCAAATCAGCAAGTAACTTTAAAAAAAAAATCCAACAACAACTGAAATCTGCAAGTAACTTCAAGAAAATTCAGAACAAGGCCTGTTATTCATCTATTCATAAGCAAATGTGTTCATCTTCTCCACCCAACTTTACTCCTACAATAGTACAATTGCACAATAGTAATACAATTCGGAAAACTACAATAGAAAATTCAATTAGCCATAAAATCATATAGAAGAAAATGTTACAGAAATAGTAAGAAAAACATCAACCAATATAATAGACGAACAACTAAATCAGCAAGTAACTTTGAAAAAAAAAAAAAAAAAAACCGAACAACAACTGAAATCTGCAAGTAACTTCAAGAAAATTCAGAACAAGGCCTGTTATTCATCTATTCATAAGCAAATTTTTTCATCTTCTCCACCCAACTTTACTCCTACAATAGTACAATTGCACAATAGTAATACAATTCGGAAAACTACAATAGAAAATTCAATTAGCCATAAAATCATATAGAAGAAAATGTTACAGAAATAGTAAGAAAAACATCAACCAATATAATAGACGAACAACTAAATCAGCAAGTAACTTTGAAAAAAAAAAACCGAACAACAACTGAAATCTGCAAGTAACTTCAAGAAAATTCAGAACAAGGCCTGTTATTCATCTATTCATAAGCAAATTTTTTCATCTTCTCCACCCAACTTTACTCCTACAATAGTACAATTGTACAATAGTAATACAATTCGGACAACTACAATAGAAAATTCAATTAGCCATAAAACCATATAGAAGAAAATGTTACAGAAATAGTAAGAAAAACATCAACCAATATAATAGACGAACAACCAAATCAGCAAGTAATTCTGAAAAAAACAAAAAAAAAAAAAAAAAACCCAACAACAACTGAAATCTGCAAGTAACTTCAAGAAAATTCAGAACAAGGCCTGTTATTCATCCATTCATAAGCAAATTTGTTCTTCTCCACCCAACTTTACTCCTACAATAGTACAATAGTAATACAATTCGGAAAACTACATTAGAAAATTAAATTAGCCATATAAAACATATTGAAGCAAAAGTTACAGAAATTGCAAGAAAAACAATCAACCAATATAATAGACAGACAATCAATATATGCATCAACCAATATAATAAATTTCAATTAGCCATAAAACCATATAGAAGCAAATGTTACAGAATTTGCAAGTAAAGCATCAACCAATATAATAGACAGGCAATCAATATATGTATCAACCAATATAATAGAATTCAATTAGCCATAAAACCATATAGAAGTAAAAGTTACAGAAATTGCAAGAAAAACAATCAACCAATATAATAGACAGACAATCAATATATGTATTAACCAATATAATAAATTTCAATTAGCCATAAAACCATATAGAAGCAAATGTTACAGAAATTGCAAGGAAAACATCAACCAATATAATAGACAGAAAACCAAATCAGCAAATAACTTTGGAAAAAAAAGAACTCAGAAATTTATCCTATGATTCATATATTCGTAAACAAATCTGTTCATCTCCTCCATCCCACTTAACTCCTACAATAGCAATAGAAAAAAACTATATTAGAAGATGGAAATAGCCATGAAAATTGTATCTAAGTAAAAGTTACAAAAATAATAAGAAAAGAAATTCCTCAACCATCACAATAGACAGCAAACCAAAAATGCAAGTAACTTCGAAAAAAAAAAATTAGAAATAAATCTTTTGATTCATCTATTCCTAAGCAAATCTGTTCATCTACTTCACCTAATAATAATAATGCAATAAACTAAAAGATTCATTTAGCTATAAAGATCATAATGAAGCAATAATTACAGAAAAAAATTAGAAAGACACTTCATCCACCATTACAATAGGCAACAAACCAAAACTGAAAACGATTCTAAAAAACTCATAAATAGGCAACAAAAGTAGCAGAAGATTAATGCGGACATTTTTGTATATATATTTGTTAATTGTTAATTGTTTATATGTTTATGTGTTTTATGTTTATATGTTTCATGTTTTATGTTTATATGTTTATATGTTATATGTTTTATGTTTTTATGTTTATGTTCTATATTATATGTTAAAATAAAATTTTAAAAAACAAAACTCTAAAACACAAAACAAAATTAAATAACAAAACTC
This sequence comes from Caerostris darwini, assembly GCA_021605075.1. Taxonomy (NCBI): domain Eukaryota; kingdom Metazoa; phylum Arthropoda; class Arachnida; order Araneae; family Araneidae; genus Caerostris; species Caerostris darwini. The sequence goes on along the minus strand of BPLQ01007013.1, from coordinate 813,698 downwards.
TAAAACACAAAATTAAATTAAAAAACAAAACTCTAAAACACAAAACAAAATTAAATAACAAAATGTAAAATACAAAATTATAAAATCATTGTAAATATTTTCATTTTTTTTACGTTTGTAAAACGTATGCATTTGTATATATTCATTGTAACTATCATTTTTCATTTACGTTTGTAAAACGTATGTATTTGTATATATTCATTGTAACTATCATTTTTCATTTACGTTTGTAAAACGTATGTATTTGTATATATTCATTGTAAATATCATTTTTCATTTTTTTACGTTTTTAAAACGTATACATTTGTATATATTCATCGTAAATATCATTTTTCGTTATTTACATTTATAAATGTATATATTTGTATATATTTCGCCATTATGTAATAAATACATAATCTAAAAAATTTTGTTTGTCATTTTTTTCCTTGAAATTAAAATTATAATATTGTTTGTTTTTAAAGGATAAATTTAACACATTTTCTTAAATTTAATTTTATAAATTAAATTACGCAAAATGGTAGTATTATTTAAGAACATTATTTAAGAATAGTGGTATTATTTAAGAAAATGCAAATAGTTTCAGCAAATAATTTTTTCTGTCTTATGAATTACTTTTAATTTTAATTTGAAACTTTTAAATAAAAATTTAACTTATGCAATTGCTCGGAAACCAATCCAATTTTTTCATTTTAAATCATGCATTTGAGCGAATTGTTTTCTTTATTTTCACTTACATTAAATTTATTTTCAGATTTAGTTACTTTATTACCAGTTGTATATTAAATTTATCCAGTTTTAAATTTTATTAATATCGGTTAAAATGAAAAGTAAATATAAGTGGAATTGACCGATCCTTTTGAAATTTCAACATCATCAGCAAGGTCTCTCATTGTAAAATCGACGGTTTGCAAGCACCCAATCTTTAATTTTTTGGACGTGAGCTTCGTCGGTTATGTTGAAAATCGAACCAGAGCAACGCAGAGACGCAGAGCAGAATCTCTTCAACGCGTTCTCTGCCTTCTTTGAATTGTTTATACCACTTGCAAACATTTCTTTCCGATATAGGAATATTCACCAAACGCCTTCTGCAAAATTCTACACTTTTCCGCAAACAAAATTGAATGCAAGTTCTTTGCTCAATTCATTCAGACATTTCAAAAATCGCCCGAATTAATTTTAGCGTCTCACAAAACCAAGCGTAACTCAAACACGAATGAATATTTTGACGTCGAATTTCACACAGACGTCAATGACAGTGCCAACAACGTAAAAAAAAAAAAGAAATTGAAATTCCGTATTCCCGGGAAAGTTAAATTGAAAATTGGTTTTACTTTTGGGGCACAGTAGTATCACTTTCACAATGGAATATGAGCCATTAGTTAGATTAAAGCGTTGCACTAACAAGGCGAACGTCGTGAGTTCAATCCGAGAACCTAACTATCTGGCTCTCGGTGCCACATGTTTTGAGTTCGAATACTGGTGGTGCCGTGTATGTTTGCAGTTGTTCGGAATCCACTTTAAGCCATAGGTCCCGGTCTAATACGATAGCAGAGTGTTGGGCGTAGGACTGACAACTACCCCGTAAAAAGAAACCATCTCCTGTCTCGAAATCTGTCAGTAGGTAGACGGTTATTGGTCCGTAATGGAGCTGTTGCGCTAATGGAGAAGACAATAGAATATAGGTTGTCATTTAAAATGTTGATCTATATCATTAAAATATGCCCGCATATCTATATGCGTGCATCTCTACCGAAATCTATCCTTCCTATTTCGAAGCGGCCTAATGGCCAAGTGGCTAGCGCTCTGGCCTTTGGGGCTTCAGATTCAAATCCTGGCGATGGCATGGATGTTTGTGAGTGGTTCGGAATCCACTTTAAGCCATAGGTCCCGGTCTAATACAATAGCAGAGTGTTGGGCGTAGGACTGACAACTACCCCGTAAAAAGAAACCATCTCCTGTCTCGAAATCTGTCAGCAGGTAGACGGTTATTGGTCCGTAATGGAGAAGACAATAGAATATAGGTTGTCATTTAAAATGTTGATCTATATCATTAAAATATGCCCGCATATCTATATGCGTGCATCTCTACCGAAATCTATCCTTCCTATTTCAAAGCGGCCTAATGGCCAAGTGGCTAGTGCTCTGGCCATTGGTATCATAGGCTTCAGATTCAAATCCTGGCGATGGCATGGATGTTTGTGAGTGGTTCGGAATCCACTTTAAACTGTAGGTCGCAGTCTGTTTAGCCTAAAGTGTGCACAAGATGACCGTTAAGCGACAGACCAAACCAATCCCATTTCGAAATTTTTATTCCTCTTCCTTTTCTATCTTGCCTCCGAAACATTTGAATTCATCCTCTTAATGAACACACATCAATCTCTGACAAGGTGCATTAGTTTTTTCGCATCATTTGGTTTTGAAACTTTTGGCATACCAGATGGGTTTGGCGAGAGAATTGGCATTCTTAAAATAATATCATTTACAGAACTTTTATGAGTTTCCGCAGATTAAAAAATTTCATTGCTTTATCTTCCTCAATTAAACTGTTATTTTAAATTCTCTATCTCGGTTTCAAAACGCCTCATAATCATATTAGTGGATCGATGAAATCCTTAAATATATCCTTATTTGCATAAGTAACGAATTATATTTAGAGGCATAATTTATGCCACCAGATGATTTAGATTATAGTTTTGCATACCAGATGTTTCAATATAATTTATGGCTACATGGTGATTTAAAAAAAATAATTTACAATAAATTAATAAAATTAATTTTCACGTAATAATCACCGTTTTTCAGTGTCTGAATTTGTTCTTCTATAGAAGCATTGTAAAGTAGCTTTGGACAATATCAATTATTGAAAATACAGTGGTAATAAATAGTTTTACATATAGGGTGGGGTTTAGCTGCACAAAATACTCAAAGACTGATTTATTTAAAAAAAATTCTGGCGCAACGAATGTATACTGTTTTTGTTCTAATGTAGCTGGGAATACAGAGACAGTTAATGTTTATGCCATAAACAAGGATTGATATTCATTTAGCACTAACTAGGTGGACGCTGAGTAACACTATCCCACAACATTCTACGATCCTATTAGACCGGAACCTATGCTTTAAAAAGAATTCCGAACCCCTACAAACATCCATGACACCGCCGGGGCTCGAACCCAAAACCTGTGGTACCGAGCTCCACAGCGCTAGCCACTCGGCCATCAGGTCCCCTGGATTGTATACTATAAAAACCAATTTGTACCCTGGTGATAATGTTCACAGTTAATGCGGACGCAAGTCGAAGCCTGTTGCAGTGCTTAAAGTAATGAAGAGATTCGGTGATGATAATTACAGAATATCGCACATCGATAGCTGTACTTCCTAGTGAGAATTTTCCGTTTTTTCTCTCATATGATATGCAAATAGGGAGGAATTGCCCTTAAAAATCCTCTTGGAAGGCAATGCATCTCCATCATCACCTACTGGTGAACTATTCAGAATGTACATTAATGGCGGCCTGATGGCCAATTGGCTAGCTTTGGTACCATAGTCTTCAGATTCGAATCCTGGCGGCGGCATGGATGTTTGTGAGTGGTTCGGAATCCACGTTAAACTGTAGGTCCCAGTCTATTAGTCCAAAGAGTGCAGAAAATGACCATACAGCGACAAACCAAAAAAAAATGTACATTAATGAAATACCAGGTTGCCAGCGTACAAAATAAATAAATAAGTAATAACACTATAAATTGTTATTTGAAGGCTTTAGAAAGATGCTCTTTTAAAATATCGATAAATACATATATTTTTTTTCTAATGCAGCTGGCAAACACTTAGACACTTGTCTTGGATGCCTTAAGGCAAGCGCTGCACAGACGTTACTCACTTTGCATTACCCAGGGGGTGCGTGTAACTTGAAGATAAGCCACGGACGCGGAGTAACAATGCCCCCGCAATGCTCTGCGATCCGGGACCTACGGTTTAAAGTGGATTCCGAACCACTACAAACATCCATGGCACCGCCGGGCACCGAGCGCCAGAGCGCTAGCCACTCGGCCATTCAGGCCCTTATCGATAACTATTCTGTGCAAAAAAAGTTTCTATGCTAAAAGCTTTTAAAAGTTCAATGCTGATTTACTATAGAATGTAGTTAGTTTATGCAGTATCTAATCAGCAGTTCTGAGTTGAAACTTTGTATATCTTTTTTCTCACCTCCAAATCATGTTTTCGAATGCAAACCCCCCGAGGGAAAAAGATAAGTAAAGGTTATTCATCTTAAACCTGTTCTTGAGTCTCTTAGATCACGTCAGTTATATCGAGAAACATATGAACCAGTCTTTGTTCAGAACGAGTGCAATCTTCTGCTTTTCAGCTCAGTAAGAAGTTTCGTGAATCTTATATTTGGTGTTTAATGGTGTGTTTTATTTTGTGAAGGGAGTAAACAGTCCTGTGTGGTTAGAGTAGGTTGTTGTCCTTTTCAAAGAGAAATGTGCGTATGTCAGTCTGCAATCCTTTTAAATATTAAACTTATGACATTAACTTATGAAATAAGAGCATTATTTTTTTACTGGTGCGAAATTAAAAATAATAAAACTATGCAAAGTAATTCTATTTTTATGACATAAAAACAATAATTTGAAACATTAAAACAATTTTTAAATTGTTATTTCAAACACTGTCTGCTTCCATAAATATTCACTTAACAAAAAATTAATATTTAATAAAAATAAAAATAAATAATGACAATAAATTGGCGCCTAATGGCCGAGTGACTAGCGCTCTAGCGCTAAGTGAAACATGTTTCAAGTTCGAGTCCCTGTGGTGCCATAGATATTTGCAGTGGTTCGGAATCCCCCTTAAGCCGTAGATCTCGGTCTAATGTGATCGTAGAGCGTTGTGGGGGTAGTGTTACTTGCGTCCGTAGCATATCTTTAAGCTACATGTGCCCCCTGAGTAGTGCTAAATGAGTAACCATTGCTTATAGTATAAAGATTAACTGTCACTGTATTGCCAGATGTATTAGAATAATACATTTAATATTTACAAAAAAAAAGAGTAAAATAAAATTTATACATATAAATAAATCATTATTTATGCAGTAATAACTAAATAATGGCACAATTATTTTTCTGAAGCCTCGTTGTTTATTTTTTTAAATATTTCATAACAGAAGATCATGAAAATTTTAAATTATTTTTTATTTAAATAAATAATTGTTTTCGATGGCAAATTCTTTATTTTTTTATTATTTAGCAAATTCTTCGATAAATTTTTTTTTATTCAAAATCACATCATTTTATCATAGCAGAACAAAATATATACTTGTATATAGTATTTTTGTTGTCAATTATAGCTAATTTGAAAATAAAAATCTTCATTCGAATTTGAGTATTCCTAAAATCCTTCAAAATCCTACTTATTCTTAAATCCTTCAAAATTGAGATTACACAATTTTTTATAAAGATATACGTCAGGAGTTTGGATGAACTTTCAATTTTTTTTTTTCTATTTTAAGATACATTAGTATTATAATATCCGTTAGTTTATTTTAGGTTATTGAATGCTAGTTGGTTATTTATCCGGTATTACCCGAGTATTTATTTTCATGTTATTTTGTCCGCCAGGAGAATGAATGTATTTACTTGCCCTATATGTTAAAGTACAAGAATAAATAAATAAACAACTAATTATAAAACGGAAGAAATTTAATGAAATGTTTGTTGTTGTTTCTTATCCCACTTGGCTGGCCAAGCCCACGAGCCCATACGTACTCATGATTGAAGGGGAAGGAAGCAGCTTCTGTTGTGATGGAGCACCCGTAGGTAGAAGTCTGACTTTGGCTCCGTGACGCTCTTACAGTCATAGGAGACCGGGACCTACGGCTTAAAGTGGAATCCGAACCACTACAAACATCCATGGCACCGCCGGGATTCGAACCCGAAACCTGTGGCACCGAGCGCCAGAGCGCTAGACACTCGGCCATTCAGGTTCCAAATTTGTGAATGCCAACGGTACGCGGCGTTCCCAAGTGGTCACCCACCCAAGTACTGACCGCGCCCAATGATGCTTGACTTCGGTGATCTAACGAGAGAAATGTAATGGAAGCAATTGGAAGAGAGATACTTGATCGTAAGGACACACGCAATGGCGACAAAACCGCAAAGAAGATTGTCCAGCTACTTTTTTTTCAACAACAACAACAAAACTAGCATCAAGGATGAAGTGAAAGCAAAACTTCCATTGGATACCTCCTATTCGAAGTTAATCTTCCTAAATATAATCTGCTTAAAAAAAAAAAAAAAAAAAAAAAAAAAAAAAAAACACCCTACTAGTTTTGATTGTTTTACAAATCTCGACACTAAGCCTAAATTAAGCTCTTCTTCATGCAGTCGTATTCGTCTGGTCTTTCTTCTGATTCTTTAAATTTAAGCTAAATTATGTTCCTTGGAAAAAGAGGCAACAATTGAGTAACTCAATGGGTTTTATTTAACTCCAATCTCCTAGCCAGACGTTTAAAGGTCACCAAGTAAAGATTGATGTCACCCGCTCTTGGATCAACATTTTGAAAGGTCTTTTATGGAATGAATGAATTGCAACTCGGAACTGCTTCTTCATTGATCACTGGATTGGAACTGAATATCGAGGTCTGAATTCACATTTACTCAAGTTTAAAGTCTCTTTCTTCCCTGTTACGTATTTCACTTTAAATTGAAATTATCTCAAACAGTTATTTCATGGCCTTATGCTTTCGACTTTAATAATAAATACTTAAATTCTATTATTTTCAAACCTTCTACAATTTTGTTTCCCAATTCCTGAACTCATCCTCGCATTTCTTAAAATTTTTGTGTAAAAATGCCATTGCTAATTACGTTACTCAAACCAATTTAATTCTTAGAATATTTCTGCGCAAATAATATTCAAACGTGAGTTACACTTCGAAAAAAAAAAGAAAAGAAAATGAACTCGGATCTTTACTTTAACAGCTACTAATCATGAATTCCTTTCTATCGTAACAATCCTGATAGGCGCCAAACCTTCCGACGATGCCAATAAGGAAACTTCAAAATTCCACAACACATTTATTGATCCTACTAAATACAATATCAACTAACCCAGTCAAAACAACTGCGATGAATATCTCCAATGAGTTCAACCATTATCAAACACACTGGTGCATTCCTGCATTCCTACACATCGGCATTCCTACATTCCTACACATCGGCATTCCTTCATGATCACGCTGCCTTCGATCTCTCTCGCTCCAACTCCGAACTCAGACTTTTGATTTTTTTTACTGATCTAAGCATTCTTCAAGGATGCAAAAGTTAATCTAACAAATCATAATTTAAAACTCATTTTCTGAAACACTGAAATCAGCATCCAACTGATTAACTGATATATTTCTATTATATCCTCCTATTTCAATTTAATATAAACCCCATTTAATGCAAATTAAAATGGTTATTTAAATGTTAAATCTCATTTGGATCTGTACTAGCGAAATCAAATAAAGAATGGGTGAAAATTAAGCCACCAAGAATTTTTGGAGCCATGTGGCCAGTTTGGCCATTTTGGAAATAATTTTGACGAACTCTGAAAAAAAGATTTGAAAATTTTTGCTCATTGTAAAAGAACCCGACTTCTTGGCGACTTTTTTTGGCGATAGTTAGAATTAGTTAGTTAATATTGTAAAACTTCGATTCAGTATTCTTTATGGAACATTTTGTACCCAATTTCTTGACCCGACCTTTTCGGTGATACTACGAGTTGCTTAGCTAGTTTTGTAGCTTCGTTTCAGCATTCTCTATGCGACATTTTCTACCCGACTTTATTGGCTACACGATGAATAGCTTCATTTCAGCTTTCTATACGAAACAAGTACTTTTTGTATGTCATTCGTAAATGTTATGAGCTTTATTTGTTCCCTTTATATAATTAAAGCATGTACGAAGAAACTGTTGCAATATTAAATAGCTGATTTGATTACCTTAAAAAAATGAACTAAGCAAAATAAGAAAGAAAAAAAAAAAAAAAAAGAAAACCAGCGAAAGAGGATAATGCATTAGCAGTTTTTTTATGATGGAAATAACCTTCCACATCATGTATGCATGCGTAAAAATTGGACGAGTTACTTTTTTACTTTACCAAACTGTGTGGTAAGAGGGGCCTGAATGGCCGAGTGGCTAGCGCTCTGCCGCTCGGTACCACAGGTTTCGGGTTCGAGTCCCGGCGGTGCCATGGTTGTTTGTAGTGGTTCGGAATCCACTTTAAAAAAGTAGGTCCCGGTCTAATAGGATCGTAGAGCGTTGCGGGGACATTGTTACTCCGCGTCCGTGGCTTATCTTCAAGTTACACGCGCCCCCTGGGTAATGCAAAGTGAGTACGTCTGCGCAGCACTTGCCTTAAGGTATCGAAGACCAAGCTGTCTGTGTTTGCCAGCTGCATTAGAAAGAAAAAACAACAACAAAAAAAAAAACTGTGTGGTAAGGATGCTCTATCAAAAATTATAAATTTCATGCATATTTGAAAACAGTTCAAAAGTGTTCAAATTTATAGCTATAATTCATAAAATCGAGCCACACAAATCGCCAATCTGTTGTTTTTATATATGATGAAGAGATACTTATTTGAATGGTTTTTCTGAAACTTCTTCACTTTTTTTTTAATTTTTTACTGTTAAGCAAACGTACTTTCACCAGATCACCTGATTCGTTTCACTTTCGCACATGGACATTTTATTTGGCGCCATTTGTTTTCGCCAAACTAAGAAGAATACAGATAACGGGTTATAAGTCACTAAAATGAAACTTACTGTTCTGTATCACTAGTTTCAGGCTCCTCTGTTATTGGAGATATATGCGTTTCCAAGCAACTTTTAATGCTGGACAGAAGATCTTCCATTGATATAAATTAATCTGCTAAAATAAAAAAAAATATATTAATAGAATAAGGCTCATACTAGTTAAGGTATAATATTCAAGGTTATTTAGGTTCTTAAATATTTATGATGCTAATATTAGTGTTTTATATATAGAAAATAGATTTATATATTTTAGGAAAATAAAATATTTATTAGGTTAATTGAGGATACGTGTGTTCTAAAGCAAATGAAATTTTAGTTGTACACTATTAACTTTTTTTTTTTAATAGAAAAGCAGCTTATCTTTTTAATTACTTAAACAGCTCATCTTGTTTAATAATTTTACTAATTATTTTATGAAATGAAAAAAAAAAAATACAAATAATGCTACAAGTAATGGTAAAAGTGCAGTTTAATCCACTTTCTTGGCAAGATTTTAAAAATTGCAAAATTTGGTGCATTTATGCAATCTTCTTCCATTTCAGCAATATGCATACTTTGGAGTTATATGATTTGATACATTAACTTTAAAAAAATTTCGTGGCCAAATGTACTTAATCCGAAGTAACTATCATTCAAATATTATTAAAATTATCAGTCAATAATAACTTTTAAAGAAAACCTCAGTCCTCCAATCCTTACATACACTGTAATCCTTGACATGATGATGACAAAGACAATTATAAATATTTAATACAAACTACTGTCAAGGGGCACTAAATCCAGAGAAATAATTAAGAATATTTCTGTTAAATTTGGTTTGGTTAAGTTTGTTGCTATATGGTCACTTTTCGCACACTTTAGGTTAATTAGATCGGAATCTACAGCTTAACATGGATTTCGAACCACTACTACCACTATACCACACACCACATCACTGGGTCTAGAGCTGAGTCGCCCCTTTACAGTTTGGGATTGATGCGGATGAAAAATCTGATTGGGCTCTGTGACGCTCTACGGTCATATGAGACCGGGACCTACGGCTTAAAGTGGATTCCGAACCACTACAAACATCGATGGTACCGCCGGAACTCGAACCCTGTGGTACCGAGCACCAGAATGCTAGCCACTCGGCTATCAGGCTTAAATTTCGAACCACTGACAAACATTCATGCCCCATCCAGGATTCGAATCTAAAGGATGTATTACAAAAGACCAGAGTGCTAGCCAATTGGCCATCAGGCAGTCAATCAATTCCTTAAAATATTTGTACGGAAGAGAAAATACGTTAGTCGAAGCATATATCAGATAATTATTATAATTAATTAATTATTTCGGTACATCAAGCTAAAATTACAGTTAATTCTAGTTCATTATATGCCAAATTAGAGTCTAGATTGAGAACTCTTAAAACATTAGGTGTAAATTAATTATGATTGCCAATAAAAATATTCATCCCATATTTTAATGATTTTTTGAAAGCCTTGCAAAGAACCCATATTTTGTAATAAAAGATGACTCTAAACACAATTTTAATAATTTTAATAAATGCGAAGTAAAAAAAAAATGAATATACAAGGTGATTATAATTGAAGTTTTACTTTCAAATTGATGTAAAAAAAAAGGACCACTAGTCACAATGAGCTCAAATTTGAATTACTTGATACTTGAAGAAGGGGAAAACTGTATGACATAAAAAAAAATTCCAAAAAAGTTCCACCGACTTTTCAAAATCCAATTTGATATGATCTTTTGCCACTAACAATGTCACAACTGTTGAATGACTTGGAATTCCTTTTTTCCGTCAAAAAAAACCGAAACACTCAAGCACATTGAACACTACAGTTGGTTTCATGTGCAACTCAGACCAAATACGCTGCCATTTCGATTCAAAATATAACTGGCAGCCTAATTTACTTTCTTTATGCCACTTACAGCTTCATGTATTAATGCACTTTGGAACTCTTATTGATGCCGTACCGTTTCCCTCTTCTTCAAGTATCTGAAATTCAAATTTGAACTCATTGTGACGAGTGGTTTTTTTTACAGCAGTTTGAAAGTGGGACACCCTGTAGTATTAAATTAGCAGTATCAGGTTTTGGAATATTATAAAATAATAAGGTTTATAGTCATAAAAGACAAACGATTCCTCGCCAGTTTGCTGAAACGACACCTACTGCTTCTTTGCAAAACTTTGCAACTTCAGTTGCAAAATTGTGAAAAAGCATGTTTTTTGTGATGGGAAGTATTTAAATGCGAACCTGTTTCAAGGATTAAAAAATCGGTTTTATTGAATAAAAGAAAATTAAAAAAAAAAAAAAAAAAAAAAAGGATGCTGCTATGCTTATTTAAAGCCAGTCCATAAATATGTTTTGTAAAGCTAGTGTGAACCATGTTGTTTGCCATGAAAGTTGCGCAGTTATTAGAGTTTATTGACAGTACCAAAGAACTGATGCTTAAAGGGAAATTTGAGGGGGATTTTTGACATCAGGAAGAGATGGATAATTCAGAAGAATCAACATCTGCTTACGTTTAAGATAGAATAGGTATTTAGAAAGTTTTAGTATCCATATGAAGTGGTTAGAAGAAGTAAACGACGATAACATAACTGAAATGGACTGTTTTGGTTACAGCCCATAAATTATTTTATCGTGTGAGATTCGCTTCATACCTTAAACTAATGTTGCGTGAAATTTGGAAACTTATTCTGAAATGGTATGAAGAAATTTTTGATAATCTTAAAGAGCAATTTATTTCATAGCTTAAGGAACTCAAATCACTGGGACAAATTTGTATTCCTATATGGATATAATTTTAAAAGCAATTATTTGGAAAATTGCTCATTTTAATTAAATTTATTTAAGGCATTATTTTGCTGCTATATGATTTTGTAAATGAAATTGAAATATTTCTTCTGACATCTAAATCCCAAGCTTCACCATCAAAGGACAGAATAACTGCCAAAATGGAATTTTTAACAGCATTAATTAGAACATATTAACAGAAAATGTCACTGAGTCTTTAGGCTACGAAATACTAAGTTATTTTTGGAGTAACTTTATCATTATTCTTACCTGGATAATTAAAGATAACCTATGGTTCGATTTTGTGAGGGGTTAAGTTCAATTTCTAATTGGGGTCAGATATTTGGTGAGAAAAACCTAGTTGATTTGCCTGCTAGAGATTGCAAATCAAACGTTTTAGTAAAGATATACTACTGTGTCCAAAAAGTAAGACCAATTTTCAATTTAAAATTCCCTGGGACTTATGGAATTTCAATTTTTTTTTCTTTTTTAGGTTGCTGGCACTGTCCTTGACATCTGTGTGAAATTTGACGTCAAAATATTCATTAGTGTTTGAGTTACGCTTGGCTTTGTGAGACGCTGAAACTGATTCCGGCGATTTTTGAAATGTCTGAATTAATTGAACAAAGAACTTGCATTTAATTTTGTTTGCGGAAACTTATAGAATGTCGCAGAAGGCATTCGGTGATACCGTACCACTTCGGAGATACCATTTTGAATTGATTGAAGAGATTCAACGTGAATTGCTGCGCACTTTGAAGGCCATCCCTGCCGATGACGTTTTAGCATGAATTGAGGATTGGAAAAAAACGTTGGCATAAGTGCATTGTGGCCGGACTTTGTAGACGATGAAATAAATTTGGAAGAATAAATAAAGAATTTTTGAAAAATAATTGGTCTTACTTTTTGCGCACAGTAGTAGATGGTAGGAGTGTCTATTCCGAATCTTGTAAAAGCAAATAATGAACGAAGACTCTGAGTTTGTTGAATAGCTATTAAATTAATTAATGAAGGATAAAGACTGGATCTATAAAAACGAGTGTATGCTAAAGTATGTGCGAATCATTCATCTTGTGGTCTGGATTTTTTGTTACATGGATGTTTATTAACAAAAGTTTAAAGAAATCTGAAGAGTAGCCTTCTTACTAATTCATTAATTTTTTTAACGTCATCAAAAAATGAACTAAAGTAGTATTTTACCATGAAAGACTTGGAGACATTTTGGTCGCAAAAATCTGTGTGTCCTATAATGTATGAGTTCCAATATTGGACACATTGTAGAGCTACTGTAATAATCGGGAATTTTGCTTGTTTATTTGGCGCTTGTTTATTTGCTTGTTTATTTGGCGTTTTGTTCCGCTTGTTTATTTGGCGATTAATTTTCCTAGATGTTTTCGCCAAGTCCATTATTAAACAAACACAATGGTCTCTGCGGTCCGCCGAGAGAAAGTTGTTATCGACCTTTGGCGATCCCATTTGGCGTGGAAAAGAGACATGGCAAAATCGAAACCCTAAATCCCCTAATAATCTGCTTCTTTGATCCGATTTGTTAAAATCTTGACCCTGTCCAAATTCCTCGCTAAAAATAACGACTTTAACTGGCTATATTTGGCAACAAAATCCCCTGGCACCTCCAACTAGAATATCCCAAAATTGAGTGTTTACACATAAATATACAACAATTTGTTAAAAATAAAAAAAATATATATATATACATATATGCTGCAACATACCTTTAGAATGAACAATTTAAAGAGATTTTGGCGAGATATTTAAACAATTTATTAAAAAAAATAATTAAAACTGATTTATTTCATTGAAGAATTTATATTTTTTATTATAATAAAAATCAAGACCTAACTTTTACACACAATTTTGAAGCGTGTGCCGATTTTCTATTATGAAGGAAAAAAATTGCTTTTTTTATACTAAAATTTGCCTTCATCAGTATCATTCAGTTTATCTTGATTAATTGACGTTAAGAGATTTGATATTTTAATAAACAATATCTTTATATCCAATGTCTAAAACAATTAGTTAGCCTGATAATTTTAACGTAAAATAAACTCATGTTTGTGAAAATTGCAACACCATGAAGGACTGACGCAAGTGAGCTGAAATTTTCAGGAAATGCAAATTAGCGCATGATATGCAAATGATTAGAATTTCAAATCCGTAGCGCATGCGTATACTGAGCAGCGCCCCCTGAACGGCGGATGGATCCGAATAAATAGACGGCTGTAGCGAGGCGTGTATGGTTATCGGTGGTTATCTGCTAGTGGTAAACGTTAGCTCAATCGTTACTTATGCCTCTTCGACGAAAGAGAGCGAGATTTGAACAACTTACAGAGTTTGAACGGGGGAGAATCATCGGCCTTCGTGAAGCTGGATTGTCTTATCGTGCAGTAGCCGCTCGTGTGCAGCGTAACAGCAGCACAGTGATGCGTCTTTGGAAGCAGTGGATGGACGAGTGTCGGACAACTCGGAAATCCGGGAGTGGAGCCGAAATGTGACGTTAGCTCGCGATGATAGACACCTGGTCCGCATGGCGCTGACGGACCGTACAGCTTCCTCTAGACAATTGGCAGCACAGTGGTCAATAGCTACAGGTGTTCCATTGTGTGCTTCATCAATTCGTAGACGTCTGCTGCAGCGTGGACTGCGCGCAAGGACTCCTTTATACAGGATCCCTCTCACGCTAAACCATCGCCGCCTGCGGCTACAATGGGTCGCTCAGCATAGAGTCTGGCGTGCTGATTGGCAGCAGGTCGTGTTTTCTGACGAATCCCGTTTTAATTTGTGGAACCATGATGGCCGCATTCGTGTCAGACGCTATGCCGGTGAACGCCACCTTCCGGAGTGCATTATCGAACGCCACAGTAGACGAACACCCGGAGTTATGGTCTGGGGTGCCATAACATATCATGGACGATCTCAATTGCTAAGAATTGTGGGCAATCTGAACAGCAACCGGTACATCAGTGAAGTTCTACAGCCCCAAGCTGTTCCCTTCCTTCAAAGCTTGCCAGGCGCTGTATTTCAACAGGGCAATGCCCGCCCTCATATCGCTAGGACTGTTCAATCCTTCTTTGCAACGCGGCAGGTACAGCTTCTTCCTTGGCCTGCGTATTCCCCGGATATGTCGCCGATTGAACATGTGTGAGATTTCGTTGGTCGGCGTCTCGCTCGTGATCCTCGTCCTGTTGCTTCTGCAGACGAACTTTGGGTGCGCATAAAAACAATATGGAATGCTCTTCCTCAGGCAGACATTCAAAATTTGTTTGACTCCATGCGACGTCGTGTAGCAGCACTTATTGCGGCGCTTGGTGGCTACACAAAATACTGATTCCGATCTCTTGTTATTGTTTGTTTGCTTTGAACATTTAATCATTTATTTATACCACTACCACTCAACTGTGTGTTAAATTTCATTCAATTATGACGATTTCTTCCTGGTGTTGCAATTTTCACAAACATGAGTATACATTTATTAGAAGATCTAAGGAGAAATTATTTTTCTTTTTTGTATAATTTGCTTATATGGAAGCAATATATGCTATGCCATGTTATATGGTTGTTATTAATTTGCTTTTATGGAAGCTTTGAATTTTAGAAAACTTAATGAACTGAATAAGTATACATATTAATAATTTTATCAAGAGTACTCTGAATCAGTATAGGAGAATAATTATCTTCCAGAAATACTTTAAAGGGTAAATAGCCTACATTTTTTCTTCATATAATAGGAGATGATACAGGAAAATATCATTATACGCAAGTAAATTTATCTCTGGGGCCTGATGGCCGTGTGATTAGTGATCTAGCCTTTGGTACCACAGGTTTCGACTTCGAGTCCTGGTGGTGCCAAAGATGATTGCAGTGGTTCGGAATCCACTTTAAACTGTAGGTCCCTGTCAAACATGAACATTGTGCATAGTTCTGACAACCCTATCCCGTAAAAAGAAAAATGTCTCATGTCTCAAAATCTGCTAGTAGGTAGACGATCTTGGCCCACCATGGGGCAGTTGCAGCACTGATGATAAGAAATCTATCGCCACTTCAAATAAACAGCTATACACCTTACTTCTTAGTTTCCAAGCAGCCAAGAGTTATTGATCATAGGGGGAATGATTTTTCTGTGTGGATATTCGACGTGTAGTATTAATTTTTTTAACCTAATAGCTTGTGAGAAGCATCTTCCATTAAACAAGTTTTGCTGTTGATGGATGAGCAAGAGTGACTACTGTGCGTAGTGTTTCTTTATGCAGTTCAAATGTATGAAAAGAGTCATCAGTCCATTCTTTGCGATTGTAATTTTTGTTATTGCCCACCAAATAATTGTTAAGGAATGCTTGATTTTTGGCAGCATTTGGGATAAAACATATATAATATTTGATAACATCCAACAATATGCAAAGCTGTTTCACAGTTTTCGGTTTTTCAATGTCTATAATTATTTTCACTCTTTGGTCAGTTGGTTTGACACTTTTAATTGAGATGGTGTGGCCTTAAAAATTAGCATCAGGTTGGACAAAATTGCATTTGCTGAGTTTAAGTTTCAAACAATGTTCATGGAAAACTTAGAAAAAATAATTTAGAGATGTTTAAAATGTTCTGCTCTATTGTGTGATGCTTTAAGAATACCATGGACGTATGGATGGAACGTTGTAAAGTCTGCACATCATTCCTAAGTTCGAACGTAATGAATGAAAATTCATACAACCTAAACGGAATACAGATGATAGCCTTTTGAATATCTGGCTCTTCCATAGGTATTTGATGATATGCTCAATGCAAGTCTAAGGAGGAAAAAAATAATCCAAAATTTCCTTATGTAATACTTATGAATTCTATTAAAAACGTACGGATATGGGTACCAAGATCGCTACAATCAAGTGGATTACAGAAGATAATGACGTCTCATCACTTTAGTTAGTGCAAAAGGTCAGCCCCAATAATAAGTTTTGAGAAATCAGGCATAAACTGCCAGTCTAATTTTCTTCTCAAACCAATATAAAGTTTTTGTAATTGATTTTCATAGACTTTAACTTATGTTGATTTAGTTACATAAAATTTATATTCTGAAGGAGTTCTTTTTTTTATTTACAGAGAAGGATTACAGAAACTACTAGATTTTGTCCCGTTGCTATGGCCTATGAAGTTTCTTGACGAATTTTTTTGTTTATGAAAACAATACTTGCTGCACTAACAATTTTATCTGCCATTTCTGCAACATTGTCTAATGAATCTTGTTGATGAAATGGCTGGTGCTTGTTGACGCAGAGGCTGGAACACTGTGATTTGATCACTTCTTTCAACATCAAATTAGCCGACAAACCTTCATATGTAACATTAAATCAGGTGAATTTTTGTCGCTAACATCGATATTAGTTAACACTTTTTTATTCTATATTCCTCCGTGTCAGTTAATCAGGATGACAAAGCATTTTTTAGAATAAATTATTTGTTATAGTTTGAAGTATAGAATACAATATCGACAACGAAGTCAAAAACATTTTTGTCAAGCGCCACTATAGCGTTATATTTTGCTAAATCCTGAATAATACTACAGTTCAAAAATTGAGCTTCAAGGGGAAAACTTTTTATTTTTAGAATGCTGGTTTTATCACGATTGGGTTCAGTCCAGAATCAGTTTTCAATTCATAATCAATCATAATGAAACATCACTAAGAAAAAAAAATGTTCTAAATATAATAAAAGTATCTTGTATTTTTTTGGTATGGTTGAAATGCAGCTTCAAAAATTTGTTGATCACGTCCTTTGATTGCTACGTGTTCAAATCTTAAGCTGCTCACCAGATATGGTATTTATGTTACAATATATGTTAAGGAAGATTTTATGATAAAATTATAAGATTCCATATTATAGAATTAATTAACAATAATATATAAATAAATGAAATTATGCAGAAATAAATAAAATAAATAAAAATAGATAAAATATGAATCAAATAAGACGATAATGTTAACGTTCCATCCAGGTTATATATTCATAAACAAAATTGTGAAGTTCCATATAAAATGTATTGCTTTTTAATTTACAAAATGGGGCCTGATGGCCGAGTGGCTAGCATCTGGCATTCGGAAACACATGGTTCGAGTCCCGGCGGTGCCACGCATGTTTGTAGTGGTTCGGAATCCACTTTAAACCGTAGATCCCGATCTAACAGGATCGTAGAGCGTTGCGGAAGTATTGTTACTCTGAGTCCGTAGTTTACCTTTAAGCTACACGCACCTCCTGGGTAATGCTAAGTGAGTAACGTCGGTGCAGCGCACGCCTGAAAGCATAAAAGACAACTGTCTAAGTGTTTGCCAGCTGCAATAGGAAAAAAAAAATTGCAATAATCGATTGAAGGCGTCTACGCTAGATGTCAGGATTAAGACACAACAAATGCTTTTGTATCTAAATAAAAATAATAATACAAAACTAGATACAAAAAATTTTGCCTTAGCTGCTCCTTGACACTAACTCATTATAAAATACGAAACTAACATTGACATTCTAATTTAGGGAACCTCGTTATTTGACGTCATATGCGTCTCGTTATTTGACGTTTATTTATAATAATTTTACTTTTGTATGCATTCAAGTTTTCAAATTGTTTCCGACCTAAAGTACGTTGAAATTTGAGAATCATACTGCATGTTTGATAATTTAGTTATTTTGAATTATTTAACATTATTTTTTAATTGCAACTAATACTTTTTCTTATATAGTTAAGTTTTCAGAATTAAAAAAAGATTGTTTATTTTGTATGTAACGTTCGTTTTTTTTCCATCAATTCGAAATTAAGCGAGAAAAAAAGTTTCAAGATAAAAATAAATATTTAAAAACGTAACAATACAATAGAAAAAGAAATGGTTACGGAAAATCTGCTTAAGAAATTATTGCAATGACAACTGAACCATTTTTCTCATTAACTAAATATATATTTTAGCATATATTATTTAGTTGTAAAAGAACACTCTAGATGGCAGCACGTATAATAGAAAATGTTGGAATAAATTTTAAATAAAGCTTCCTTCTTTCTCTGAAAAGGTGAAAAAACATCACAAATGTGTTCCACACAATATGATGTGAGGTGTTATCCATTATAGCTTAATAGGAATAGGTCAAATAATTACATATTATTGTACAGTATTTTAATCAACAATTGATATTATTCATCAGAAATTCTTTATCATCTGAAGCAGAGTTGGAGAATCGAAATGGCGTTATTCTGCACCATGATAACGAAGAACTTCACGTTTCAAAAGTCTCACTCCAAAAACTGAAGGAATTGAAATTTGAGGTTCTATACAACCACCCAACTCTCCAGATCTTTCTCCTTACGTCTGCCACTTCTTAAAATATTTGGAGTCATTTTTTTAAAAATTAAACATTTTGTCAACCACGAAGTTGTCAAAACAGTCTTTACTGAATTTATTGATAAATCAAAACTGTTTGAAACTAGCACAAAAATTCTTTGTAATCGCTGGCAAAAGTGCATTGTTGTAGATGGAGATTATTTTAATCAAATATGTTCAAACAATTTTTGTATGTAAACTTTTAAAATTCGTGTACTAAAATATTCATTTTATATGGAACAGTGCAATATTATTTTTCCATAGTTAGAGATGAACATGACCGAGTGACTAACGCTCGGTGTCACAAACTTCGTGTTCGAGTCCCGGCAGTCCCTGCGAAAAAATTCCATAATAAATATGAAACATTTTCTTGAAAAATTGTTATGTGGTTATTGTTATAAAGTGAATTCCAAACCACTACAAACACCCATGGCACCACCGGGACTCGAACCCGAAATCTGTGGCTCCGAGCGCCAGAATTTAACTATATATATATATATATATATATATGACTAATTCCAGGTCCATACATATCGGTCTCGAGACCCGGCTTAGCCATGGATGTTTGTAGTGGTTTGGAATTCACTTTATACGTGGAATTTTTTTGCAGGGACTCGAACCTTGTAGTACAGAGCGCCATAGATGTAGTCTCTTAGCCATTAGACCCTACTATTCTTAATTACTATTGATTTTTTCAACGTTACAAAAATATTGAGTGAAATATCGATGACTGGGAGCAACTCTGTAAACTTAAGAAATTTTACAAGTTTACTTTTAATAGAGGAAATCAGAGAAAGTTGCATCATCCGCCGTAAATATTGACATCCTTTACATCGTATAATTATATTCAATCAACTTGATACGTGGATCTAATATTCATGGATTTTTTTAATCGTAGAAATAAATCATTTTCCCGATTGCTCAAGTGCTTTAAATTTTCTAGCAGAATTTATATAGTCATATTCCGAAGCAGTTTTCTATTATATAACGATAGTTAAGAATCACCATATAAATGATACACGACTGCTAATTTTTTGTACTGAATAATATGAATTTGATTCTCAAATGAATTTAAATTGCAAATGAATGAGATTAATTTTTTTATGTAGAATCATAATACATCAAAATTAAAATATATAAAAAATATGTATATAAATAATATATAATGTATAGATTGTTTATTAATAATATATAATGTATATAAAAAATATGTAAGTTTTTTAAATATATATATAAATCGAATTTAAAAAAAAAACTGCTAAATTATATAATTATATATGAGAGAATAAGATAATACTTAGATTAAATATGAAAAAGTTTTTTCTTTATGACTAACATATTAATAAAATTTATTTTGGCACTGACATCCGTATGAATTTTTTTACAAAAAACAAAGTACATTTATATGAAAACATTATAAAAAATATTTTTACAAAGTAGATTTCACTGTTTAGTGATAAACTTGCAAAATGATTCTATTTCACTATCATTTCTGGTTGAGGGCCAATATCAGCAAATACATCATCTCCGACTGAAATTTCACCTGTCTTACAAAGACCACATCCAATACCTAGACAAGGTAGAGATCCTATGTTCTTTACAATAACTGGATCTTTAGGTATTCGGTACCTAAAAAGTAAAAATATCAGTTCTGAAAATGGATTTCCAATCTATCATTTAAATTTTATGTACCATAATTTTTCTGTCTATAATGTGTCTTTAAAAATTTAGAATTTTTTTTCATACTGTAGGGCCAGGTTGGGTAACCAGATTATAACTGGGTGGGGTTAGGTTGAAATATTTGAGGCACAGATTGCAGAACTCACAGCTTAATTTACATCAAATCGCAAACATATTGCGAAAACAACATGCACATTTAAAGACAGATTTCTATAAGGATTCCACTTCTAAGCCGAAAACCCGATATTCGGCTACGAGCAGGGTGTGCGAAATATATTTCTTCTCCGGGTGAGTGTCTGTAGGCCAATTAATGCGCCACAATGCTGTAAATATATTTTCTGTCGGGATAAGAGACTATAAACTCAACTTTCACAGAGGGAGTGCAGGTTTAGCTGTACTTTCTCTCGGGTGAGAGTCTCGAAGCCGATTAACCATTTATCACGAATGCCACATGGGGTGCTATTGCTAGTGTGTAGGTGGAAGCATGGTTACAATACGAATTTTATGGGATATTTTTTTCAAACTTTCTACAAAGCCAAGCAAATTTTCTTACTATAATCCACGGGTGATTCATGCCTATTTCGAGCCACATCTTTCACGACATGGCATACCACGCAAGTATAATTTTACAGCATACAATGAAGGAACGTCTTTCTCTAACTTATTGATTTTATCTATTTCATACTAGGAATTCAATAAATTTTTTTACAAATATTTTTGCATTTTAACACATACATATTCCAGCTAGACATTAGTCGCAGATAATCAGTCATAAGCAAGAAACAAACAGACTGAAAATCACCCATGTATCGTGAGTGAATGATAGTTAACTTATTATAAATTTATTTTAATAATTTTTTATATTGCATCTATGAACTAAATTATCATATTTGACTGTGCGAAACTGTGATTAAGTTTTTATGCTAATAATTATAATTTCATGACAAAATAACATTTTTGGTATTACTAAAAACAACGACTGCATTCTTTTGCCACAATTAATACAAAAATTACCTTCTATTTCGGTGAGATACTTGTATTACTTTTACAACGCATTTTTTTATGTTTGGATTTTTAGAATCAAGACTTTTCAATGATGACCTGTTTAAATTCATGAAATAGACACATGATATGTCCATGATGAATTAAAAAAAAAAAAAAAAAAAAAACACGTTTATAGTATTTTAGTTGACGGATGAATACCTTTTTTTTCCGGGTGTCCATAATTGAGATAACGGAACATAATACTTTTTTTTTTGCATCCTTCCTTCCTTTCTTTTAGCTCCTCCCTTTCAATGCTAAATCAAATGCCATGCGATCTAATGAAAATGCAAATGCATTTTCAAACCCATTTGAACTTCTTTGTTTGCATTAATTCAAAGCAGTGATGAAACTTTCTGCTTATGTATGCATAGGTATTGATTTACAAATTCTAGTTGTTCTCTTTTAGAATGTGAAGTGCAACATTGAATAAACATCCCGAGGGAACCATTAGTCACCCCATCTGTCTAAAGTTGAATTTTGGTTTGAATCCATGAATTTTGTCCGGTTTTTTTTTCATCAAGTAGTCCTTGAATTTTTCTCATTAAATTCATTTAGGTATTCAAATAATCAGCTAAACAGTCATTTTTTTGCAACTAGTAATTGCCTTCCCACTGTTGTTGCTGTTATCGTATTCCCTGAAGAGTACAAGAAAATCAAATATATTGGTGCTTCCGAATAATATTGGCTATGTTGATTGCCAGCTCGAAATATAAATCCTTTTCCGAGGGATGGTCCAGACAATGCATGGCGGCTACAACAGTGGGACAATCAAAGACATGATGAGTATTAAGCTCGACATCAGGGCAGTTGCCACATTTTTGGTGTTTTTTAACACCATCAGCAGAAATGTTCATTATTTTTGAGGTGCTTCATCCTTAATTCTTGTGAGAGTAGTAGCTGTTTTTCTGTCGACATTTAATTCTGTAATATAGTATTTTGTTTTGATCTTAGAATGATGATTTTTGGTCTTCCTACTTAATTGATTATTGAGAGTTAACATCAAAAACATTTTCCACTCAATTCTGTTTTTTTAAACTTTTTCCTATGCATAACCAACAACTCATAGTATGGCAAAACAAAGAGCGATGATCTGATTTCATTGAAAAAAAAAAGAAGAAAATTGAAAAAACAAACCCAATTATGTATTAAATATTTTTAAAGTAAGTTTGAAGACGTTTACTTTTGACTATGTTCATAATTTTTATGATGTTATTGAATTCTAGAAGTAAATAGCGCCAACGGCCGTACCATGCTGAATATACCGGTTCTCTTTAGATCACCGAAGTCAAGCATCATTGGGCGCGGTCAGTACTTGGGTGGGTGACCACCTGGGAATACTGCGTGCCGTTGGCAAATTTGGGACCTGAATAGCCGAGTGTCTAGCGCTCTCGCGCTCGGTGCCACAGGTTTCGGGTTCGAATCCCGGCGGTGCCATGGATGTTTGTAGTGGTTCGGAATCCACTTTAAGCCGTAGGTCCCGGTCTCCTATGACTGTAAGAGCGTCACGGAGCAAAAGTCAGGCTTCTACCTACGGGTGCTCCATCACAACAGAAGCTGCTTCCTTCCCCTTCAATCATGAGTCCATATGGGCTCGTGGGCTTGGCCAGCCAAGTGGGATAAGAAACAACAACAACAACAAACAGAAGTAAATAGCTCTATATAAATAATAATCGAACATCAGGGTTTTCAAATTGAATTTTGAATTCCTCATAACCTTGCTATCAGAACAAAAGTTAAGATGTTTTTCCATTAAAATTTGTTTGTATTTATATTAACTAATCCCCTTAAAGATTTGCTTATCAACTGTTTGTTCCGGAAGTACTTTTCAGAATGAATAATGCTTTTTTAACCCTTACTCATCTGGAATTTTAAAAAAATGTTAAATTTGATGAAAACAGTTTTTAAAATCTATTAATTTATTAACTTTAACTACACAAATTCAGTATGTTTAAGTTATTAAATTTCTTTAAAGCTCATCTACAATCCTTCCAAACATATATTAGAAATCACTTCATTAAAGTCTTTTTAAAATAAAATTTAGACATTCCCCAATTTTTTTTAAAAAGTATTACTTCATACTTACTTTCGTAGTGTGACCAGTGGTTCTTTTTGTGACAAAACTCCAGTAAAAGGGTCATTTGTAGTCAAGAGACACCTGAAATATATTTATTTAACTGAGCGTAGGAACAGATTTCAGAAAAAAGAATAATGTTTTTGACTTTATAAAGAATTTATTACATGAAATTATTTAAAAAAGCACCCTATAACAATACAAACAGTTATAAAAACTTATAATTTGTTTCTTTAATATGAAAATTGTTTTATTGGGATATAATTATTCCTAATATATATAATTATTGTATAATTATATATAATTATTGATATAATTATTGTAACTAATAAACTTCAATGCTTACAGTCCCACTTTTTTTCTGGTGTAAAACAAATTTCCTAAATAATTATTTCTTCATTAAATAAACCCGTTCTTGTAAAACATTAATTTTAAATCTATATAAATTTAAATTGATTTTTATCATGATTAAAAAATGTCAAATTTTAAAATATATTTCTATAAAAAATATGCAAAATCATGCTTATTACATCTTTTCTTGTATAGACATTTCTTTGAAATATTTCCTGTATACTGTTTACAGTTGCTTTTTGTATTATTGAGGAAGTGTTAATGAAAAAATATACGGTTATTAATAATATTTAGCTGTGATGACTTAATTTTAATAGTAAAAATATTAATAATCAAATTCTTAATTTAATAGTAAATAAGAATCTATTTAAAAATTCACAGATTTCTGCTTAAACTGAAATTCAAACACAAAATGCAAGTTCCAAGCAGTTTTGAAATAATTATGATAGACGTGTTGCAATACTGTTTTTTTTTTTAAATTAAAAATATATAATTACCTAGTAACCATAGTCAAATTGCTTAAAAGTGCTCCACTGTTGAATTTAATATATCTCCAAGAATCCTGGAAGAAAATGTAAAATTAAATAAATACTAAGTAGTAAGTGTGATAAATTAAAAATAGATTTCTGGTCTTAGGCAGAAATTTTTAATTTGTAATTGTAATAAAAGAAACAATTTTGAAAACTTATTCTTGCACGTATTATTTTACAATTCCTTATCTCAAATTTCGAAAAAAATCATATGTTTAGCTTTTTATACGTTTTACGATTTTTTTTAAATTTAGAAAACCAATAAAGGTCACATTACTTATCAAAATCGAGCATATGCATACATCTTGTAAGTACTGTCTAGATATTAACCAGTAAAAAAAATCATGCTATTGTCGTTTTAGAATATACATAAATGAAATAAATATTACCTTTGCTGATTTCGCTAGGCATTATCTATCTTATGATTATAAATGCTCATATAATTACATTTTGGTTTATGTATTTGTAGTAGTTTATATATTTGTGTATTATTTGTGTATTATTTATATTGTAGTTTATTTTTGTATACATTACATGAATTATTAAAAATGAAAATAAAACAGTAAAAAAAAAGCTTATTACTTGAGAAATGTAGACATAAATATGGAAAATTAGGAGAACATAATGCTATCAAGATTCAGATAAAGAATCCTTACAATTCAGACTTGTCACAAAAAATTACATACGAAAAAGAAGTTTTAAATTTATTTATTATATTAAAACCAAACACATTAAGGTTAATTTATTAATTTTTACCAAGCAGGGTGTGTCCCAAATACACGGGAGATCTATACAATCTATCAAGAAAAATACTTTTTTTTTGTACTAACAATTATATATTATAAATATAGTAATTTTTTTACTTACAAATGTATTTTTGTATTTCATTTAAGGAGAGTCATTAAATAGCATTCATGAGTCATGAGACATTACCATTTATATTTACATCTGATACTTCAATTAAAAAAAAAACACTAGACAAATTAATATACGAAACTTACTTCTGCATAAGCTTTTGAGCCTTCAACTAGAATATTCGGCCTGAAGTTCAGAAATGTTATTTTTTGTCCTTCAACTCTGGAATCCAAATCATCCACAGAGGATTGAGACATCACATGGAAAGGTGCGAGGTCTTGAAAAGTAATCTAAGGATTACATAAATTGATCAAATTATTTCATGTACAGTACAACATTTTAAACATTAAAAGAAATCTAAATTAAAACTTTAATTTTTTTTTATATTGTAAAGGGTATCATAAAAAGCATAAAAAAATTGTAAAATTTCTATAGATTGACTTTTGCAAAATGTATTTTTAAGTATATTTTTATAGAACTGGCTTTAAAGAAAGTTCTCAAAAAAAATATCCACATATTATATATAATGGCCTATAATCCACACTACGAAATGTAAAGTGTTTTTTAACGTATAATCCGCTGAATATAGGCAGAAACACACTGTAGCAAAACTTAAAATTCTAAATTAAATTTTTTTTTAAAATTTGCCTGATATATTCATTAGAAAACAGTAAAAGTATAAAGTAATAAAACTTATTTTACTATATTATTATGAAAATCTAACAATTCTCAAAGAGTTACATTTAAACATTTAAAAATCATTCTATTGAAGTAAACAAAACGGAAAGCAAGTTATAACATTATTTTTATTTTCAATCCTTTTTTAGATATTTATAAAATGCTTTTAACGAGTTTTTATTTATTTATTTATATATTAATTAAAATTTAATTAATAAAATCGTTATGGAAAAAATAGCTAATAGAATTTATTTATTTTATATCCATCTCAGACTAATTAACTAGAATATTTTTAGAGATAAAGTTTCATAAATTATTACAAAGTATGTCCTATTATATTTCATTCTCTGATACTACAAGTTATTACTTTTAATTTTTTTAATTATAAATCTTCTTAATGTCAAAAGACATAACATAAATATATTAAAATTAATTTAAGCATTTTTAATCTTGAATTTTTAATGTATTATGTTGGTATTTTTTTTGCACAAAATTGTTTCTTATAAAAGGGACTTCTTTTTATGAAAAAGCACTAAAATATTTGAAATAACTAATAGTTCAACCTTTACATACTAGCTTTAGATCATGAAATGTTCGTCTTTATTTTTATAACAAAAGTATTTTTAATAAAAAATATCTCCTTAAAAATTTTTCCTTCGGATTTGAAATAAAAATCTTGGATTGTGGGAATAAAAATATTTAATAAATTTTAAAATAAGTAATAAATGAATATTAAAAGAAATAAAATGCGAAATAGGAAATCAAATTTTAGTAATCTAATAACCTCCTTTTCTTCATTGGCTTAACAGTCTCTTGGCGCGGCAAGGGTATCTGCCTAATGTTAGATTTCGAAAAATGGGATGTTTCCTGTTTTACGGGGTAGGGTTGTCAACCCTACACTCGTCAGTTATATTAAACCGGGATTTAGGATTTAAAGTGAATTCCGAACCACTACAAATATCAACGTCACAGTCGTTACTCGAACACGAAACCCGTGGACCAAAGCTTTAGTCACTTGGCCATCTCAAGTCCAGGGATCTAATAACACAATATCATAAATAAAAGACGACATATATTACTAAATAAAAAAAGAAAATAAACAATACACTTGTATATAATGCAAATTAAATCCATCTATGAGAAGTAGAAAAAAAAATTAAAATGAATACTGAATTTAATTTTATAGAAAATTATCATAATTTCCTGCCCATAAACCAGCAAATTGTATGAAAAAAAAGTTTGAAATTTTAGGAAACGGATTAATACCGGCACGAACAATTAGCAAAATAATTTTTCGGAAGTTTCACAGAAATCAATTCTACGAAACCGGCCCTTGAAATTATTTTTTCCTAACAAAAGCATTGTTGAAATTTTGTGTGAAAGAAAAAAAATAATTTCAATAAACATAAAGAAAGAAACATAAACACCTATAGATGACGGAAGGAAGCTGGACTTGAGCAGAATTAGACAAAACGCGAAATACACCATAGGATGGTGTGTGTTAATGGAGGAAAGAGGCTTGATAAGAAGTCACGGATAAGAATTAAAAAATCCTGTACAGAAGGCCGAACTAATAAACGGCTGTGATGTTGATGAGGTATTTAGTAACTATAAAGATTGCTAATCACGGGGAAAATGTCTCGTTTGTTTTTATCACAATCTTTAAATGAATATTTTCTTTCCGTTTACAATTAAATATTTAATATTTTTTAAATAATAGTAGCATCAAAAACGACTTTGAATAACTGAAAAAGTTTTGTTTGTGTTATCGGTATTAAAACAAAACTTAATTGGTGAACGGTATGTCAAAGGAAATGAGGTTATAACTCGCGGAATATAAGATATCTTGTAACCATACTTCATCCTACACATTGGAAAGAGCGCATTCAGGAGAAACAGTCTTAAGATACTCACCAGAGAGGAAGCATTACCCAATCTGCGATCCCACTGAGAAAAATTTAGTTTATAATATCTCATCCCGACAGGAAATATATTTAACTCAACCCTGTGTATTAGTTGGCCTCTCAAACTCTCATCCGGAGTTGAAGTATATTTCGCGCATCCTACTTGTAACTGAGTTTCCGGTTGTCAGCTTAGAAGTAAACTCCTTCCATTAATCTACAATTATCTGCTTTTAAATGCGTTAAATATTGTCAGTAGTTAATTGTACGTGTGTCAATAAAGCTGCGAATTCATCAACCTGCCACAAGTATCTCAACCCAACCACACCCAGTTACAATCTGGTTGTCCAACTTGCACATTACAATCTTTTTTTTCTTCTTGCCTTTGGATTAAAGGCAAGAAATAATGGTAATTAAATATAGATGTATTACCTGAAATATATTAAAAAAAAAAAAAAAAAATAGAAATAATTTAATAAGAAACAGAAAACAAAACAATAAAATTTACTTACAGGATTTTCTTTCCTAAGTTTATCGTCAAATGGGTTATTTCTCAGATATTTCCGCTTAGGTAAAGTTGGGGAGTGACGAACTAAACGAATGTTTGACGTGTTAAGATAGGACTGAAAAAAACTTGCTGCTTCATCTCCACAATCCACGGCCTCCACACCATCTCCGATAACCCTTAAAAAATCAGATATTTACATTGAATATATAGAAAAAATTGCAAACTTTTTCTTATAACATCGGGAAAAAAGGGGGGCGGATCTTTAAAAATAATGTTATCTCTTCAATAAAAAGACATGTGCAAATATTAACAAACTACTGACAAAATCAACTCGACAATTTACAACTCGACCATTTCAAACTAATTACCTCTATAACTCGAAGAAAAATAAGTTACCGGCTTTAAGGATTTGACGACAATGCACGTCATTGTTTCTTAGAAAACAATGTATGAGTATACAGTAAATATAATAACAAATTCTACGAAATAGCAACTGTGAAGAAAAAGAATTTTCTACTCTTTATAGCTTAGATAATGTTATAGATAGAGAACGATCGAATTGTCTAAAGCAAAAAAAAAAAAAAAAAAAAAAAAAAAAAATAAAACAAATACTACTACTGCTACTACTAATAATAATAATAATAAATAATAATAACTGATTTTTTTAATACACAATATTTTTAATTGTAAGGTTGTTTAGAAATTATTTTGATTTTTTATTGTAGTACATAACAAAACTTTTAAGTTGCAAATAAACATGTTTATTACCTCTGTAACTTGAATTTTTATTTATTTTACCTCTCTAACTCAAAATAAGTTAGAAAGAATCTAAACCTCTACAAGTCGAATATTTCCTTACAAAATCCTCATTAAGTCGAAAACCCTATAACTCGAATTATTTGGCATTTCCCTTGAAGTTCGACTTGCAGAGGTTCAACTGTATATATATAGGGTGATTACAATTAAAGCCCCACTTTCAAAATGCTGTGAAAAAAAAAAACTACTCGTCACAATTAGTTCAAATTTGAACTGTCGGTACTTGAAGAAGGAAGAAACGATATGTCATAAAAAAAGTTCCAATGTGTATTAATAGATGGAGCTGTAAGTGGCATAAAGAAAGTGAATTCGGCTGCCAGTATCATTTTGAAACGAAATGTCAACGTATTTGACATGAGTTGCCCATTAAACCAACTGCAGTGTTCAATGTGCTTGATTGTTTCGGTTTTTTGACGGAAAAAATGATTTGCAAGTCCTTCAACAGTTGTGACATAATGAGTGGAAAGCCCGTCCACCACTGGAAGGTCATACCAAATTGGACGGGAAAAATTGGTGAAACATTTTTTTTTTGGTGCCATACCGTTTCCACCTTCTTCAAGTATCTTCAGTTCAAATTTGAACTCATTGAGAAGAGTGGTCCCTTTTTTACAGCATTTTGAAAGTGGAACTTTAATTTTAATCACCCTGTATATAATCGTTTATTATTTAAAATATAAAAATGAATATTGTAATATAATCTTATTTTTATACATATATACTTATTTTGCACATTCAAAATAGAAAATTCATTTTCATACTTAAAATTAAAATAATTTGAGAAACTTTGGTGTTTAAACATAAGAAAAGCCCTTACTTGCACTTAATAACAGTGTCATTTGGAGAATATGAATCCTTGATTTCTACATGATGTTTTTCACCAGAAGGCGAAGATATTGTGAGCGTTTTTCCTTCGACTTGAGCTGCTAATAATGCTAAGCTTGGAAACTGTCTCTGCGTCATAAAATCCCCTTCGTTGTTGACCAACATAAATGAACTAAAAAATAACTACATATACATATGTTCAGATGGGAGAAATGAATTTAATTTGTTAATATAATGGTTAATTAATAATTCAAAATTAATATTATAATTAAGAATTTTGAACAACTATTATTAATTCACAATTAGCATAATGTATTATTAATTTAATTTGTTAATATAATTATTTCAATATGTATCTATATACTGGACACGACTTATTGACCTGAATATACGGCCAAAATAGGGATTGTGAACTCTGATATATGGGATTTATGTAAGACAGAGAAAATAAACAAGGAACATCCACTTGCTTGCTCGGAACTGGATTCTTAACTTACAACAGAATGGTGATGTGTGTACTCTTTACTGGAGAGCCAGTTAAGAGTAAAAAAACATGCCCCGATCATATGGACTCTTATTAGGGTGCTTTTAGTTTTTTAAATTTTTATCCTTAGAATATTTATCTCGTTTTTAACTGTTTTTAAGGTCTTTAGGTCATTTTTGTTAAGAATGTCTGGTCTTTTCCTTATGTAATTTTGATTTGTTTACACGTTCTTTTAATTTCTAAGGAAGGTGGCCAAATTAGCATGGATTGAGTTCCATTAAAGCCACAGGTAACAAAAAACAATATTATATATATATCATACAGAAATATTACAAATTTAATATCATAAATATGACTGAAAACAATTAATTCCTGAAAATTGTGATAGTGATTACTTTCTGAAAATTGTGATTTGCTATTTACGTTATCAATATACTAAAAAAAATACTATAGTCTTATATTTAAATTGCTATTTTGTCACTAATAAGAAATATATAACAAAATGCAATTATTTATATATTTTCTCTGGACTCTCTTGCTATATTATTAAAATTCAACACAAAATAACTATAACTAAAAAACTAAAAATTATATTGACTATATTTCAAAATTTTAGTTTTATTTGAATTCTTGTAAGCTATATTTTTCATAATCATATAAGTTTTACTACATACCAAATTATATAACAAGATAATTTTTTTCATTTATTTTAAAATTCTTATATTGAATTATTGTTGATCAAGAATGATAAATATATGTTTAATGAATACAAATTTTAAAAATATATATACTCAATATTTAAATAAGACAGTTTCCTGATATAGTAGTGAAAGACAAAAATTCCTCTGACTTTTCACTAAAACATCTGATATCAGAAACAACTTTATAGTTTTTATAAAGCGATGTTAGTTTGTTGCATTAGTTAAGGATAAGATATTTTAAGATTATTTTGAATGAAGAATATCAGAGAAGATCTCATTTATATTTTTGCATTAATAGTCTTTCTGTTTTATTGTATTGTTGGATTTCATTTATCCTGGTGTCCTATTTCTAATATTTTTTTTGAAATAAAAATGAATAATAAATTAGAAATAACTATTTGGTTATATAGTTATATATATTTACATATATTTTTAAATATAACATGTATATTTCTATATTATTATATATATATTTATATTTATAGGTTATACACTGAAGTGACAAAAGTCATGGGATAGCAATATGCAAATTTTCAGATGGCAGTAGCATCGCGTAGAACAGGTATAAATGCGCAGTGCTTTCGCAGAGCTTTCATTTCTGTTCAAGTTATTCATGTGAAGAGGTTTTGACGTGATGATGACCGCACGACGGGAATTAACAGACTTTGAACGCGGAATGTTAGTTGGAGCTAGACGCATGGGTCATGCCATTTCAGAAATCGTTAGGGAATTCAACATTCCCAGATCCACTGTGTCAAGAGTGTGCCGAGAGTATGAAATTTCAGGCATAACATCCCACCATGGACAGCGCAGTGGTCGACCGCCTGCACTTAACGACCGAGACCGGCGACGTCTGCAGAGTCGTAAATTCTAACAGACAAGCAGCACTGCGTCAAATAACCGCAGAAAGCAATGTGGGACCTACAAGGGACTTGTCTGTTAGAACTGTGCGGAAAAATTTGGCTTTCTTGGGCTATTCCAGCAGAAGACCGACTCGAGTGCCTTTACTGACAGAACGACATCGCTTGCAGCGACTCTCGTGGGCACGTGAGCATATCGGTTGGTCCCTAGATGAATGGAAAACCGTGGCCTGGTCCGATGAGTCACGATTTCAGTTGGTAAGTGCTGATGGTAGGGTTCGAGTGTGGCGCAGACCCCACGAAGCCATGGACCCAAACTGTCCGCAAGGCACTGTTCAAGCTGGTGGTGGCTCCGTAATGGTGTGGGCGTTCATGGCATGGACTTGGTCCTCTGGTGCGACTGGACCGAACATTGACTGGAAATGCTTATGTTCAGCTACTTGGAGATCACTTGCAGCCATTCATGGACTTCATGTACCCAAACAACGATGCGATTTTTATGGATGACAATGTGCCATGTCACCGGACCACAACTGTTCGCGATTGGTTTGAAGAACATTCTGGACAATTCCAACGAATGATCTGGCCACCTAGATCGCCCGACATGAATCCCATCGAGCATTTATGGGACATCATCGAGAGGTCTGTTCGTGCCCAAAATCCTGCACCATCAACGCTTTCACAATTATGGACGTCTATCGAGACAGCATGGCTCAATATTCCTGCAGAAGACTTCCAACGACTTGTTGAGTCCATGCCACGTCAATTTGCTGCACTTCGCCGGGCGAAAGTAGGGCCGACACGATATTAAGAGGTATCCCATGACTTTTGTCACTTCAGTGTATAGCTTTATACAGTCATTTAATTCATATATTTTTTGTTACTGTACTACTACACTGACTCTATTTTTATACGTAATTAGCTTTATATTATTTTTTATATTTTAAATTATTTTTGTGTGTAAACTTCAAACGTATTATTACTTTTTAATATTTGAATAAAAAAATAAATAAATAATTGAAATTGTTTCTGTAAATTAAATTTATATTTATATTATATAGTAGAATAATATATCCTAGAAGTGTGGATGCAAACTACTACCCTTTTGAGATAAAGTAGA
This sequence comes from Caerostris darwini, assembly GCA_021605075.1. Taxonomy (NCBI): domain Eukaryota; kingdom Metazoa; phylum Arthropoda; class Arachnida; order Araneae; family Araneidae; genus Caerostris; species Caerostris darwini. The sequence goes on along the minus strand of BPLQ01007013.1, from coordinate 780,306 downwards.
ATGGAATTTTTGACATTATTTAAAATGGAATTATTGATACATAATATTCACAAATTTAATCTTTAAAATATTTTTAATTGCTGTATACATCAAAGTTTCATATAGCATGTAAGAAATAATCTTTTATAACAAATGATAAAAGTAGTATCTTCCAACTTGATGCAGATTTATGCCTGTAGTAGGTATTATTAACCAATTTTTTAAATATCAAATTACTAATGAATGAAAAATACATTTAAATTCTGCACCCATCAAATGAGTGCATAGAATCCATCCAGAATTATTAATCAATGGACTATGCTGACATATTGAAGAATGAGAACACTTCAGCAGAATGGCACATTAGTATATCTGTTTCCGCTAAAGCTCGAAAGCCGTTAATGTGCACATTACCTACAGATTAACTGATTCGGCCCGTTAACGTACGGAATCGAGAGTTTTCCGCATTTTACCTAGGTAATGTGCACATTAACGACTTCAGTATACTTAAAATTCAAAAACTTTGTTTCTCTCATTTCCTTTTCCTATTCCTTCCCCCTCTCCCTTCACTTTTAGTTTGGTCTCGCCAGCGTATTGTTGTCGCCAGTTTTTATCTGAATTCAGTGTTTGCAAAGAGATATTTTTAACAGAAAAAGATGTCTCTGCTGTAGAAATATTTTTACGTCAAAAAACAATAAAACAATCTTTTGGTACTGGGTAGGGTTTCAGAAAATGGGACTGTCAATCTAATTGCACCATAAGTAGATGTGTTGGCCACAAAATTCATTTGCTATGTAATTCAACGTGTCACCCATCTTTAGATTGCACTAATAAGTAAGAATAATTTTATCTTTTGCTTTGCAAATTCATTTCCTTAGTTGTAATAATATTTTAAACCGTTTGATTCTTTGTATTAAAGCTTTTTAATTAGTTGATCATTGAATCCACCGGCTAATTTGTTGATTGTATTAACTTGATTCTTTGGACATCAAAAAATAAATAGAAAACACTATGATAATTTAAGCGTTTAGAAAAGTTGCTGTTGCTCCAGCAAAGGCCCAATTTTCACTTTAACGAATGCCTAATAGGTAATATGTAGATTACCTTGGTAATTTGAGAAATGAAACAATTTTCGGCACTTCTATGGATTACTCTAACTAATCTGCAGATTATCTAAATAATCTGTAAAATAACAGATTTCTGCAATTTAACGGTAACATATCTAATCAAAAAAATTTGTGGTATTTTTTCATTAATATGGTTCCTAGTAAAATGTTTGAAGTGAGATGTTTAAGAATTTGTTTCAATTCACTCAAAATATTGTGAGTGGTAATAAGACATTTTTATGTCTGGTACAAAATGGCCTTCCACTAAAAAAATATTTCTGCATCTAAATAGATAAAATTTCTTTCAATATTAGATTTCTCAATAATTAGAATGTAGGAAAAATAAAATACTGGATGCCTCTATGAGAACAGTTACGAAAAACTTAGTCAACACTTAAGAAAATTACCATTGCTATCTGACTGATATAGAGTACAATTACTAATAAGAGTTTTGTAATTTTAGTTGCAAACAGTGATGAAAAAGTATTGGGAAAAGTTCATTTGAAATAAATATATGTAACCATGCTCCTCTTGGAAAGAGCGCCCCCTGTAGAGTTCAGGAGAAATTGTCAATTGGGCTACAGAAACTCACCCGGAGAGGAAGTACATTTGGCGCACCCTGCTTGTAGCAGGGGGCTTAGGAGTGGCTTAAAAGTAGAAATCTTTCACGAATCTATTATTATGTGTCTTTAAATGTGTTAAATAGTGCATGTCTCTAAGTCTATGTTTGTGTGTGTGTCAATACTGTGAGTTCTCCAACCCGTACCTCAAGTATCTCAACCCAACCAAACCCAGTTACAATTGTGGTTGCCCAACCTGCATTTTACATATGTGCATCTAATGGGATAGATATATTTTCTTTATGTGAGCTTACGATTAAATACATGCAATATTATTTTTTTATAATTTCAAATAAATATTAATTTTTTTTTCACCAAGTATTACAAATTAAACAATCAATTGAATTTTAACTGTAATGTAGCGTATGATGGATCTGTGATTATTTTGGTATTAATAACTATTTAATGTGAGGGCTAATCCCATATGGGGATATGTAATTTGACAAAATGAAAAAAAAATGTTTTTTTCATACATTATGCACAAATATTAAAAACTGTACTTACTATTTGCTTTTGTTACTAAAAATCATGAAATTGATTTTGATTTAAATTGTTAATTGGATGTGAAATTATTCACATTGGAAGCAAATTGGCTTTGTCAAATTCAAAATTAATCATAGATTCATACACTGTTTTGTGTATTATAGATGAAATAATATTATAGCATAGGAAATATTAACAAATTATAAAAATCTAAATGAAATGTCAAGGCAAAAAAATCTCACCGATCTAACAGACCATTCACTTCAAATCCTAATTTCGAGCATTTCCCTTTCTTTACTTCCATGCCTTTCAGTGACTTAACTGGGAAGAAATACAGCTTGGAAATTTGTCCAACTTTTACAAATGTGCGTTTCTTTTTCTTCCATACCAGAACTCCAACGACACTCACAGCTATTACTGCAACAATCAAACGGGTTTTCCAATTCTGCGGCATTCCTAAACAAAAGCCCAAATTGTAATTATTTAGCAGAATTTTGCAATTAACAGGAAAAATTTTAAGAAATTAGAACACTCACTATTTCACTTAAATATGTTATTACAATTTTATACTTCTAATGTCTTCTTCTTAATAATATGTTATTACAATCTTTACTTTTATACTTTACTTCTAAACAACACATTTTATTTGAATTTCTGCCTCAGCATATTGTAATAGTCAACGATTTGCTATATTTCCGATTTACAATTAAAAATTTTAATTTGTACAAATCCCTATTAACTTTGCATTATCCTTCACATGTTTAGGAATATCAGTCTGGAAAAAAATATACAGATCTTATCTCAGACGTTAGTGTCAGAATAGGCCTGGCTGCTGGAAGCTGATTGAGACAGCCTTAGCCTGGAATCGGCTGTAGTTCTTGATAAGAAGAAATTATCATACTAACCCCTATTAACCTTGCATTCACACATTCTATCATAACAACTACTTCCTTTTCTATCATGATTCACTGTTTTACCATTTCTGTTTATGAACTCTCTTCGATACTTCTTTTCCCAGGCTCTGTAAGATATTAACCAGAACAATTTTAACGATATTTTTTGATTTCATTCGCTGTTTATGCTAGTCACCTAATAGTTTCTGCACAGTTTGGCAGCAGTGTTTTTCTCTCTCTCCTGGAGTCAGATCCCCAACTTTTAAATTACTTTAAAATGTAGTAAAAAAGATTTACGACTTTTCATTATCCATAAAATCCATTTTGCTTATAATTACAGTTTCTGGTCTTACCTGAATGGTACCACACGTTTCGGGTTCGAGTCCCGGCGATGCCATAGATGTTTGTAGTGGTTCCGAATCTACTTTAAACCGTAGGTCCCATTCTAACATGACTGTAGAGCGTTGGGCGTAGGGCTGACAAACCAACCCCATAAAAAGAAGACATCTCATGCTTCGAAATCAGCCTAGGCAGACGGCCTAGGCCACTATGGGGCTGTTGCGCCAATCATGATGATGGTCTTGCCACACACGCATATATATATATATATATATATATATGTAACTAACTCCCTAGCACTACAGCCAATGTTGAACCATGGCCATCTGCCTACTGGCACAGTCCGAAATACGAGATATTTTATTTTTACGGGGTAGGGTTGCCAGACCTTAAACCCACGGTTTAAAGTGGATTCTGAATTTCTACAAACATCCATGGCCTCGCCTGGACTCTAACCCCGTGGCACCGAGCGCTAGTCACTCGCCAACCAGGCCCTATATATATGTATATCCAATTCTAATTTGTACAAAATTCCTTGCCTATAGGCTGCAACGTAGTTTTCGGGTCTGAAATGTCTTGTATAATCTACAAATTATTTATAACCCGCGGCTGATTCACGCCTGTACTTTGTTTTTATACCCGTGGATTGTAATCTAGCAAAACCGTTTTCAGTTTTTAAGAGACTTATTGATAATTCAATTATATAAATTAAATTTATGTGATAAATTTAAGAGAATAGAAACCGGAAAGAAGGCAGAAGCATTTTTAAACTAGGCAGAAGCATTTTTAAAGACAAGATATAAAAGAAAATATATTTTTTTCTCTATTTGTAATCTTCATGTTTAAAATAATGAAAATCTTAATCAGTTTCGCGGTTCATATAAATTTGCCCATCTATAAAGCATTTTTAACTGTTTATAATTTCACTGCTCGTTTTCCATCCACTAGTATACACCCATTTAGGAATACGTGACATATTTTGTCTACATTTGAAACAGATCGTCTCTCTTTCACTGTCAACAACTGTTATAAATGTTATGTTTCGAAGATAATTTAATTCTTTCTCACAAAAAAAAAAAAAAAAAAAAAAAAAAAAAAAAAAAAAAAAAAAAAAAAAATCTGCCAATTCTTTTTAACAAAAAAAATTTGCTGCGTTGGCGTAATGGATCTGTATGAATCTCCCTGAAAATTATGTATGAAAATTGTGCATCCTAAAAAAATCAGTTCTATAATAAAAAAGTTCCACATGTTGTAGAACTTTGAGATGCTAATTACTTAAATCAAATAACAATTAATTATAATTTTCTGTAACTATCTCAAATTCATTTTCTGTACGCAATATGATATTAATAAAATACACTCATGTCCATAAATTAAGGATAATGAAGTTTAGGCAAAGAAAGAGACAGAAGCAAAACAAATTTGATTTATTTGTAAAGTCTATTTTTTAAACAAAAGGTAAAGAGCAAAAAAGAGGCTATATGTTTGACATAATTAATAAAAATTGAGATTTTTACTCTCTGGAGCAAATCTCAAAAAAGAACCTATTTGCAAAAAACAGTATAACATGGTTAGTATGATGGTTAATATGGAGTATGTCTCCCGGACGATGCAATACAGGCCTTACAACGCCTAGGCATGCTGAGTATCAAATTATCAATCTGATCTTGGGGAATATTACACCACTCATCAAGCAATGCCCTCCGAAGTTCCGGTTGACAGGTGGTAGGGGGTTGACGGGCTGCAATTCGTCGGCCAAGCATATCCCACACATGCTTTATTGGATTCAAGTCCGGTGAGTATGCTGGCCAATCCATACGGGTGATATCCTTTAATTGAAGGCATTCGTCTACAATGTTTGCACGGTGAGGACGGGCGTTGTCATCCATAAACAGAAATTCAGCACCCATGGCGCCCCGAAACAAACTTACATGTTGTTCCAGAATGACATCCCGATAGATGCGGCCTGTCATCGTTACACTCTGAACATGCAGGTCAGTTCTGGAACCAAGAATAATTCCTCCCCAAACGTGCCATCGTGCACCACCGTCTGATGCTGTGCTCCATCTGTTTCTTTTGGCAGTAACTGCTAAATACCGGTCCTCGTTCGGCGTTGTAACTCGGGGGCGACCTGTGCTGTAACATCTACTCACATTACCATCATCTTGGAATCGTTGCCAAAGCCTGGAGATGACATCTGGGCGATTCCAAGTTCCTCGGATACTTCCAGCTGGGTACGTCCACATTCCAGTCGTCCGATAATTCTACCACGTAAAAAATCATCCAAATGCTTCCTTTGTGCCATAACTATGCGGTTATTGCACTGAAAGGCTTTTAAAGCGCTTGTGAACAATTTTACTTCTTTGCCACCATTCCTTATATACCCCTCTCTTACACTCTCGTCATTGTGACGTACTATGCGCGCCATCTGGTGGTTTCCTGTAATTTGCATAGTCTTCTTCAAGATGTGTGTGATAATTCTACAGGTGAAATTTTTATTTTAGAGTTCAATTTCTGTGTGATTCTGAATTATCCTTAATTTATGGACATGAGTGTAAATATTAATCAAATTATTTAATATGTTATATTTAATTTTATTATAATTGTATTTATAATAATAATGTTTATATTATACATTTATATTTTCAAATTATTAATTATTTAATATTTTTAGTATTTGAAACTAGAAAAAAAAATTAAGGATAGAAAAGATTATTTTTTCAACATGATTTTATTAACTATTTAAGGAAAAGAGTACAGCTTATTAACTATATTTTATTATTTTAATAATTAACGATATTTATCTTAATAATAATTTTCAAAAAGTTATTTGTATAATACAGTATGCTTATATCAAAAGCAAAAATTATGTACTAAATGAAGAAGTAAATACTTGTATAATTTTTTAAAAAAATATTCATAAAAAGAAACATTTTAATATTCAAAATGATATTTATTAACTCTTAAATTATGTGTTCCTTAAAATAAACTTTAAATTATATGAAGAAAAATTTTAATTTCTATAAATAAAAAAAATTAGATTAGAAAAAATTTATTAGTAAAAAATTATTTAAAATTTCAATCTCGGTATTTAAAAAAAAATCTAAAATTAAGTTACACATTTCACAGTGCATTTTAAAAACTTTTATTGCTAAATTAAGTTAAATTATTGAGTTTAAAATTAAGTAAAAGCAAATTGAAGGATATTAAAAAAATATATTTCATCATAATGAAAATAATTTTTTTTGATTTTGTGTTATTAAAGCATTCATAATAATAATAATAAATATAGACGTTCTTTCTTCGAAGACAAATTTTTTATTCATCTCCTTTTCCTTCCTTTAAAAATTTAATAAACATTACATATTTTATCTTATTTAAAAAAAGATTTATTGAAACATCCTTGCTTTATCATTTAAAAACTCTTTAAAATTTTTTATTCGATTGCGCAATACTTTCAATTTTTTTCTCCATGTGGCATGCACGTGCTTATTCAGCTTGAAACCAGAGATGACGTTCAATGTCAAATGACTGAGCCTAAATCTTAAAATCGAATCAAATCAAGATGATCAACATAACCTTGAGCACTGGATAATTTGTTTATTTTATGACCAAGTTGATAAGTTCTGTTCTTTCAATTGGGTGAGATGGAATTTCTTTTTTTTCCTGTTGCAATAACTGTGTTATATGTTGTCAAAGAACAAAAACCTACTAATAATATTAAAAAATAATGAAACTTAAAAAAAAAAAAAAATAAGATTAAAAAAAAATGCAATTCACGAAAATATTTTTTCATATTAATTTAGGTTTTAGCAAAATTTTAAAATTGAAAGCACTTTTCTAAATATTTATTATTTTATTATTTAAAAGCATTGCAATTTTAACCATTGTATTAAAGATTAGAAATATATATGCTACGGTGAATGTGATTAATAGGTGATCATGCATACTTACCGGATTAATCCACGCTAATTATACATAATCACCGGTTTAATCACATTTACAGCAACAGATACATATATATGGAAGAAAATATGCTATTTTGTTGTAGTATTATTTAATTATTTCTGGTTGATATTTTGAAATAAATGTGTATTTTATTTTGTTTTTTAATATATATTTTATTTTATTCGAAAATGCATTCTTTAAAACTTTTTTTTTAATACTGTATATTTTAAATGCACATTAAAACGTTCGTAAATATCAATATGTTTAAAATATAAGATTAATAAAATAAATCAAATTTTCAAAAGATCTCAAAATATTTCTAAGAATTTCTTTAACATAATAATTTGAAATTAGCTATTCCTAACGCATAAAGCGGGATGTATGATCATTATATTTCGAATATTACAGCATTAATGAACAACACATTAATATGACATTCTATTATTCTGAAGTAAATTAATAGACTCTCTTAATAATTAAAAACAATAAATATTTAAGAATAATTCTTAACTTACGCGTAGAATAAACGCATCCAATCACCCCAAAGGGCAGAACTAAATAATCGCAGTTAGAATATTTTTTTTATTTTATTTGGCGCCAAGTGAAAGTGACGTCAGGGAAAAGTGAGGAATCATGGGATAGGCTGATAACTATTTCAAAACATAATCTTCTCACTTCGGTACATGAGCGTTAGTCTTTGTTGACACAATAATCTAGAGTAAAAATTCGATTAAGTGGAAATTGTATAGTAATTAAAAATATAAAAATGGATAAAAAAATCATGGTAACTAAACAAAAAAAATTAATAAAACTATGCCAATAGATTTATTAAAGTTGCTTCGAAATTTTGACTGCTTAAAATAATCGCAATTTTTTTTTAAGTGTTTCTTCTTTTTGAATGTCTTTAACTAATTATTATTTTGTTTCGTATATTTTTCAAAAATAATGTGTTTTTTTAGTAAAATGAATTTTCTCACAATTTGAACTGAATGTTTTTTAGAAACATTATTTGACTCTTTTATTAAACTAGAACATTTTTAAAACTTTCATCTTCAAAGGTGAAATTATAATTTAGAAAAGGCAAAGGTTTGATAGTTTGTGAATGATGATAATTTAATTTGAAATGATAGTTTTATTCGTGATTTATAAATATATGTATCTGTATAGGAACCACATAATCAAATTGCCGTATGTTTTATTTATTTTATCATAATTTTTTGGTGGCTTCTTATTTTTTAAATAATTTGTTTTTGTGAACAAATGTTACTGAGCATAACTTTTGTTAATAAATGAGTAGATAAACACTATAACTTATAATAATTATTATTTTGCAAATGAGTTTATTTTTATAATGAAGCCATTTCAAACCAGTTTTAGAAAGAAACTTAATTTTAAATGAATTTTGCTTAAAGTGACATGTTTCTTAAACTTTTCAAGTTCAGATCAGACTGAATAAAGGTAAAATTTTAATTTACAAATTATAGCTTTAATTTTAATTAATATTTATTTATTATAATCTTATTTTATTTATTTCAACGATTAATTGTTTAAAAATGGTTTGAAATGACCAGGGTTGCTTTTTTTTAATATTGGGCAATTTCATTGAAGTCGTTTGTTACTAGAATGTAAAACTGCATCATTTCAGTTTTAACAAGGTGCAGAGTGAGACGGGAAAGGGGCATCCACATGGGGGCGTCGAAATTTTGAACGGACATCCCAAAATGTGGGGTTGGGTACCTTCTCCTTGTGTCCAAGCGGTCTGATGGCCAAGCGGCTAGCGCTCTGGCCTTTGGCACCACAGGCTTCAGGTTCGAATACTGGCGGCGACATGGATGTTTGTGAGTGGTTCGGAATCCACTTTAAACTGTAGGTCCCGGTCTGATTAGCCCTCGTGTGCACAAAATGACCGTAGAGCGACAAACCAAACTTCGTATGCATGGAAAGACATTCTGACCTATACATTTACCGACATAGATACGAAATCATTCGGTACGGCAAAAGCTTACATTTTGCATGGAATAATTAAAATTACAACGGTGTTTAAATATTGTAGCTATATTCGTTACCTATAATGAAATATAAATAAATTAACGCAAGAAAAAAATTCTTAAATTAGTAGTTACTTTCTCTGCAGACCACTCATATTGCGTCTCAGGAACTGACTGTCAGAGCATTATCCCTGCAACAGGGTAGCATTCACCGACCGTCAGTGAATCAATGCAAGCACTTTAGACTCAGAATAGTCTACGTTTCGTTAAAGATCTTATTGAGTTAAAAATTATTTATTTTATTTTTTTGTCAGAAGAAGTCATTTTTTTCTTTTAACTGAATTGGATTTTCGTATAAAAAATGTAATTATTTTGTTAACTATGCACGATGTTAAAATGATGTAAAATACAATAAATAGTGGTTTAATGAGTAGTTATATACAAATTTCATATTTGTAATTTTAAGTGAATTATTACATTCTTTTTTTTTTTACAAGTAGTACAATATTTTATATTTTTCATAACACAATTTTTTGCAGTCTTATAGTTAATATAATTTTAAAAAAGAAAAAAAAAAATTAAATTCCATGATTGAGTTATTTTTATATCATTATTTTTTTCTTCCAAATTCCACGAATGAGGACGAAAAATATAAATATGCTACCTCTATTTTTATTTCAAGTTATAATTGGGAAAAAATAATTTTTTGTTTATAACATTTTTAAAATTAAAAAAAAAATTAAGTGATAGAAGACTGGTGGATAGAGTGTTGTATTTCCAAATTATAGAAATCGGTTTTGACACCAAAAACGGAAGCCGAATCGATAGTTTCTGTGTTTATGTGAGGAATAGGCAATGAAAATCAGTACGTGGGAATGTCCTTTCTTTGGACCAGATCCGGTAGATAGGTTTGGTTTGTCACTCTACTGTCATTTTGAGCAAACTTTAGGCTAATTAGACCAGTTTAAAGTTTAAATTCGATACTGAATTACTACCACCACCACTACTACACCGCACCACACAACACAACATCATTGTGCCTAGAGCTGAGTTGTCCCTTTACAGTTTGGGATTGATGTGGGTGATAAGAAATCTGATCTGAAATCTGATAAGAAATCTGATTCACTGACGCTCTATGGTCACATGAGACGGGGACCTACGGTTTAAAGTGGATTCCGAACCACTACAACATCCATTGCACCGCCGGGATTCGAACCCGAAACCTGTTTTACCAAGCGCCAGATCGTTAACCACTCGGCCATCAGGCCCGATTCCGAACCACTTGCAAACCAGCATGTCACGACCAGGATTCAAAAATGAAGCCTGTGGTACCAACGACCAGAGCTCTAGCCATCCAGGTAGATAGGAGTCTTTGAACTCCATATATAAGACCCTTTTTATGAATATTTAATCCAAATTGTTGTGATACAATGAGCGTGCAGGTTCCCCATGGTGCCTCTTGGTAACACTGAATCTGCTACATATTGACCGTTCTAATGAAGAATGACTTTACGTCCAAGTATTCGACATTCGATAACAACCAAATCTTTTAAAAATACATACTTAAATCAGAATTAAATGTACTCACACGTTTTCTGATTAAAGTAAAAAACTTATTTAAAAAAAGGACGACAAATAGAGGAGGAGATTTAGTAGGTGATGGATGAAAAAGGGTGTGATACGTTGTTTTCTCTCCGTAATTATAAAGGCTTACTTATCCGAGAACTGTCCCTAGTTCATTATTTATGTTTTAATTACGGAAGTTTCCAGGGAAAGTGCACTTAACACCGGCCCTACCCTCATTAATCAGTTTCCATCTTCATTTTTTTCCCCCTCTTCCGTCGAAACAGGATTCTTTCTTAATTTAGAGCCTTAGTTAAAAGCGAGGGAGATATTATAATGAATTTGTTGATCCTGCCAGAATTTCTTAAATAGGAAAGACACATATTTATTGAGTAGGAAGTCTAGATTCACGTAAAGTATGCGCTGTTATTAATTTTCATTTCTTTGTTCACATTAAAATATCACTGTGTTGAATTTTGGTTTCTTCGATTGACATAGAGTTAACATGAGGAATTCGCGTGCATGAGTTACTTTTTCTGTAGAGTAAAAAGGAAAGTGACACAGATGTGTTATTTTATGGTCAGTCTTTGGTTTTTAATGTCAGGCACAGTGACATGAGATTATTTGCTATTCTAACAGAAAATATGTTGCAGATACAGCATCATCCAATTTGTTCCTCTGTGGGTGATAGTTATGGGAGGAATCTTCTACTAAATGGAGAAGAAGATTTGAATGTTTAAAAGAGCCATGGAAGAAACCTACTATTGCTATGAGATTACTATCACAATTTCCTCCTCGTGGTGGCCAAGTGGCTAGCTCTCTGGCTTTTGGTATCACAGGCTTCATATTCGAATCTTGGCGGTATCATGGATGTTTGTTAGTGGTTCGGAATCCACTTTAAACCCTAGGTCCCGGTCTGTTCAGCCTAAAGGGTGCACAAGATGACCGTAGAGCGACAAATGAAACCAATCCTCCTCCTGGCCATTGAAAAACTTTCTCTGCATACCACCCATATCCTGTCGAGTCATTGAAGGTCAGGTCATTTCCTGGGTAAAAAAAAAATCACTGAGAATTTAAAACAGACATCAGTGGGAGACCCTTTAATCAAGAATCCGAAAGACAGCGTAAAATTTTTTTACAATTAATACAAACTGAATAAAAAAACCTACTAATTTAATTTTTATATATTTTAGAATACGATAAATTTGTTTTCTGTTTTAATCGGGTTGATGAGCTCAATTGAACTATAGTCTAGATTGTGTAGAGTTTGAGGAGGAAAGCTGAAGAGAATCCTCGGATGTCATTGTAAGAGTTCGTTGAAAATTGTATCTGCAAAATGTGACGGTTGTCCACTGAGTAAGGTTGATTTTGTTACATACCTGCGTTTCTAATAGCGAATAATCACAAGTCCAAATTTCCAGCATTCGAAACAACAATATTTTGTTATTAAAATATGTAATGCATTTAAAAAATACATTAATCTGATACAGGATCGGGCCTGATGGTCGAATGACTACGACGCTGCGCCACAGATTTCGGGTTTTATCCATCGGTGCCATGGATGTTTATAGTGATTTGGAATCCACTTTAAACCATTGATGCTGGTTTAATATGAGCGTAAGGCTAACAACCTTACACCATAAAAAGGACAACTAATATAAAAAAAATTTTTAAAGTCAATTCTTACTTTTTTTCACTATATTGCACAAAAGTCCTTTACAAATAAAGTTGGAATTTTCCTCTTACATCTGGCGCCATCTATTGGACATGTAACTTAAATCTAAAAAAACCTAAAAAATATTTAAATTCAATGAAACCTAGTTAAATATTTAAATTCAATGAATGAATTAATATTTGAAAAAACTGTATTAACATCCAGTGTCATCCACTACAAGTTCAAAAAATGTAATTAAACTTGAGTGGATGAATAAAAAGTATTTTATGAACCATTGAAAATTTGAACAAGATATATATAGAGAAATTGTGAACTAATAGTAGGAATTGAAAAACATGTCTCGTTTTGGAAATTGCTAGTAGGCAGATGACCTTGGCTCACCATGGGGTTGTTGCGTCAATGAATTCTGGTTCTTGGAATAAATCTTCTAATCTTGCTTGAGTAATCTTATTAAAATATACATTTATAATATCGGAAAAATAATTCTGAACTTTTTTTTAAATATATTATGAAATATTTATGAAAATAAAACTATTTTTTTTTATTTATGCTAAAACATAGAACCTGTTCGATAGCTCACACAAGAAACAAACTCCAATAAATACTCGACACAGTGGACTGTATGTAAATAAAACTCCTTTATTTTGGCAGCCATCAAACTCGGAGATGAACTGACCACACAACCTCTCTCTGGGGTTACACTTATTGAACTCATTTATTTATGCAGCCATCGCACTCATGGATGGACTGCCACACGCAACCTTTCTCGTTGGTTACAGAAGTTCAACTCTTTTGTTTATGCAGCCATCGCGCTCGAGGATCGACTGCCACACAACCATTCTCTTTGGTCGCTGAGTTTCAACTCATTTTACTTACATTCCTTCTTTCTCTCCCTGACCCTCACCCCCCGCCAGACACCCCCACAGACAGGGTTTTTTTCTGGGCATAGGGCGTTGACCTCCCCTAAGCAGGGGAACCTGGGTTTCGACGTAACAGAACCTTTAAACTGTTATTTTTAAAATCAGCATTGTTATACGATTTCTATTATCAGGAGTTATGTTGAATTCAATAAATGCTGTTGTGCAAAATGATATATATTGTTTGATGTGCTGCTTTTTATGTATTAAAATTACACCAAAACAATATGTGTTCAAACGTATTAAAAATGCTAGAGCTATTCGAATGTTAATTTTGAACTATTCGTTACGTTTTCTTTTTATTCAAATTCCCATTTACATCAAGTCATACATTTGATATGAAATCGCATGTTAAATGACCGGAAATTTTTATTGCAACTTAAATAAATATAAAGCTTTTCATTGAAATAACAGTAATTCTTTTTAATCCTATCAATAGAATCTGCAACATCAGAAGCAATTGAAAGGACAATGGCATAGAAAGGTTATCAGCCTCAGTTTAAAAGCTGTTTGAGCAAGTGAAAATCCTTTCGGAAGACTTAATCGTTTGAATAACTAAGCCATTATGATAAACTCCAGCGACAAAATGCTTTCTAGGAAATCAAAGATTTAAATGGAACGAATTCCTTCCGATTAAAAAAAAAAAAAAAAAAAAAAAAAAGAAGTGCCTTTGTTGAGGAACTCCCGAAGAAGAGGGAAGAAAATTCCCGCTCTCTTGAATTCTTAGATGGACATGCTTTTATGCTTTCGTTTTCTATAATCGATCATTGGTTTTAAATATATTTCTTTAGAGCGGGAAGAAAGTTCCGGCAGTTTTGGAGTTCAGCAGTTTGAGAAACTCACTTTGTTTTGAAAGAATTGAGCTCTATTTTGACTACTTTTCTCAAAAGCATGAAATGAAGTAGAAAAAACCCCCGGGGAAAAGCACTTTACACAGCAGAAGCTTCGTTGTGTTTTTATATTCCTCTATTAAGAATTACTGTTTTCAATTCCTACTATTAGGTCACATTCTCCCTATATATATCTTGTTAAAATTTTCAATCGTTCATAAAATACTTTTTATTCGTCCACTCATGTTCAAACTCACTTGTAGTGGATGACACTGGATGTTAATACAGTTTTTTCAAATATTAATTCGTTAATTAAATTTAATTAATTAATTTTAGTTTTTTTTTTACATTTAAGTTGCATGTATCTACCAATAGATGGCGCCAGATGTAAGAGGAAAATTTCAACTTTATTTGTAAAGGACTTTTTTGCTATATAGTGAGAAAAAAGTAGGAATTGACTTCAAAAATTTTTTTTTTTATATTACTTGTTTATTGTTGAGTTTTAAAAAAATAATGTCAAATTATCGCTATATGTTTTTGATGCAGAAAAACAAATAAATATGTATTAAGTTTCATGTTTTCTTTAATATCAGCTTTTATAAATAATATAATAAAATTATAATTAATGTAGTTTAACATATAATTAAATTTTATTTCATTATAAGGTTTTCTTACAATAATGATATATACTTTTAATATGTTTACAGAAAAATTATAAATATGTGACAAAAAAATTACAAATGATAATAAAAAACATTTATATTCAATTGTTGTTCTAATGCAGCTGGCAATACAGAGACAGTTATTCTTTATGCCATAAGCAAGGACTATTCGAGTAATACTCCCATAACGCTTTGCGATCCTGTTAGACCGGGACCTCCTGTTTAAAGTGGATTCCGAACCACTACAAACATTCATGGCAACACAGGGATTCGAACTCGAAACCTGTGTACTCAGCGCTAGTCACTTGATCATCAGGCCCCATTTATGTTCAATTGTGAATTTGGTAAAATCTTGGTTTAGGGGACAAGAGTTATTTTGGAAATTTTTTTTTGGCGCCAACATTTTGCCAAAATACGGCTGTAGTTTTTAACTGAAGTGCAATCTCTAATACGATCAAAGTTCGATTTGGCGAAAGATAATTTGATGAAAAACTGAAACACTAAAGTGTTTTTAATGGATTAAAAATTACTAAAATGGAATACTTAGAAATAGAATGTAAAAAAAGTGACGTATACAAAAAATGTAATGTGTACTTATCTCTTGTCTGAAATCACGATGAATGAACAATGGAAAAAAAGCCAGCTGACTAGGATCACTGGGTATTCTTCCGGCTACCTAACTATGAGATCAAATTGAGCATTAGCCCAGAGATTCAATCAGCTGGCGGCTTTGTTGTAGACACTGTGTCAAAAAACGAGGAGCTTCGATGGCGTTTATGATGTTCAGCATCTTGCCTCGTTGGTCGGACTACCTGGTGGGAGTTTTTCCGAATTTTCTCCCATGCGGTACCCAAATGAGGGGTAGTTCCACCTAAAAGTTCTCCATAAGGTACTGCCCTCCTTCTTCAGAGTCACGGAGACAAGTCAGACTTTTACCTACGGGTGCTCCATCACAACACAAGCTGCAGCCCTTTCCCTCCTTCCATGAGACCACACGGATTCTTGGACTTGGTCTAGATGTTGTTGTGGGATAAGACTACCATGTGGGATAAGAAAAAAAGCTTTTGTCCATATAGTTTATTTTAAATTGTAATTAAATGTGCCAATAAATCCCACTATTTCAAATTATATAATTAGTATTATATATAGTTTATTATGAGAAATATTAATAAACTCAAAAACACAATGGCTTTAATTTACTTTCTGGTGAAATTAATTTTTCATTGAAAA
Source organism: Caerostris darwini (assembly GCA_021605075.1). NCBI lineage: Eukaryota > Metazoa > Arthropoda > Arachnida > Araneae > Araneidae > Caerostris > Caerostris darwini. The sequence goes on along the minus strand of BPLQ01007013.1, from coordinate 764,073 downwards.
TTAAGTACACATTTTATCAAAAAATATTTTTCTATGATATTTACCCCACAATAAATTTAGATTCTATCATCGAGGGCATTATTATTCAATTAATTTGATAGTAAAGCATCTGATTATCCTAATGATCCTATTCAATTTGGAACCATTTGATTCGCAACTGAAGAGATGTTAGAATAGTATGAGAGAGCAATTTAGAACTAGAGAGCTTATTGATAAGTATTCATCAACTTAAGTGATTTAACCAAGTTAAATGCACTTGATTAATTATTAACTGGAGTCTTAATAAAGCAGGAGTGCATTGGTGATTACGTTAACTATTTCAACAGACTTCTTTTCAGATAATAAGGCTGGGATAAAAGTAGTTTATTTTTTATTAATTACTTTGGTTAAAATCCTTTTAGAGAGTAATTATATTTAATGAATTATATTATTTTGATTATGAATTTCATATCTAACGAAATAATTAGTGATGATGAAATATAATTAAAAGAAAAATAATTCAGAAAGTAATATCAGTTTTATGTTTTAAAAAGACAAATATAAGCCGGAGTTATTCGATTTGTTAAAATAATAATTTATTAAATTTCGGTTAACTTTTAAAAAAATAAAATATTAAATGGATTTTCAAAGAAAAAATAAAATGAAGTAAATAAGAATTAAATTAAAAATTTCGTTCAAGATTTTTATACTTTTAATAAAGAATATGAACGTAATACTACTGTGCCCAAAAAGTAAAACCAATTTTTTTTTTCAAAGGCTCTTTATTTATTCTTCCAAATTTATTTTATCTCCTCCAAAGTAATCCCTTCCGGACACAATGCACTTATACGAATGTTTTTTCCAATCCTCAATGCATGCTAAAAAGTCATTGGCCGGGATGGCCTTCAAAGCATGCGCAGTTTTAAGTTGAATTTCTTCGATCGATTTAAAACGGTGTCCCCGGAATGGTCTTTTGAGTTTAGGAAATAGTCGGAAGTCACATGGTGCTAAATCAGGTGAATACGGTGGTTGTGGAACGATATGGGTTTCATTTTTGGCGAAAAAGTCACGTAGAATCAATGTAGTGTGAGCTGGCGCATTATCGTGAGGGCGCATTAAAGTCATTGGCCGTGATGCAAAAATCATGAGTTGTCTTTCCATAAACGTGGACTCTTTTTGCGAATAGCTTCCCGCAAACGACGCATAGCACTCAAATAATATTATTTGTTGATAGTTTGGCCAGGCGGAAGGAATTGATAATGCACCAGTAATCGAAGAAAACAGTCAACATCTCTTTTCCGTCTTGCTTTTGGAAAAAAATGACTTCTAAGTCATTCAACTGTTGTGACACTGTTAATGGAAAGCCCATCCACCACGGCAAGGTCATATCAAACTGGATGGGAAAAATCGATGAAACTTTTTTTTTTTGGCATCATACTGTTTCCCCCTTCTTTAAATATCTCAGTTCAAATGTGAACTCATTGTGACGAGTGTTTCTTTTTTTACAGCATTTTGAAAGTGGGATTTTAATTATAATCACCCTGTTTTAAGAATGAAGGTTACTCTTATAATTTTCCCATAAAATCTTTAATGACGATGTAAAACTGTTCAGCAATTTATAACAATTATTCTATAAATAAAAGTTTTAAGTTCCAATAATGGCGTTTATCATAAATTAAAGGTGAAGTTCGTGTATTCTATAGCTTTTATTCGGAATATTTTTTGATTCTCATTGTATAAATACATTTTAATTTACAAGACTTTTAAACCAAGACAGAAAAAAGTTTTGAAAACGCAACACATGTTTATTTTGAAGGTTAAGTATTTTAAACTTAAACAAATTAGTTCCACAATTTGTATATAATTGTAAATATTTCCATCAAAAGAATAGCCTCACTAGTAACATATGAATAGTTGTAACCTCAGTTGTAACATATGACTTTATTGGAAATCAATCCATTACAATAAGAATCACACATAAAGAAGGAACAAGCAGAACAAAGCAAACAGACAGCAAGACAGCAATAGACAGTAAGTCGGTCTCACACATCACAAAATGTCGAAGGGGAAGAGAGTAAATAAAGAGGGTAGACACTTTATCTAAGGGTCCATATGGCCCCTGGCCTCCCAATATAACTGCAAGACTTCTCCTTGGCGCTGATTAGTTCAGTCCTGGACATTTCAAAAGTTGTTCTGAATTCATTATTCCAGCTCTACATATTGGGCAAGTGTTCGAGGCGAGGACACCCATCCTGTTAAGGTGTTCTGCAAGACAATCATGTCCTGTTCTTAATGAAAGTTGGCAAACGCATCTTTACGTGGTATAGTGAATGAGATTAATTAGGAATGCCTTGGCAAAATTAAGTTGGCGACATCAGTTGTATGGTTTTTTTCAAACGGGGAGAATATATATATATATATATGTCGATTGTAAGAATATGTATGAAATGTATCACTTTGATAATCAGGCTGCCTGGTGAGCGTTTTCTGGGTTTTCTCTCATATGAAAAGCAAATGGGTGGCAATTACATCTAAATAAGTTTTCATCGAAAGCAATATCTTTTACTCATTGATGAACTGTTCGTCACATATGCTACTGCAACGTGAAATCCATCTATGTTCAAACAACAAAATAAATTTAAAAAAAAAATTGTTAAAGAAAAATAACATTAATTGAAAAATTACGCTATAATTAACATTTTCCAGAAATCTATTAAGCAAAATAAACTTTTTTTTGAAAAATAGAAGTCAGTAGCATAAAAGACAACCAAACAGTTGTCAAATCTAAGAGTTTGGATCCCTTTCAACACCAAATCAAACTTTGACGTCGTTTCTTTTTTTTTCAAATTCCACTATTCACAAAGAATTCGGATGTTCCTAAACAGAATACGAAGAATTGATGATAAAAATTCTCCACGCTCAATAAGTAAAGCAGAGAGCAAGGTATTTGATCTATAAGCAGAACTTTCAAAGGAAGGTCGAAAAGCGAATTATTCGAATTTCGCCAGACATAGAGAACCCAGAGAACTCCTTCCCTCCCTCCCTCCCCCTCTAGAAAGGAAGAAATTCTTTTGCCATTGTGAAATGAATCCTCCTGTCCCGCGGCAATGCCTCAAAATGAATTTTAAATTGCAATAAATGTCTCAGCGGAAATAGAAAAGCTCCAGGACGTACAACCTTTATTTAGAATGAGTCGGAAACATATTTTGGTGAGGGTTACGGCGTCGATGTGCAATTACACTTAGTTTCCGTTTCCTCATGGGATAATTACAGAACACAAATAAAATATCGAACAAAGAATCAAAGGAGAATATGCCGGTAGCGGTGGTGACTCATGCATATTTGATTCCATGCAAAGCCAAAAATGGGATGTATTGATCTTAAATTATTCTTTGGAATATTCGTCTTCCACGAATTTCATCAAATGTAATGCATCAAGTCTGAAATCAAAACCTATTCTTGAAATTGAGTTTAACGCTCAACAAACTATCTGTATATAATCATTCTCATATTTCCGTCGTTACACATATTAAAAACCTGGTTCGTTATCAGCTATGACAGCAAGCAAGAAGCTCACATTGTGCGTTACATCCGTTATAAGTATAATCATTGCTGTCAGACAGGATGACATTCGATGGCGATGCTAAACAAGTGCACGTTATGAATCCCATATTGACAGCCATGATACCTGGCGAAAGTTTTCCATGATTTATCCCATACGACACAAATGCGTAGTAATTACATCTAAAAATTTTTATGGAAAGCAATATCTACTACTCATTGATGGACTTTTAGTCGCATACTTAAGTACAACTCGAACTATATTGATGTTTTTCAACAAAATAAATAAAGCTTTTTGTTAAATTAAAATTAAAAAAATACATTACAAATATATATACAATTCCACTATTCACATTGATTGATAGGAACTAAAAAATTACACTGTAATTAACATTTTCCAGAAACATATTAAGCAAAAGAAGCTTCTTTTTTTGAAAAGTAGAAGTTAATTTTTTTTTTCTCACATACCGCAGTAGCTTAAAAGACAACCAACCTGATTATTAGTCAAACCAAAGAGTTGGGATGTCTTTCGACATCAAATCAAACTTTGACTTTTTTTTCAAATTCGGATGTTCCTAAAGAGAATAGGAAGAATTGATAATAAAAATTCTCCAGGCTCAGTAATTAAAGCAAGAAAGGTATTTGATCTATAAGCAGAACTTTCAAAGGAAGGTCGAAAAGCGAATTATTTGAATTCATCCAGACATCCAGAACCCAGAGAACTCATCCTCCCCATCCCCCTCTAGAAAGGAAGAAATTCTTTTGCCATTGTGAAATGAATCCTCCTGTCCCGCGGCAATGATTCAAAATGAGTTTTAAATTGCAATAAATGTCTCAACGGAAATAGAAAAGCTCCAGGACGTGCAATCTTTATTTAGCACGAGACGGAAACAGATTTGGTGGGTTACGGCGTCGATGTGCAATTACACTTAGTTTCCGTGTCCCGTGGGATAATTATAGAACACATATAAAATATATTGAACAAAGAATCAAAGGAAAATATGCCGGTAGCGATGGTGACTAATGCCTAGTTGATTCCATGCAACGCCGAAAATGGGATGTATTGATCTTAAATTAGTCTTTGGAATATTCATGCTCCAAGAATTTCATCAAATTTTGTGCATCGAGTCTGAAATCAAAATCTATACCTGAAACTGAGGTTAGCACCCGCGAAACTATCTAAATAATTTCATTCATGATTTCCATAAATTCCAATATATTAAAAACCTGGCTCGTGACCAGATCTTAACTCGCTAAGACATCAAGCAAGAAGTTCACATTGTACGGCGTATGTTATACATTATTATTTATACATTATACAACTGTTATACAACATACAATCATTGCTGATGACACTCGAAGGCGACGGCAAACAAATATATGTAAAGCATCCCATTTTGATAGTCATGATACCTGGTGAATGCTTCCCAGGATTTCTCCCATACGACACACAACGATCATGGGGCAAACTTTGAGGGATGGTACAGGTTACTAAAACATAATTTTTTTTTGTATAGGAATTTAGGATCATGAGTGACGCGTTGAGGCACGAACACAGAAAATGAGACATGAAAATAGAAACTATTTTTTTCCAACGTCATTGCAAAGTGAATCTTTTAATTCAATGTTCAGAATATATATATTAAATTGCGACCACTAGCAATAATACATACTCCGTAGCATCGAAGGAGTGGTTAGCCAACAGTCCCAAAGATGTTAGTCATTTCTCATATTCTATGTATAATTGTACAAGAAGATCCTCAAATGAGTCAATTGAGAGTTTTTTGGTTTTTCTCCCGTATGAAAAGCAAATGCGTGGTAATTACACATAAAAGTTTTCATGGAAAGCAATATCTGTTACTCATACATGGACGGTTCGTCACATACTAAGTGCAACTAGAAATATATTGATGTTTGCTAACAAAATAGATAAGGATTTTTTGTTAAATTAAAATTTAAAAAAAATATTATAAATATATATGCAATTCCACTATTCACATTAATTGATAGGAAATGAAAAATTACACTGTAATTTACATTTTCTTGAAATATATTAATCAAAAGAAACTTTTTTTTTGGAAAACTTGAAGAAGAAACTAGACTTTTTTTCTCGCATACCGCGGTAGCGTAAAATACAACCAACCAGTTTATTAGTCAAACCAAAGAGTTGGGATCTCTTTTGACATCAAATCAAACTTTGACGTCATTTCTTTTTTTTTTTTTTTTTTTCAAATTCTGGTACTCACAAAGAATTCGGATGTTCCTAAAGAGAATAGGAAGAATCGATAATAAAAATTCTGCAGGATCAGTAATTAAAGGAGATAGCAAGGTATTTGATCTGTAAGCAGAACTTTCAAACGAAGGTCGAAAAGCGAATTATTCGAATTTCGCCAGACATCCAGAACCCGGAGAACTCCTACACCCTCCCCCCTCTAGAAAGGAAGAAATGCTTTTGCCATTGTGAAATGAATCCTCGTGTCCCACGGCAATGCCTCAAAATGAATTTTAAATTGCAATAAACGTCTCAGCGGAAATAGAAAAGCTCCAGGACGCGCAACCTTTATTTAGAACGAAGCTGAACCAGATTAATTGTGTTACGGCGTCGATGTGCAATTACACTTCGTTTCCGTGTCTCGTGGGATAATTATAGAACATAAATAAAATATCGAACGAAGAATCAAAGGAAAATATTCCGGTAGCGGTGGTGACTAATGCATATTTGATTCCGTGCAACGCCGAAAATGGATATATTTATCTTAAATTATTCTTTGGAATATTCATGTGTCAAGAAGTTCATCAAATTTTATGCATCAAGTCTGGAATCAAAACCTATTCTTGAAACTGAGTTTAACACCAGAGAAAATATCTGAATAATTTCATTCATAATTTCCATAGTTAAATATATTAAAAACCTAGCTCGTGACCAGATCTTAACTGGCTAAGACAGCAAGCAAGAAGTTCACAATGTGCAGCGTATGTTATACATTATACATCCGTTATACTTACGGTCATTTCTGTCTGAAATTATGACCCTTGATGGCGAAGGTAAAAAATGCATGTAAAGCATCTCGTATTGACAGTCATGGTACATGTTGTTTTCCAGAATATTTCCCCTACAATACAAAACGAACATGGGGTAAATTTTGAGGGGTGGTACAACTTAATAAAACATAATATTTTTAACATATAAATGTAGTGTTGAAAGGGACACGTTGAGGGACGAATACAAAAAATGAGACATGAAAAGAAAAAATTGGTTTATTTGGAACACGATTGCTAAAGGCACTTTTGATTCAATGCTTATAATAAATGTTTAAAATTGCAAACACCAGCAGTAATACATACTTGTTAGCTTAGAAGGAGTGATTGGCGTACAATTTCAAAGATACAAGTCATTTCACAGCCGCAATGTCCAGTTGAACAACTAGATCCTCAAGAGAGTCAACTAAGAGTTTTTTGGTTTTTCTCCCGTATGAAAAGCAAATGCGTGGTAATTACATCTAAAAAGTTTTCATGGAAAGCAATATCTACTACGTATAAATGGATTGTTCGTCGCATACTTAAGTGCAACTCGAAATACATCGATGTTTGCCTACAAAATAAAGATTTCTGTTATATTAAAATTTAAAAAAATTATTATAAATTAATATGCAATTCCACAATTCACATTGATTGATAGGAACTAAAAAAATTACACTGTAATTAACATTTTCCAGAAATATATTAAGCAAAAGAAACTTTTTTTTGAAAAGTAGAAGTTAATTTTTTTTCACATAATAATGCAGTAGGGTAAAAGATAACCAACTCACTTATTAGTCAAACAAAAGATCTGGGATCCCTTTCGGCATCAAATCAAACTTTGACGTCCTTTCTTTTTTTTTTTTTTTTCCAAATTCCGCTATTCACAAAGAATTCGGATGTTCCTAAAGAGAATAGGAAGAATCGATAATAAAAATTCTCCAGGTTCACTAATTAAAGCAGAGCAAGGTATATGATCTATAAGCAGAACTTTCAAGGGAAGGTCGAAAAGCGAATTATTCGAATTTCGCCAGACATCCAGAGCTCAGCGATCGTCTTCTATTCTCTCCCCCTTCTCCAGAAAGGAAGAAATTCTTTTGCCATTGTGAAATGAATCCTCGTGTCCCGCGGCAATGCCTCAAAATGAATTTTGAATTGCAATAAATGTCTCGGCGGAAATAGAAAAGCCCCAGGACGTGCAACCTTTATTTGGAGCGAAATGGAACTAGATTTTGTGGGTTGCGGCGTCGATGTGCAATTACACTTAGTTTCCGTGTCTCATGGGATAATTATAGAACACAAATAAAATATCGAACAAAGAATCAAAGGAAAATATGCCGGTAGCAACGGTGACTAATGCATATTTGATTCCATGCTATGCTGGAAATGGATGTATTGATCTTAAATTATTCTTCACAATATTTATGTTCCATGAATTTCATCAAATTTTATGCATCGAGTCTAACATCTAGACCTATTCTTGAGTTTGACGCTCCAGATATAATCATTCACATATTTCCATAGTTAAATATATTAAAAACCTGGCTCGTGACCAGATCTTACAAGTTAAGACAGCAAGCAAGAAGTCCACATTGTGCGGCGTATGTTATACGTTATTATTTATATATTATGCATCCGTTATACATACAGTCATTGCAATCAGAAATGATGACACTTAATGCCGATGGTAAAAAAATGAATGTAAAGCATCTCGTATTGACAGTAAGGATACCTGGTGAAAATTTTCCAGGATTTCTACCATACGACACACAACGATCATGGGGCCAACTTTGAGGGGTGCTACAGCTTGCAAACACATAATATTTTTTATATATAAATGTAGGGTCTAAAGTGATGCATTGATGCACGAACACAAAAAATGAAACATGAAATTAAACTTTTTTTATTTGTAACATCATTGCAAAGATCATCTTTTGATTCAATGTTTACGATAGATGTTTAAAATTGTGACCACCTGCAATAATATATGCTCGGTAGCGTCGAAGGAGTGATTAACCAAGAGTTCCAAATATGCTAGTCATTTCTCAGCCGCAATATATATTTGAGCAACTAGATCCTAAAATGAGTCAACTGAGAGTTTTTTGGGTTTTCTCCCGTATGAAAAGCAAATGCGTGGTAATTACATACAAAAAGTTTTCATGGAAAGCAATATCTGCTACTTATTAACGGACTGTTCGTCGCATTCTTAACTGCAACTCGAAATACATCGATGTTTGCCAACAAAATAAATAAAGGAGTTTTGTTAAATTAAAATTTAAAAAATATATTATGAATACATATACAATTCCCCTATTCACATTGATTGATAGGAAATAAAAAAAAAAATACTCTGTAATTAACGTTTTCGAGAAATGTATTAAGCAAAAGAAACTTTTTTTTTTTTGAAAAGTAGAAGTCAGTTTTTTTCTCACATACCGCAGTAGCTTAAAAGACGACCGAAAACGAAGTCAAACGAAAGATCTGGGATCCCTTTCGACATGAAATCAAACTTTGACGTTGTTTCGATTTTTTTTCTTCAAATTCCTCTATTTACAAAGAATTCGGCTGTTCCTAAAGAGATTAGGAAGAATCGATAATAAAAATTCTCCGGACTCAGTAATTAAAGGAGCGAGTCAGGTATTTGATCTATAAGAAGAACTTTCAAAGGAAAGTCGAAAAGCGAATTATTTGAATTTCGTAAGACATCCAGAACCCAGACAACTTCTTCTACCCCCTAGAAAGGAAGAAAATCTTTTGCCATTGTGAAATGAAACCTCATGTCCCGCGGCAATGATTCAAAATGAATTTTAAATTGCAATAAGTGTCTCAGCGGAAATAGAAAAGCTCCAGGACGTGCAATCTTTATTTAGAACGAAACGGAAACAGATTTTGGTGGGTTGCGGCGTCGATGTGCAATTACACTTAGTTTCCGTGTCCCGTGGGATAATTATAGAACACATATAAAATATATTGAACAAAGAATCAAAGGAAAATATGCCGGTAGCGATGGTGACTAATGCATATTTGTTTCCATGCAACGCCGAAAATGGATGTATTGATCTTAAATTAGTCTTTGGAATATTCATGTTCCATGAATTTCATCAAATTTTAGGCATCGGATCTGAAATCAAAACCTAGTCTTGAAACTGAGGTTAGCACCCGCGAAACTATCTGAATAATTTCATTCAGGATTTCTATAGATTCCAATATATTAAAAACCTCGCTCGTAATCAGATCGTAACTCGCTAAGACACCAAGCAAGAAGTTCACATTGTGCGCCGTAGCTTATACATTATTATTTATGCACTATACATCCATTATACATACAGCCATTATTGCTGTCAGAAATGATGACATTCGATGGTGATGGTAAACAAATGCATGTAAAGCATCCCGTACTGACAGTCATAATACCTGGTGAAATTTTCCGAGTTTTCTCCCATGCAATACACAACGTTCAGGGTGGTACAGCTTTCTGAAACATAAATTCCTTTTTGTTTAGGAATGTATGATTCGAAGTAACGCGTTCAACACACAAAAAAAAGAGACATAAAATTTTTTTTATTGACAAAATCAGTACAAAGTGCATCTTTTGATTCAATGTTTACGATATACGTTTAAAATTGCGACCACTAGCAATAATAAATGCTCGGGAGCGTCGAAGGAGTGATTGGCCAACAGTTAAAAAGATGCCAGTCATTTCTTAGCCACAATGTATAGATGAGCAACAAGATACTCAAATGAATCAACTGAGAGTTTTCTGGTTTTTCTCCCGTATGAAAAGTAAATGGACTATTCGTCACATACTTAAATGCAACTCGAAATATATCGATGTCTGCCAACAAAACAAATAAAGACTTTTTGTTAAATTGAAATTAAAAAAAATATTATAAATATATATACAATTCCACTATTCACATTGATTGATAGGAACTAAGAAATTACACTGTAATTAACATTTTCCTGAAATATAGTAAGTAAAAGAAAATTTTTTTTGAAAAGGAGAAGTCAGTTTTCTTCTCACATAAAAGACAACCAACCTTCTTGCTATAAAAAGACAACCAACTCATTTATTAGTCAAACCAAAGAGCTGGGATCACTTTCGACATCACATCAAACTTTAAGTCGTTTTTTTTTTTTTTCAAATTCCACTATTCACAAAGAATTCGGATGTTCCTAAAGAGAATAGGAAGAATCGATAATAAAAATTCTCCTGGCTCAGTAATTAAAGGAGAGAGCAAGGTATTTGATCTATAAGCAGAACTTTCAAAGGAAGGTCGAAAAGCGAATTATTTGAATTTCGCCAGACATCCGGAACCCAGAGAACTTCTTCCCCTCTCCGCCCTCTAGAAAGGAAGAAATTCTTTTCCATTGTGAAATGATTCCTCTTGTCCCGCGGCAAAATGAATTTTAAATTGCAGTAAATGTCTCAGCGGAAATAGAACAGCTCCAGAACGTGCAAACCTTTATTTAGAACGAGACGGAAACAGATTTTGGTGGGTTACGGCGAGGATGTGCAATTATACTTAGTTTCCGTGTCTCATGGGATAATTATAGAGCACAATTAAAATATCGAACAAAGAATCAAAGGAAAATATGCCGGTAGCGGTGGTGACTAATGCATATTTCATTCCATGTAACTCTGAAAACGGATGTATTGATCTTAAATTATTCTTGGGAGTATTCATGTTCCATGAGATTCATCAAATTTTATGCATCTAGACTGAAATCAAAACCTATTCTTTAAATTGAGTTTAATGCTCGAGAAATTATCTGAGTATAATCATTCACATATTTCCATAGTTAAATATATTAAAAACCTGACCGTTCCTGTTCCTGTAAAAACCTGTTCGTGACCAGATCTTAACTCGCTAAGACAGCAAGAAGTTCACATTGGGCGGCGTATGTTGTACGTTATTATTTATACGTTATACATCCGTTATACAGACAGTTATTGATGTCAGAAATGATGACACTCGATGACGATGGTAAAAAAATGCATATAAAGCATCTTATATTGGACACCTGGTGAAATATCTGGTTTCTCCCATACAACACACAACGATCATAGGACAAACTTTGTGAGGTAATACAGTTTTCTAAAGCATTTTTTTTTTAAATAGGAATTTACGGTAGGAAGCGACGCGTTGTAGCAGAAACTCAAAAAATGTGGCATGAAAGGAATAAATTTGTTTCTTTTCAACATCATTGCAAAGAGCATCTTTTCATTCTGTGATTACAATAGATGTTTAAAATTGCGACCCCCAGGAATAATACATGCTTGGTAGACTCGGAAAAGTTATTGACGAGTCAAAGATGCCTGTCATTTCGCGCAGCCGTCAAAGGATAGTCAAGCAACTCTCTCTCTCTAATCGAATCTCTTTTAAAGTAAATGCTGTGTTACGCAGGTAAAAGCAATATCTAATTTAAAACTCTCAGGTTCTCTGGGATTCTCTGTGTGTGTGCAACATCAGTGGGCCAGTCACTGTACCACATATGTATCCCACAAACAGCCAACAAATAGCTGATGAAGGGCGAATAGTGTCTTTAGGGATGACTTTTACGGGTTACTATCCCACATTTGAGTGTCGTATGGGAGTAAATCTGGAAACTTCCCTCAGGCAGCCCAATTATCAATGCGAGGCGGTTTTTACACATATTGTCATAATATCCATCGAGTTTTCTCGTTTCTGAATGCAATGACTACAACAAGCCCCGGGTTGAAACGTGTACATTTGTATGAAAGGAAAACAAGCAAATTTTCAAATTTATATATTAGATGTTGAAATTAGTATAACTCTGTATTCTTATATAGCATTATTAAACTAATTACTGGAAAGTAGGCAATAGAGATTTGTATTAAATGTAAAAAATTATAGACTGAATATTAAATTAATATGACTTACTGATAAGTACTGACTAGCATTCATTGTCTGATATTCGAAGAACGGTAAGATGCAATAGAAGTAAATAAAAAACACGTACAATTACTCGTATAAGAATCTTTATTTTCTACATACTATTTATATTTTTTTAAGACTCGCCCATATTTAAATGCAAAGCTCTTTCCGAGCATTTCAGTGTAAATATTGTAAACAATTTTAATGTAAAATATTTCTCTTTGTTCTTAAACTCTTGGAAAAAATATATAATTTATACGTGATAAAAAATATTCAGGTATAATCGAAACTACCTAAATGTATACATGAATTCTCGTAATTGCTCACGTCATGAGTCAAGCTGCAGAAGATTTAGGGTTGGTAAACCACACAGGTACGGGAGGCTGCATTAATGTCATCATTGCTATTTTTCATATTGTCTTTCGGGCTGGATAAATAATGTGCTAGAAAACCTGATTGCCATTATAGCAAGAGTAGGAAATTGATTTATTGTTATCTGATGCTATTTTTCCATCTGGTCTATGAGTCGGGTTGGATCGAGTATCCCAGAACCTAATTTCCCAAGTACAACAATGGGTAGAAGATTGGCTTATTCAATCAGTGTCAATGCTATTTTTATTATGGAGGCTATTCTCAGTCTTCTATTAGTGTGTTTAAATGCCATACTGTGAAAGCGAAGGAATTCTTAATGCCAGAGATGTACAGATTGCGGCTTCTTTCTTATATTTTATGCCATTTTAAATATAAAGTACAATAGATATTTAAAAAAAAACTTTTTTATGGGTTTGATGATGAGTAAAATAAGGAACATGATAAAGATTTATTTTAATAAAAAGCAAACATTTGAATAGTACAAAAAATATTTTATTCAATGTGTTCTATTTTATTGCCTGGTCTTTAGATAGAATTTTTTAATTCTTAGATATTTAATGCCAAAACCAAGCACCATTTTTTAAAAAAATGTGTCCAACAAAATAGAAATGTTTGTTGCTAAATAATTCATTACAATCCACAACTCCGTTTGGATTAATTGATTTGGGGATTAATTGACATCTGGGTACAAAACCCTTTTTTAGGCATGCATACAAAAAATCGATAAATAAAAATTATTTGACTCAATACTTTTTCTCTTGGTTACAGCAAAATATCAAAGCCAAATACTAAAACACAAATATGATTGTAATGTTAATGGATCTTGATGACCGAGTGATTAATGTTCTGGCGCTCAGGGCCACCGGTTCGAGTTCTGGCGGTATCATGGATGTTTAGTGGTGTGGGATCCACCTCAAATCACAGGTACAGTTCTAATATGACTGTAGTGTGTTGGGCATAGTGCTGACAATCCTACCCCGTAAAAAGAAAACATCTTCTGTTTCGGCATGCTAATACACAGAGGGCCATAGTTCAACATGTACTTGTAGAGCCTGGGAGTTAGTTTGTTAATGTTGATTCATTATATATATATATATATTTTTTTTTATTGATAGAGAAATTAATTAATTAATTTTTCCTTGTGCGATTCGTGGCCAAGTTACAGTGGCCTTCGCAAATCTGTTTAACCCAATTTTATCTGAATTTTAGCCGAAATTAACATCGTAATAACTTCATTCTAAAAAGATATTGATAAATTATTAATTCTATAATAAGCAAGGGCACATTAGATATTAATTTTTAAAAACTTTTAGAAAATGCTTTTTTAAAAATTTAGTTATTAATAGAATGCTATTATTCTGAATTGAGCATTGCAATTATGATATAGCTTTCTCATTTTTACAAAAACATGTTATGTTGAAAATGATATATGTTCTTCGAATGTTATATTTGAAGGTAAATGTGAACCACGCAAAAACATACGCGAAATCAACAACGACAAGAAATGATTCACCACATTCAGTATTTCATTTTTATATACATAGTTCCTTCAAAAATATGAAGCAGAAATGGTGTCAACTGCCTGCTATAACTTCTGCGTGATAAATGATTGCAGTGTCGGAACAAAAATTCAATTGCATAATAGATTGAAAAACTCGATTTTGAAATAATTCTGAGAATTTATCTTTCGGTTTCTTTACGGTTGTGTATGTTCAGAAAGTGCTTATCTTAAAATTTGAAATTTATGTATCAATGAAAATTTATAGCGATCATTAATACATCTTTATGTGTTATTGTAAGTATATACAATCGGTTTTTTCTCTATTTTTTTTGTTGTAAAATAATTCAATTCTCAAGGAAAGGCATTGGTGAATCATATTTAAATAATGATTTGTTATTTGAAATAAGAAAACAAAGCATATTACCTAGATATTTCCCCATCATAAATGTACTATGGAATAAAAAATATAATATTTTTATCTTTTATCTGTATGCATAAAATACTGTAATGATAGAGCAATTATTAAATTCCTATGCAAATAAATACTATGCAAGTAAAAGGTACATATATTAATAAAAGTTATAGTGAATGCATTTTTACAACAAAAACATGTAAAAGAACTTTTATGATTAATATTTTTATGCATTTGTCGTAGTTTCCATATTGCAATAACGGTTGTATGCCAGTTAATAAAGGGTGTGTTATGTATAGATGCCAATAATGGATGTCTGCCATTGATGTACATTTTTTTATGTGGAGGTCAGAGGTTTCAGGGTTTATATTTAGGGGTAATTTAGTAATCCGCATTTGAATGTCGCATGTTATGAACAGCGGAGAAACTCCCACCAAGTAATATTACTGTCGAGGCTAAATGCTTTACACACATTGTCATAATTGCCACCGAGTCTCTTTGTTTCTAAAAGCAATGACTTTGATTTTTTTTCATTAAGCCTTACACTCGCACCTAGCCCCATGTAGCGTATCTACCAGTTATAAAGGTTAGGGTTGAGCATCGGTGAGCCTCATGTAGCTCACAATCCACCCACCGACTTATGAAAGCAAGTGGACATTTAAGTGGGTTGCTAAACAAGTGGACAAGTAGGAGTATTGCTAAACAAGAGGATATTTAAGGGTGACTGTTCCTTTTTATCTTTTACATAGGTGAAAATCCGAAGATTCCCAACATGCACACATTATTTGAATGCTCATCTAGTGATTACAAAGGTTAGGGTAGAACATCGGTGAGTCTCATTAGATAACGCCCCACACACTGACTTATGAAAACAAGTGGACATTTAAGTGTATTGCTAAACAAGTAGACATTTAGGTGTATTACTATACAAGTGGAAATTTAGGTGTATTGCTAAACAATTGAACATTTAATTGTAACTGTTCTATTTTTCCATTTTACATGGGTCAAAACCCGGGGGTTCCACAGACATTATTTGATTGCTCATCTACTGGTTGCAAAAATTAGGATTGAACGCCGACAAGCCTCATGTAGATCACGATTCACCCACCGACTTATGAAGAGATAGCATTGCTAACCAAGTGGACATTTAGGGGTAACTGTTCTGGACATTTAGGGGTAACTGTTAGGGTTTTCTGTGTCATATGGGTGAAAACCCGGAGATTCTAAGCATGCAGATTGATTGTTTGATGCGCGACACTTATGTATGTTGTCACAATCACCACCGAGTGTCTTCTTTTCTGTACGTTATGGCTGCAACTGACGCCACAAGCAGATTCGAAACTGAAACCTTTTGCGCATGCTGTAACAGGATCATTAATTGGGTTCAGTCCCATCTAAAACTAAAAAATATACAACAAAATACAAAATATTCAACATATTATTTTTTGTATCCAAGCCTTTTATTCATAAAAATGACTTAATTATGTACTAAAGTTACGCCAATTTCGTCTGTTAGAGGATTGCTATTTCGAGAAGTTAGAAGACACTATCCAAATTAAAATTATTTATTTATTAAGCATGTGAACTTCGTATTTCATTTATGGGTGATGAACAGCCCGCAGTTAGACGATGAGAGAAGGACATTGCTTCTGAAAGAACTTTCAGAGGTTTGCATTTATATGTCTCATGCCAGGCAGAATATTTATTTATTGGGTTATATCAATAATTTATTTATTTATTACTCATGTCTATGGGGACTTTCTGACTCAGGAAGTCCCAATTGATATGACTCTCCTAGTTTCTAAAAAACATGGAGTGTAACGGGCACCACTAAAGTAACAGAGGGGCTGAAAAGTTCCTAGGCTGACACATAGATGGCGCTACTAGTATTAAATCCATATGGATTTTAGTTAGCCCTAACCTTCAAAAGACACGTGTATAAATTTGACAGCTGTTGCACTATTAGTATGTGAGTAATAGCTTTTTTAGTGTTCATCACGTGCAGTCCATTCTGCTGACTGTCGATTGGACTCCGGTGTGAAATGATGGAGCCATGTTTCATCCATTGTCACACATCGACGCAAAAATTCGGGTTTATTACGATTGAACAGCTCCAAACACTGCTTAGAATCATCAATTCGTTGTTGTTTTTGGTCGATTGTGAGCTCGCCGGCACCCACTTTGAACAGAGCTTTCGCATATCCAAATATTCATTCACGATATGTCCAACACGTTCCTTTGATATCTTTAGGGTGTCAGCTATCTCAATCAACTTCACTTTACGGTTATCAGAAATTATTTTGTGGACTTTCTTGATGTTTTCGTCGGTAACAGCCTCTTTGGGGCGTCCACTGCGTGCATCGTCCTCGGTGCTCATTTCGCCTCGTTTAAATTTAGCAAACCACTTCTCTACGGTTGATTTTCCAGGCTCAAAGTCCGAATAATGTTTATCAAGCCAAGCCTTGGCTTCAATGGTATTTTTTTTTTGCCAAAAAGCAATGCTTTATTAAGACACGAAATTCCTTTTTATCCATTTTTTCAAACTAACAGAAGTTGCTTCACTAAAAATGCTATAACTTACATACTAATAGCGCAACAGCTGTCAAATATATACACTTGTTTTTTGAAGGTTAGGGCTAACTAAAATCCATATGGATTTAATACTAGTAGCGCCATCTATGTGTCAGCCTACGAACGTTTCAGCCCATCTGTTATTCAAACCTAAAGCCTTATGACCACTAACTTGCATTCGTTGCTGATGAGGTAACGGCATTGTTTCTAGAAGAACTTTTAAAGGTTTGCGTTTGCACGTCACAAGGGAGAAAGGCATAAAATTTGTGGCAGGCAATCTGACTCTAGAAGCCCCAATTGCCATGAATCTTGTAATTTTTAAAAACAGTGAGTGTAACAGGCACCATCAACGGATTCAAACCTAAAGGCTCTTGCATATCAATTTGCATTCGTTACCAGTGTATCAAAAATTGGATAATTAAAATCTTTTATAACTATAAATGGATATGTTTTTTGCTGTCTTCGAACTGGTTGGATGATTTTTTTCCTGGGGTTTCTCAAGCGTAACTCAAATTTAACGCAGTTGTCCTAAGAAAAAAATTTAACATATTTTTCATCATGTTCTTCTTTTTTCGGTGTTGTATAGCAAGTCTTATCAGTGCATCCTGAGTATATTTGAAAGTGATAAAAAATACTCTGTAATTGTTTAGTGATGTCTACTCATGCGTTTAATGTTAAACGAAAATAATAAAAATTAATAAATAAAATTAAGTATAGGAGAATTTACTGAATTTAAAAATCAGAAAAAAAGGAAGTATCGTATATATCTAAAGAAACCGATAATTTTTTTTTATTACAAAAAAATATTTCTTGCAAATAACAAGAAGGTATAAAAAAGGCTTATTGTTGTCTGAAGGATTAAAGAGAACATTTTTTATTATTTATTGATTACTCATTGTTAAAAGAAATATAACTTTGAAAATATTTAAAAATATTTATATTAAATACCGTCTTTTTTTTTAAATTTTTGCTCGAGATGCTTTTAAGGTAGAAATTATGATTCATGATTAAAACAAGTAATATAGAAAATATTTTTTTAAAGTCAATTCCTACTTTTTTTTATTAATTAAATTTAATTAATGAATTATTATTTGAACAATATGTATAAATATATATAGGAATAGTGTGAACTAATAGTAGGAATTGAAAAAAAGGAAAGGTTTTCATTTCCAGTTGAAATTTTCCTCCTACATCTGGAGCTATCTATTGGTAGATGCATGCAACTTAAATCTAAAAAATCTAAAATTAATTAATGAAATTTAATGAATGAATTAATATTTAAAAAACTGTATTAATATCCAGTGTCATCCACTACAAGTTTCGAAAAATGTAATTGAACTTGAGTGGATGAATAAAAAGTATCTTATGAACGATTGAAAATTTGAACAAGATATATATATAGGGATAGTGTGAGTTAATGGTAGGAATTGAAAAAAATGCTGTAATTATTATTTATTTGAAATATGCTCGAAAATAAAATTTATTTACAATCTGATTTACTGCATCCAATAAAATATTATGGAATTTTTTTAGGTAATCGATTGCATAGTTTTTTAAATGTTATGTTTGTGGTTAACCCAGTTGTAAAATCATAAAAATAATATTTTAATGACATAAAATTTGTATAAGTAGTTTCAAAACTGCTGTATTCAGCATTTACTTCCTGTTATTAGTCATAAAAAGGAGAATACATGATTCAGAAGTAGATTTACTAAAATGCCTATTAAAAATTTAGACTTCGTTTATTGCAACAAAAATTTCAGATATTTTCCTTTAACTACATTTTATTAACTTAAATTTGACTACTAAGCTAAAACCCTTTCGTTCAGAAACAGTAGTAAAAATATGTTGAAATGGAAATTCAGTATAAATTGTGAAATTCTGAAAACATTTCATGTAATAAAAAGTTCTTAAAAATACATTCGAATTACACATTATGTTGAATGTGACACTGGAAACCAATATTTCTATGGATCTTCGAAAGTCTTCTAGAATGTTTTTTATTTACAATTTATTGGGTTGGTGCGTATTTATCAGGCGTTTCTTTGGCGTGCTATATTTTAATAAAAGTCTACAATATTTTATAAATTTATGAATGAAAATATATGTCTGCTTTTAGTTTATAAAAATGCGTGTCGATAATTGTTATATTTGCACGTGTAGCGTTAAATTATATTTACACGTGTAACGCGTGCTAATGTCTTAAGTTGTCTTAAGTTAATGTCTTGTAAAGTTATAAATTATATTTACATGTGTAGCGTGTGTTAATGTTATGTTAAGCGAAATTGGCAACGTTATTGTTTTTCTATGAAAAATAAAGATGGCTGTTATTGTGTTGCAATTTACTTTATTGTGGCGAATCTGGGATTCCAATAAAGTAAGTGTGATTTGCATTTCGATTATCGAAAGCATAAACTTTATTTTGAAAAGAGATAACGAAGGAACTGTGTGATTGTTAGTAAGTGATTTTTTTTTACCTTAAAATAATAATACTCGTATTCGTCGCATTATGCTGTACCACTTTGAGAAAGGATGGAAAGCAGCGCAGTCATTTCGCGATCTCAACTAACTTTTCTGTGAGGGCATAATCAGCGAAAGTCGATGTAGGGAATGGTTTGCTTGTTTCAGATCTGGCGACACTAGCTTGCAAGATAAGCCAGAAAGAGGTCGACCACCAGATTTCGACAACCAGACACTTTTGGCAGCCGTGGAAGGGGAGGAAAGTTTGATAACTCAAAGGCTGGACCATTCAACCATCGTTCGTCGTCTCAAAAAGCTTGGAAAGGTATAAATATTGGTTGAATTTGTCCCCCACGAACTCAGCGACAACAATAAAGCCCAACATGTCCGAATTTTCACCGATTTGCGCAACGAAACGAGCATTTTTGAAGGATCTTGTCATTGGGGATGAATCATGGCTTCTCTTCAAAATCCTCAAAAGGAAAAAGGTCTGAGTTTCGGCAGGAGTTTCACCAAAATGAATAACGAAGGACATCCTTTGTAAAAAGGAAATGTGGTATGTTTGGTGGGATAGAATTATTTTAAATGGGATTTGTTATTGGCGGAGCCCAAAAATGAGTATGAGAATGATTATTGACACACATCCTTTTAACCTAAAAGTAGAAGGATATTTTCATTCATAAATGTATAAAATATTGTTAATTTTTATACATTTATTAAAGTAATATCAAAGAAACGCCTGATAATTATTCACCAACCTAATATATTTAAAAAAAAAAACGAATACATGTTTTCTTTAAATTAAAAAAAAATCAATTTTATACTTATTATAATTATATGAAATATCAATTTAAAACTAAAAGAAATTGTGGGTTTTTTTTTATTTGAGAAAAAATTAAACCGCATAGATCTTGATTTTGAATTTTTGAAGGAAATTGCAATATTAGAATGAAAATGAATGCTTTTATGACGAAAAAAAAAATGTATTAACATTCATTTTGTTTTTAGTAGGGAAAATAAATTAAGAATCATTACCAAGGTGCCAAGAGAAATCTTGAGGGAAAAATGCAATTTTTCCATCTTTCCAAAGAGCTCCCTTCAACTGCACGTGCGCTAACCCAAACAAACTTCGATACCTCCATATCTGGCGATTTATCGCCCCCTAATGAAAATCTTTTCCCATATTTCACTCTCCAATTTCTGCGAGAGCTATTTTTATCTTCGCCATCGCTGTTTTTCCTTAAGTTATAAAGATTTCTGATATGCCAAAGATAAATGTTAAAAAGTTACAAGATGTGAATAGTTAAGAAAAAAAAAATCGAAAACTTATTTTTAGAATATTTAATGCTCTCTTTATACATCGTTTTGAAGAATATTTATTCATCTAATATAATAATAATCTCCTAAAAAAGTATTATCCTGTCGCCCTATTGAAATTTATACCATAAAATATATCACAATAGCTTCGACAGTTTAATAAATATGTTTTACTTTGAAAATAAATGAATAATAGAAATTTTTAAAAATTTTAAAATCATAAATTATGTATTGAATTTATTGAATTTTAAAAGTATTATATGAAAAGTATTTATTTAATTTGTTGAAAAAGTATTTATTGAATTTTGTAAGTATTGAATTTATTTATAAGAAGTATTGAAACATCGAATTTGTATATAATATGATAATTTACAGAAGCAATTTATGAATTTTTATTACAATGTGGCCCTAATTAGATAAAAATATGCTACTTTTTTATGAAAAAAATATTACAGCTTTAATGATATCAATCAGTAATGAAATAAGAAGAGTTTTAAAATTTATAAATTGGGGTTTTAAGAATTTGTATTTCATTCTTAACAAAATAATCATGTGATTTATTAGTTAAGAATTTATTTGTTAAGAATTGACGTTTATGTGTAGAATAATTTTGTTTTGACTTGAGATTTGTTACTAACTAATGAAAAATAATACAGCCACACAAATATCAGGTTGAAAAAAAAAATCAAAATTTCTCATATTTTATAGAAGAAATCGAAAATTCTTTACCATTCCCAGATTAATTATTCAAAATTATGAAGTTCTTAGTATTTTAACTTATTTCGTTAAACAGATCTTTTATTTATTTATTTTATTAATTTTTTTATTTACTGCAAATAAATTAAAATAAAGCTTACCCTTTCATGTCAAGATATAAAGTTACAAAGTGTATTAATAGATGGCGCTGTAAGCGGCATAAGGAAAGTGAATTCGGCTGCCAGTGTTATTTTGAATCGAAATGACAACGTATTTGGCATGAGTTGTACATGTACTAGATTGTTTCGGTTTTTTAAGGGAAAAAACAACAACAAGTCATTCAACAGTTGTGACACTGTTAGTGGAAATCAGTACTCATTTAATTTAACAAACATTATAAATTAAGTTATGAAAAATTTCTAATTGAAAA
Organism: Caerostris darwini; assembly: GCA_021605075.1. Lineage (NCBI taxonomy): Eukaryota > Metazoa > Arthropoda > Arachnida > Araneae > Araneidae > Caerostris > Caerostris darwini. The sequence continues at coordinate 741,856 of BPLQ01007013.1, read as the reverse complement.
TTACAATTTTTATTATGCTGTATATAACATCGTTCTCTAGTGAATAGTTCTGTGAATTTTAACCTTGTCTTGACCACATGAACCGAAATTACAAAAAAAAAAAAAAAAAAGTGAACTTTTATTTGAGATAATCTTCCCAAATTCCTTACAGAAAATTCCTGCAGAACAAATAAAAAAACTGTCCCATTTTTCCAAGATTCGTCACATTTCTTTTACTACACACTTTCTAGTTTACTAGGACATACGCATACTGCATCACTGCTCGCCAGTGGGTTGATCATGGTATAAAATTCAAAATGTACATGAAGCCGCCAGAACTTCCATAAAATAAAAAAAAGAGTGTCATTATTATTTCTGGTGATAAGAAGAAACATTGCTTTTATGAAAGAACTGTAATAATTGTCCACATATGCGTATCGCATGGGGAAAAAACACAGAAAACGCCCACGAAGTGACCTAACTACAGATGTCACACGTTTTACACATGCTAATTAATTAATTAATAGGAAATTATTAGGCATCGTAAGGTTTAGGTTTGGTTTGCCGCTCTACGGTCATTTTGTGCACACTTTGGGCTAAATAAACCGGGACTTACAGTTTAATGTGGATTCCGAACCCCTCACAAACATCCATGACGCCGCCAGGATTCCAACCTGAAGCCTGTGGTACTAAAGGCCAGAGAGCTTGTCAATTGGCCATCAGGCCATTCGACATGCTCAGAGCGACAGCAGCTAGATTGTACCATGCTTGTAGGAAGCCAATGTTTAGACATAATATATGTCTAAACATTAACATAAATGAAACACTCATTTAAAAAAAAATGAATCATTTATGTATGTATAATGATTCATTTTTGATTCATAAATGATTCATTTTGTTTTTTAAAATGAGTGTTTCATTTGTTGTAATTATCTGCAAAAACCATTTGTAAAATAACATTATTTACCTCATCGAATTGTATAGAATATTATACTGTGTAAACTAAATTGCATATAATAATTGTATATCTTAAAGTAAATAAATAATTTTTAGTTTGTGTGATTCTTAAATTGATTTTAATAAACCTCAAAAAATACTTTATGGATTTAATATCTTAAAAAAATGTTCTCTTCTTATTTCTTTCTATAATAATAACAAGGGTTCTGCTACTTATGAATTTATTCATTTAGTGCAATCGAAGTATAAAAACTATAAACTCGAATGTTAAATATATACCGTATAACGTGGTTTTTCTGCAAGACTTCTATTATAACACAGTTCAAAATTTCGTGAAAATCTTCTATAATACTTTGTTTATAGGATACTTTCTCTTTTGGAAATTCACTCTATAATATGACATCCCTACTATAATTTACAAATAATTATTAGTAATAGTTTTCTCACATCATTAATTAATATTATGACAGAAAAAAAAGGAATGTTACATTAATGTATAAAATTTATGATCAATTATTGCTTTAACAAAATAACTAAATTTATGTTAGTTAAAAAAGGGAAAAATTCTATATATAAATTTGGAATCCATGTTTTTGTTGTACTGTATTAGCTTTTTTTTTTATTTATTTATTTATTTTGTAAACTTATCTTTGAATAACACGATATTTTTGATGGTATTAGAATATGGTAACATATTTTATACATTTATTGTGTGTTTCTATATACAATAAGCGTAAAGAAAACATATTTTCGTAATTTCTTTATATTTATGTACTTTTATGAAAATATACCTACACCTTACTAATAATTATTTTGAATTTATTAATAATTATTTTTCCATTATTTTTGATAACCCCCCTGCACGAGAAATTAAATAAATGATTAAAGTTAAAATCAATGTATCATTTTTATACATTGATCTGTACTATAAGAAGGAAATAGCATATTTCGTCCACAATTTTGAAAACTAATCATGTAATTGGATAATACTATTGGATGAAGTACTGTGTTTTTATTATCGAGATAGATGCGCATTTGAGGAAATAGAATCTGCGAATCAACCAAATGTTGGGCAGGTAAATTGCTAGCTGAGAGAGTTTGGGAACACAACTGTCAAAATAAATAATCGATAACTGCGTAGTATATCGTAACATTTTCTGAGATGTTGGCGTCCTTCCTTCCCCTCTTGGCGACCATTTCTCGATCCGGCAACCTACCCAAACAATTCCCTGACATCGTGGCATGCATTTGCCGGAACACGCGACAACGAAGCCGGACTTCATCCAGATGACACTCTCGAATGCAATTACTGGCTTCACGTCAACTGTTCGATTCAGACAGTAAGTCCTCACTTTGCCGGACCAACGGTCAAGAGAGCTGGACACTCCGAGGCTGAGGGTCTGTCAGGTAGTCCGGCAGTGGTCCGTCCATGGAGGGCGGTCACCACGTGCGGCATCGTTCCTTGCCGCAGCCTTTTTACAGCCTGGAGGAACTTTGCAAGAAAACAAAGTTCTCGAGAAAAGAGATACAACTCATGTATCGAAGCTTTAAGCAGGTAATACTTCTTTTAAAAGTTCAACAAGTCATATTGTTCAGTGTGCATGGTAACGCAATATGTTATAAAGTTATTATCATAACTTAGACAAGAACAATGAAATACTTTTCGGGAAAAATTGTTCAGTTACAATACAAGACAAGACAATTGTTAAGTTACAATTACAAAAAAAAATGTGTTTAATTTAATTTAGTTTACTAAATTTAATTAATTTAATTTAATTTACCAAATTATAAAATAAATTATTTTAATCTAATGATTTATCTGAAATAAAATAATAAATTTATGTACTATAAATTTGTATTCTATAAATTAGTTTACTAATTTTTAAACTAATTTACAAAATACTTCTTAAACGTTCAACAAGTCATATTGTTCAATATGTATGGTAACTCAATATGTTTAAAGTGCATTATATACTTTATAACATATTGCATAGGATATCACAAGGCAATGAAATATTTTTCGGGAAAATTTGTTCATTTACAACAAAAATTGTAATTGTTGTAATTTTATTACATTACAAAATAAGTTATTTTAATTTAATAATTTACTTGAAATAAAATAATATATTTATATACTATAAATTTTTATTCTAATAAACTAATTTAAGAAATATTTCTTAAACATTCAACAAGTCATATTGTTCAATGTGTATGGTAACGCAAAATGTTATAAAGTTATAATCATAAATTTGACAAGACTCAGTTATTGTATATATCAGTTCTCAATTGACCAGGTACAACAGAAATTCCAAAAAAATTGTTTTTGTTGTAATTTCATTACATTACAAAATAAATTATTTTAATTTAATAATTTAATTGAAATAAAATAATAAATTTATGTACTATAAATTTTTTATTCTATTTTTGTTACAAAAATTGTATTTTTATGTTAAGTTCTTATTTAAAAATAATGATCCTTGTATTGAAAAATTTCTTAAAAATATGAGTTTAAGTAATTGTTGGTTCACCGCTAAAATGTTGTACAGCTTTCTACTGTAATAAGTATACTTCATTCTTGTTAAGATATGAATTTATTCATACACATAAATAAACAACACTTATAATCATCAGAATAACGATATAGTATCTTAATATTCTATAATCTTAAATTCAATGAAGGATGTAACTTATACATTTTAAATCGTTTGTAATGGTAATATTTTTAATTTTTTTGTATTCTGAAATTCTTATTAAAAAAGAAATTCGAACTTTTTGGGTAAAGAAAGGAATTTGTTTAAATTTCGCAGGATCATTATTTTTTCATAATAGGAACTTAATTAAAATATGAAATTCTGTTTATAATAATAAATTAATAATTAAGATATAAATTATATTTTATTTATCAACAATTAAATTATATTTTTTTTTATAAATTATATTTTATTTAATTATATTATATATTTAACAACACAAGCATTAGTTTAAAATGTGCAAGGCGTTTTTGTATTTATCACATAAAGAAAGTTAGAAAAATCTTTATAATTCATTTATCTTAATTAACCAAGATGAATTATCCTTAATTAAAAATATTTTTGAACTACACTAACAATTATGTGTTGATTTTTGTCTCTTTCATTTTCGTTCTTATTGGTTTTATACTTAAATTTTTATGTTTAAAATTTTGAAACTAGAAATTGAATTGTAAAATAAAAATATAAACTGTTACTCTATATAGATTGAAATATCTTTAACAAAGCACTTCGTTAAGCTAAAAAACAAAACAAATATGTTTAAGGTATAACATATTTAAAAAATAAGAAGACATCTTATTTCTAAAAAGTTAGAATAAAATCCACTTTTATAGTGTGCACGACTTTAGCCTGGATTAATTGAATACGTTTTGTTGACAATGATTACAAAGTTTTTAAATGTTACCAATATACCTTAAACATTAAATAAATTGGAAAAATAAAATAAGTTTCAATATCAAGCACATCTACTTAGATTTTTTTAAAGTAATTAATTATTTGATAGTAATTTAATAGTAATTTGATAATATTTAGTTTTAAAGCTTATTGAATAAAGAGAAATGCATAAAAATTTATTATTATAGCAAAGTTTATCGAATTTTTAGTCTTTTTTTTTAGATTTGATTTTTAATAAGCATATCTTTTTTTAAAACTTTTTTCTGCTCCATTAGTTAAAAAAAATCATCTTTTGATTTCTTTTTTACATATTCCAATCGATTTTCACGATTTTTTCATCAAAAATTTATTATAATCCCCACGTTAATGATTCCCAGTGGCAAGTGCACTGGCTTTTGGTATCCCAGGCTTCAGGTTCGAATCCTGGCGGTGGAATGGATGTTTGTTTGTGGTTCGAAATCCATTTTAAACTATAGGTCCGCGTTTGTTTAGCCCTCGTGTGCACAAGATGCCGTAGAGCGACAAATCAACTAAACCACGTTAATGATTATTAAATTGGAATCCTAATTATTTTATTAAGATTTAACTCAGTTATCAAGATGGATTTCTGGTTATTTATCAATTATTTTATCAAAATATTTTAAAAATAAATGTGTTATTTTTTCTTAATCTTCTGAAAGTTTTCTGTGGCATTCAAACCTCACTTTGCAAATAGACCTTTGAATTATTTTTTTAAGTCAAATTATGATAAAATAAAACTGATCAAAGTATGGTCTCACTAATCAGTTCTGAAAACTAATTTTGCATTAAAAATTTTCACATAATTTTCTTTCTCATCATTTTTTCATCTGTGATGAGGTTTTCAATAGCAATCATTTATTTAGCACGATGACTTTTCATCAATTTATTAACTAAATTACGACTAAATAAAACTTACTAGAAGATCTTACTAATAAACTTTAAAAACTAAACTTACTACTGCGCCCATAAAGTAAGACCAATTATTTTTTTTTTCAAAAACTCTTTATTTAATCTTCAAAATTTATTTCATCGTCGCCAAATTAATCCCCTCCGCACACAATGCTCTTATGCCAATTTCTTTTCCAAATCTCAATGTATGCTAAAAAGTCATCGGCAAGGATGGCCTTCGAAGCGTGCGGCGATTCACGTTGAATATCTTCAATCGGCTCAAAACGGTGTCCCCGGATTGGTCTTTTGAGTGTAGGGAATAGCCAGAAGTCCACGGTGGGAATACGGTGGTTGTGGAACGATATGGGTATCATTTTTGGTGAAAAAGTCACGAAGAATCAATGCAGTGTTAGCTGGCGCATTCAGTGTTTTTGGTACCAAACGAGATTTCACACGTTTGAGTGATATTTTTTATCCTCAAACGCGTGAATGGAATTGACCGATCCTTTTGAAATTCCAACATCATCAGCAAGGTCTCTAATTGTAAATAGACGGTTTGCAAGCACCAAATCTTTATTTGTTTGGACGTGAGTTTCGTCGGTTGAGGTTGATGGTCCACCAGAGTCCTATTCGTTTTCAACGCGTTCTGTCTTTTTTTAACTGTTTATACCACTTCTAAATATTTCTTTCCGATATGAGAATGTTCACCGAAAACCTCCTGCAACATTCTATACGTTTCCGCAAACACAATTTAATGGAAGTTCTTTGCTCAATTAATTCAGACATCTCAAAAATCGCCGGAATCAGTTTTAGCGTCTCACAAAGCCAAGCGTAACTCACACACTAATGAATATTTTGACTTCAAATTTCCCACAAATGTCAAGGACAGTGCCAGCAAGATAAAAAAAGAAAAAAAAATATTGAAATTCCATAAGCCCTGGGAATTTTAAATTGAAAATGGGTCTTACTTTTTGGACACAGTAGTTCATCAGATTCGAAAACTTTTCATCTATTTATTAACTAAATTACGACTAAATAAAACTTGCTCGAAGATCTTATCAATAAACTTTGAAAACTATATTTACATCAAAAATTTATTATCATTATTACTACAACAACGATTATGAAATTACTGCTCTGTCAGCAACATTAAAACATACTTAACTAAATTGATTTCCCTGTTCTTTCAAAATCTTTTATAAAGTTTTGTATAATGATGCGCATTTTTTTTTTTAGCAATAAAAATTTCAGGAAAAAAAAAAATGTTTTTTTTGCCATATTACAGCTGAAATAAAATATGAGAAATATAATCTCTGTAAAAGTTCGGGGATGATGAATATTTCTTTGAAAGAAGATTTGAAAGGATAATTACATCATTTGAAGTGGAAATAACAATAAATTGTCTGATTCAAAGATGCTTTTGCAAAAATTATTATTTTATACTAAAAAAGAGAAAATGTCTCATTCAAAAGAAATTACTGAAGTAATTCACCTTTTTTTAAAGGGGGTTTGGAAATAATCGTTTTTCAAAAAAAAGAAGAGGATCATTCCAAATAACGATAAAATAAAAGAAAGGTTTAAATTTAACAAAAAAAGGCGTGTTGCAATGTTTGGCATAGTTGCTGGAATTAAAAATCTTTTCTTAAAACAATAAAAATTTTATTAAAAAATTTTTGATGACTCTAAGAACAATTTGAAGAATCTATTGCTGTTGTTCTAATGCAGAGACGGACCCCCGCAATGCTCTATGATCATGTTAGATCGGGACCTACGGTTTAAAGTTGATTTCGAACTACTACAAACATCCATGGCACCGAACCTGAAACCTGTGGTACGGAGCGCCAGAGCGCTAGTCTCTAGGCCATTTGTAGGATCTCAATTGTTAATATTTGAAAATAATGAGACACCTAGGAAAAACTGTATGATATTTTGTGATATTGTTGATTTTCCTCTTTTGATTCGCGGCCTGATGGCCAATTGGCCAGAGCTCTGGCCTTTTGTACCACAGGCTTCAGGTTAAAATCCTAGCGGTGGCATGGATGTTTGTGAGTGGTTCGGAATCCACGTTAAACTGTAGGACCTGGTCTATTTCGCCTAAAGTGTGCACAAAATGACCGTAGAGCGATAAGCGAAACCTCTTTTGATTCTTGCTGTCATTAATTAACCTAAAAAATGTTTGGCGAACAACTGGGTACATGATGATACTAATAGCGAGTCTGAACTCAAAATTTCTTTTCGAACACATATTGGAAATTTTAATTGAGCACTTAAAATTTTGTGCTTCTGTCAGTCGCATCATATTTATTTCTGTTTTTTTTTTCTATTTGAAATTATTTATGTAATATTTGGTTGCTTTATATTTGGCATCCATTTATATTATCGAGATTGTACAATAATTATAAAGTGGCTTTTATGTCGAAGATAACAACCAATAATGTTGGAGATATGAACACTGAAATAAGATTAAGAGTTTTGGAAATATTAAATATTTTTAGAAAAAAATGTAAAAATGAAATTATTATTATCTAGTTTCCGAACAGTTTTCCCGAGTTTCCGAGAATCGAGTTTAACAAAATGAAAGTTTTTTTACATAAATATTTCTTTAAATTAAACTGAGTTCATCTTAATAAAAAAATAGAAAAGGAAATAATTTTTTTTTATTTTAAAATACATATTTTTTTTTTCTCGAGGGGTTGAAGATTAAATGCTTTTTATGTGCCCAAAGTCGAATATTTCATTTGTTATGAAATATTCAGTTACAAATTTTTAATCAACAATTTAAAATTTAATTCTCTTAATTATGATTACATAAATATTCATTATAAAATACTTTGCTTTTATGATGTAAAAATTATTTTTTAATTTTTATTATAAAATAACACAAGAGAAAAATATAATGTAACTTATATTTGTATTAATTTCAAGGAAATAAAACGTTCTTCTTCAATAGCGCGGCAGGCGCATGATGGGCCAAGACCTTTTGCCACATTCCGAAACATGAGATGTTTTCTTTTTACGGGGTAGGGTTATCAGCGCAACACTCTAGTCATATTAGACCGAGACCTACGGGTTTAAAGTGGATTTCGAACCATCCATGACACCATTGAGACTCGAACACGAAACCAGCAGTACCGAGCATCAGAGTGCTAGTCAACAGGAGATCAGACACCAATATAACATTAAGTACATGATAAATATTTATAATATTACAAACAAGAACAATTGTGTTCTGTAATGTTTCGCTTTAAATTATAACTTACTTTACTAATGTTTTTATTAAAGTACTAAAAATGTATCGCTAAATTTATTTGCTATTATTTTTTTTTGACGTGTCATTTCTTATAGCCAACAATTATCTTAACAAAATATTGGGGCCTACTTAAGATTATATACTTAGTATTGCAATGAATCATCACGAATTTATTGCAATTAATTATTGCTTGAATTATGCAAGGAATAGGACACTCTATTATTATCAGTTAAGGAAATAAAAATATTCCGGAAGCTTTCAGTATTCACTTTCTTCCAATTATCAATGTCTGGAAATTGGATTTTTGCATTCATTCTTGGCCAGAATTGGCTTTTGCGTCATTGAAATTTGATGCATCTTAAGTCATTTCTTAACATCGATTGAGTTTAAGGCTCTTACATATTTCTAGGTTTTGATAATTATGAAAGCGAAGGTTCTTTATTTTCGTTATATTAGTTTCCAGCATTAGTTTAATTGACTACCGATAAATGCTCAAATTGCTAAATGGCAAAGACAATTTTGCATTTATCATTGACTCGAGACATATGACAGGGAGCTTGTTACACATAAGCATGAGATACAAAAGGGATATAAATGCTTTTTTCAAGAATAATGAGATTACATTTTGCTACAGGAGTGGAAAACATCCACTCATAGCAAAAAAAATTGGAAAAGCACAATTTATCTTCCACTTCAGACGGTGTTAGTTAAAATAGTGGGATTAAAATCCGTAAAAGTATTCTACCAGCAAACAAAAAGCAAACTTTTTTGATCCAAACAAAGTATAAAATTGAGTAAAAAAAAAATTGAACTGAGAAGTAATTTCGGTAGTATGGATCATTGGACCAAACAGCTGTGGGCTCTTATCTAAATTGTTCAATTTGCATACATTTTGCACAACATGTATTGTAAAAGATACTGAATCCTTGAATAAATTGTTATATTTATGTTTCCGATGTTTTAGAGATAAAATGAATCTTTTTTCTATACATTATGCTGGTTTTTTAAAATTAAAATGAATACATTTTTTCAGATAAAACACGAAATGATTTCCAATATGAATAATAAAATAAATCCAACAAACATTAAATTGAAAAATATTTTTTATTCTTCATTTTTGAACAAGGAATGAGATTTATCAGTATATTAAGGTAGAAATAAATATATTGTTTAATGGACAGTGAAATTTGCCTTTACATAGAACATTTTTTAGATTAAACATAAAATAGCATTTCGCTTAAAAGGTTAATTTCTTCTGATATAATTTGGCGATCTATGACTTTTTTCCTCGCAATATTAGTAATATATCATGAAAATCCATTTTACACATTTGTATCACAGTGATATGAATCGTATGAATCATCTCATTCATAAAATGGAACGGTGGCTCTTGAACTGTGGGCGTAACGTCTAAGAGGTGACGTATTTTTTATTAATAAAGATTAAAACACAAATAATTAAAAAAAATAATAAAAATAATACGGAAATTCATTTTGATAAACACTAACTTTAATTATTAAGAGTTTCAAAAAAAATAATAATTTGCTTGATTTATAAAGGAAAAAGAATCCGATTTGAAATCGAAAAAAGGTTAAAAATCGCAATTTCCTTCAAAAATCCTATTTGTGAGTCCTATGTTGATTATTGCTATTGACTAATATATACAATACAGCGTTGCTTGTTTACAGAAATTAAAACATTTTTAGTTGTAGGATTAAAATATCAGAGAAAGCAGAACGGGAATCTAGAGGAAATCTTAATCTCGAGAGCAACACATCTGATAACGATTTGAAATTATCGTTCGGCAAATTGTATTGTTTGAAAAAATTTATTTTGCATTAATATAATTTATTGCAAAAAAATATTTTAATTAAACGCGTTTCTGGCATTATAGTTTTCATATATAGGGGCCTAATGACCGAGTCGCTAGCGCTCTGGCGTTTGGTACCACAACTTTCAGAAGTGGTTCGGAATCCACTTTAAACCGTAGGTCGCGGTCTAATGGGATCGTAGAGAGTTGTGGGGGTAGTGTTATTAGCGTCGTAGTATATCTTCAAGCGACACGTGCCCCCTGGTTAGTGCTAAATGAGTAACAGCGGTGTGGCCCTTGCTTATGGCATAAAGACTAACTGTTTCTGTGTTGCCGACTGCATTTGTGTTGTTTGTTTAGTTTTCATAGATAGTAGTGCTTCCTTTACAAGTCATGAATCCTATGTTATGGTAACCATTAGACAGAGAATCATAGATTGAAATTTTTTTTCTTTCTCCATTGATCCACAAATCATAATAGCGCCAGATTTGTTAGATTTGACTGCTATCATATCTTGCTGGCTACGCTCTGTTACAGCTAAGAATTTTTTCTCTGTAAATATATTTTTTAATATATCTACTCATTCAATCATATTTTTTGAGAAATACATTTTTTTTCAAATAAATATGTAGCAAATATAGAACAACGTTAAAAACGTATGTAGGAAATAGAGAAATATATTGAGCTACAGAGCAATCTTAAGTATTACTGTTTCACAGAGGCGATACTGCTGTTATAGTGAACCCTCTATCTTTTAGACGAACGACTGCAGAATATATATATATATATATATATATATATATTATATATATATATATATTACGTTTTTGAAAAGTTTCAGAAACAAATAAAAACATAATTTAAAGTAGATTACCATTACTAAAATTTGACTGTTTTGTAACATAAAAAATAGGGTCCTCCCAATCTTTGATATATAGAAGACAATTTATTTTGGTTTCAACTAAGATAAAACAACACATAAAATTAGTAAATATATAAAAATAAATTTAAATATACGCAAAATCATAAATTGCATTTGATTTAGAGGGATATTTTCATCACATTATACGAAAATTTATCTAATATGCTTAATTCAATTTTTGAGTTACCATTGCTTCCATGTTGCGCCATAATTTTTCATACAGCACATTTAAAATTCAAATTATCTTATCAAAGATTAAAACAAAATCAAAATAAATATGTAGAAAAGACTACTTGTTGGCAATTAATAAAATAGATGGCGTTGAGTAGATTTATGATTCAACTCTAAATTATGAATGAAATAACTATTTAAGTATGTAAAATGTCACTGACATAAAAAACAAGTAAATCTGGAAATAATACTTAAGTAATTTGATATTTAACATTTACATTTTAAAATTTATTTACTATTTAATATTTAATAATTTGTTTAATATTTCTGCTGTATATTATTATTGGTTTCTGTAAAAAATTAATCAGATGAGTTGTCAATTAATGGATTTTCAGGAAATTTTATTTATTGCTAATTTATTTATAGCAAATTACGGTTTTTATTGAATTTAAGAATAATTTGCGGTGAATTAAAAGAAATGATATATTCATAGAAGGAACGTTGGATTGGATTTTTTAATATTCTAATCTTTAGTCAAATACTCACAGATCTTTCGTTTTAAAATATAATGAGACGGAAGTGGTGGATAAAATCGTCATATTTACTATTTGCTATGATAAATAAACATTTAAAACTATTTATATACCTGGCTATAATTAAAGTAATGTTTAAAGCTGAAGTATACAAAATGTACTCGAACAAATCCTACACTATATGCTTTTTAGGACGTGAAGAATCTATTTATAAAAAAATATATTTTATTCACTAAGGAGCAAGTGTGGTAATGCAAGCTGGTCATAAAAACTAAAAACGCGCTAATTTTAAGTGATTAACATTTAAAGGACAATTTTATATAGAATTGTTTTTCAACAGCAGCATTTTTTTTATACATTTGCAATTTACTTTTTGACTTTTTAATTCAAAGCTTTTTTTACACATTTGTTGCTTAATGTAAGAAATTTTTGTGCTTAATGTATTATGCACAAATGAATGCTTAATGTATTCTTACTTTAACTTATCAAATGTGTTCAATATACGTATATTTTTTACTCTTATTGCATAGTGTTTGTTCGTAAAGAAAACAACTGTTTGCAGAATGCACCATGTTTCTGTCAATTTGTCTGGTTTGTTATGTTATAAAATTCTTTAAAGTAGCTAAAATTTTGGAGTACGTAAGCCGTTTTAAATAATCCTACAGCTATAAGTAATAAGTTTATCCAAATGGGTTGGCCTCTCATACGAATTGTGCAATCGATTATGCTGTCGTTGGTAAAATGCAGTCATTAAATTGTCCTACATACGCTATCCAGTTTGAGCTTTAATTTGTCGCTCTACGGTTATTTTTTGAATAATTTAGGCTAATTAGACCTGGACCTACAGTTTAACGTGGCTTCCGAACCACTAACAAACATCAACATTCATGCCACCTTCAGGATTTGAACTTGAAGCCTGTGGTACCAAAGGCCAGACAGCTAGCCAATTGGCCATAAGGCTGTCAAATATGAGGAGGTGCTCTATGCCGTTTAAAGACGTTGGACTATAAGCAGCCACGTTGTTGGCTATCAAGAATAAGAAGATTTAGTAGCATAGTTCGATATTTGTCAGGATTGACGTATACCGTCTGTACATTTCATTCTGTTGTGAAAATACGGTATGAATAATGAGGTAAACCTATATAGAACATTGGCTTTTGGAAAATTGAAAGGAACTTCTTGTATTGCATGAAGATTTTCAGATACATAAATAGGACAATTTCCGTTATTCACTGCATCATTGAGATGAAAATATGTTTCATTACTTCTTGAGATGCTCCAAGGCCATGACGGTCTGATGAAAAATTGGCTAGCGCTCTGACCTTTAGTGCCACAGGCTCCAGGTTCGAATTCTGGACGTTTGTTAGTGGTTCGGAATCCACGTTAAACTGTAAGTCCCGGTCTAATTAGCTCATTGCACAAAATGACTATAGAGCGACAAATCAAACCAAGACGCATCGACTTTCAAGTGATCTAGGAACATCAGATCGTGCTTCTGCATCTTCTTTATCCAATTATTGAGTCTAAGTGATTTTGTAAGGATACCACTTCAGCAATTTAAAAGTGATTTTTCGTACTGCAGTATATGGCATATTCGATTTCCTAGATACTGACCGATCAATGTTTATTACTGTTATTGATTCATGCATAGCGGTAGCAGCAGTTTCAATCTCGATTGAAACTTTTTCTCTTATATACTGGAAATAGTTGTGAAATTCAATAATTTTTTTTACGAACCAGCTATTATTACTGAACCTTTTTTTTCTAAGGCTTTAATGTTTTGATATCCTTGAAGTGTATTTGAAGCACTGCAAGTAATAAGTATTCACTAACATTGGCCAAAACTGTAGCCGCAGCACAGCGAAATTTCCCATCCAAACATGATCACAATTAATGGCATCAACGATTATTAATGAATGCACGAAGAATATTTATGTGTTGTTTATGTAAAACTTCGAAGAATATTTATGTGTTGCAATATCCATTAAATGCTAATAAATCACGTAAAATGTTCTTTTTTAAAGTTTTTATGTCTGTTTTACTGTTTGAATTTAGCCTGTAGGGCCGTTTTACCCTTGGTGTGAATTATTTAAATTATTTTTTTTAATAAAGAGATTTCTTATTTTAAATCGTACATACATGAAATGATGTCGCATTTGGCGCGGTAAAATAACCGAATTTGTCACCTAATATCGTAAAATTTGTAGACAGTTTAAGTGAATAACTTTTATTTAACAACAATTCACATTATGATATGCAGATATCATTAAAAATAGCATATACAATAAACCTAATGAAAGCCAAATAGACATTTCCAATATCTATAGCCTATTTGTTTCTTTTCACATAGCGATATTGTAATACAATGAAACTCCATTTCATCAAAAGCGCGCAAATTTAAATACATTACCATAACCTTGGTTTGGATAATAACCATCCACTATCCTAACACTCTTATCCTATTATCCTTGAATATTTCATATCTTCAGTACTGCCTACCCTCGTTCCAAAAAGGTGATACGCAAATAACAAATAGGTATAAACTTGCCGGTGTTTTTTTTCCTCCTTTACCCCATTGAAACTCACTTTGCTGATGGAAGTTTCTATGCTGGAATGTAGGTCACACCAAAGTGAAACTGTCTCCAGTACATTCAGACACCAATGGGTGTGGGAGGAAAGTAATGGGTGTCATTAAAGTGCGAAGGTGGGGCAGCTTTCGAAGCGATTGTTTGTAAACAAGCCTGGCCAGACTCATGTCCTGCTGACTCATATATTACTAATACAGATAGTGAATAATGGATTTTCTGTGAATATGAAATTGCCTTCATGGTCAGGTCGACTTATAGACGATAAAATTGATCTTGTTGTCATTGGTGTGCTGTGAAAATTGTTTCTTCTTAACCTATTTGTAACAGGAATGTACATAACTTGGTCTACAGATGTTTGTAATTTCTGAACTGGTTCATTGATATGTCTATTTAATTTTAAAAAATATTATTGGTAATTTTTTTGAAAGATTTCCGATCTTAACGAAAGATTAATACAGGTAACATGATTCAGATTTAGTTTTATAAATAAAAATGCATTTGAATATTAGGAAAATATTTTATTTTACTCTTTATATTTTATTGAAAACTAGAAGATCAGATCATTTGTCAATAACGTGCTAGTTTGTCTACGTATTGATTATATTATACTGCGTATTGTTATACGATTGTTGATATTGCTGTGTATTGTTACGATATTGTTTCTTCACGATTTATGGCCAAAATTATGTTATATTTTTTATGTTGCTAAATAATACATCAAAATGTTCAAGGCCGTATGAATTAACATTTATTTGGGAACAAAAAATTTTAGGCATACAAATTAAAACAATCGATCAATAAAAGTTATTTGATTAATAATTTTTATATTTGGTTATTCAAAAAACTAAACCAAATACTAAAACACAAATTAGTGAAATACCATGAATCAAATTCTTTTTCGTTATTTCATTTTTATGTATTAAAAATTAAATATGTACATATTTATTATTTTGTATAGTCCTGATTCCTGGTCAAGTTGCAATGAGTACCTGTGGTCAATGGCCCAAGTCAATAAATTCTTGGTTCATAGCTTTTCAATTTATTAGTTTGTTTTTATCATTGTTATTTGTAAATTGAATTAAATTAGAAGGCTTCTTTATAAAATTTAGACCTTCCTTATGTAAATTACTCGATAATATATATTTCGATACATTTTAGTTCTGTATACAGTGGCGTAACTATACCATCTTAGGCCCGCTGCAAATTTTTCAAATGGTAGTCCCTCAATGCAAAGCAACATTACATTTTTTTTAATAAAGTACTACCCAAAATACGTATTATTTATTGTTGATATTATAAAATTTTAATTTAAAAGGGTTATTGAATTAAAATTAACTGTATTTTTTTTTTTGAAAATTTTATTTAAAAAAAATTTTTTTTTCCGGCTTTCTGATTAGCAAAAGTCTCAATGAAGTTTCGAGTCATGGAATGTTCGATAGATAGAATAGCCAAATTGCATAATCTGTCTTGCCCCATATAATTTCTTAAATAGATTTTTATCAATGTCCCATTTAATAATAAATGTTAGGACTTTCTTATACACATAGCCTCTCTGCTCAGGACAATTGTCTGCTCGGGTCAGTGGCAATTTACCCGTCTTGCCACTCTATTGTTACACCACTGTCTGTATATCAGTGTTGCAAAAATCGTTACTCTTTCAGAGATTTGCCAATTCATAAAACCAATAAAATGACATATTACAAATTTGATTTCAAAATACCTTTAGATATGGATAGGAAATTATATATACTTAGTTTAAAGGAAAAAAATAAATGCTTGAATATTAGATAAGTACTTGATTTAATTCTTGTAATTTATTGTAAATTAGGAGACTAGAACATTTTTTAATAATGAATGTATAATATAGTTCTGCTTGGAAAAATTTTATTTATTACCTTTATAACAAAAATCTAATTTCTGCAAGTACATTAGTCATTGACAAATGTTTGTGTTACGATTTCAACATAGTATTGGCAAAAATATATTTCATTTTAAAAACTGGATTCAAGAAAGTACTGTGGCTGTTGCTAGACTCACGAACATATTTGTATTAACATATAATTTTGAAACGAAAATATTTATGTATAAATAGATTTAATTTATTATTTTGGAGCCTATTATATAATAACAGTAATCGAACTATATACTACAATATATATTAAGTCAATGTTATGTCACGTCTCAAATTTTCTTTTATTATATTGTATTGTATTGTATTGTTTATCTACAAAGTTATGCTAAAACAAGTTCATTTAAGGAATAAATACCCTCTCTACTGTCTGGATCCCTTCACTGGATTGTTCACTCTTTTTCCTGAGCTCTGATGGCTGGAATCAAAGTCCAGAGAGCCCTGGTCTCTCCCCCTTTTCCCCCCCTTCTATTCCTTGTTTTGTCTCCACGGTTGGTCTGTTATATAATTCCTGTGGAAATGCATGATTCGGCCGATATGATGCTGATCCTTTTAATTAACATGTCATTTTGACTTCGGTCACTTGACTGTGTTAGCGACCACTTAACTGTTTGGCCATTTGATATAATAAACAAAAAACTGCACATTTCAACAATGAAATCGCATCATCTTTACAGATGAATCTTTTCAGAATCAAGAGTGATAGATGATATGAGGAGAGATAGGATCACTGCTTTATTCTACTAATATTACACTACTACAGACCGTTTACGTTCGTCCTAGAGTATTCCTGTAGGAAATCGTTATGATGATCGGATGGACTGAGTCTTAAAAATTTTCAGCGAAGAAACTGTTAGCTGAAATCCGTATTGTCAGTAAGTGTTCCTTTCTCACTTGAGTCTGTTCCGGCTTTCTTTTTTATGGACAATAACGCCAAGCCACATCGGACTCTTGCTGTTGAGGAAGATGCCATTAGAACGGATGGATCGGCATCAGTAATTAAAATCTTCTAGAACATTGTGGGATGGTTTCGGAAGACGCATTTCCTTATATCCGCCCGAGAACTCCCAATAACTGAAACATATGCTCATTGTTTCAGTTATTGAAATATTTAGTCTTGAGTATGAAGAAATGGCGTCTAATAACCATTGAAGTAATTGAATTCATGTCCATTACTAAGGATATTTCTCTCGTTTGGTGGGATGGGAATTTGAACAAAGGCCGCTCTTTCGGTAAAGCTGCCTTTTTTGATGTTTTATAAAAACATCAAAACATTTGATGTTTTGTAAAGCTGTCTTTGTGCTAGAATGCTTTCTCAGTCTTGAAGATCTTAATCTTTCTTAATCTACTCTGAAATGCAAAATAATTTTATGTCATCCCAGTAATTGTTTGAGGAGTTACGAAAAAAAAGTCGTTGCCTAATATTTGCACATCAGAGTAGTTTGCAATAATTAGAAGGCATTAAGTATAATATTTTATAATGCTATTTTTTAAAACTAAAATCAGATAATGTTTCGCAATATTTATGTTTTTGCAAAAATCTAAAAATTATATAATGCACCTGCTATGACTTCTGAAAATTAAATCGCTGTCTTATTGGGCAGGCTTCTAAAATCGTAACGCCAAGTTGCGATCTATGCACACCTGGTTTATTGGCAACTTTTTTTCTGTTGATGTAATACTTTTTAGAAAATTATTCCAATTATCCAAATTATTCCAAATTATTCCTTTTACGAGATTTTCTCTTTTTGGTATCTATAACGACAATAGAAATTATAAATATTACAGCAATAAATTTGAATAGCATCCTATTATTTATGGAACAGAATAACATCTTCAGAAACCGGATTTTATCGAGTGATTGACATAAACTGTGACATTTCATTGCAATAGAGTCAAGAGCACTCAAAGTGTCACCATCTATCAATAAATCCTGTGACAAATAGCGAAGAGAGATATTGACGTGCCTGTATTACTTTCCCGTTTTGCTTTTACCCCAACCAACTTCTTTTAAACATATTGTGAATTGATCTTTATGAAGAAAGTTTATCATGGAAGTCATTATTAAAGGAAAAAAATGTCCTACAAGAAAAATTGTTCAGATTCTAAAAATAACGTGATTCATTATTTTACGTAGGTACCATTCGAAAAATATTTATCATAAAGAACGGTATAACAGACATGCAAAAAATAATGAATCAAATTATTTTAAGAATATGAACAATTTTTCTTTGAAGATCAATTTTTCTTTACCCTAGTTGCTTTGTTAGACATTTTTCCTTTTTCATTTTGCAAAATTTAAAAAAAGAAAAGCTTATATAGGTTTCATAATTTTCTTTGTTTTTCAAGCAGGTAACGAATTTAGTATATTTTTGCTTCTACTAATAAATAATTATTAATGATTTTTATTTTTAAAAATACTGCATTAACAGATATGATTTTCTAGTAAATTATCATAATAGATATTATTAACGTATATCATATTTATCATTATTAACATATCGCAAAAATAAATCATGCAAATTTAAATAAATAATTACTAAAATATCATCGTTTATAATATACATTTATCATATCTATATGATAATAAAATGATTTTCTAATTTTGAAATGAGTTTAATGAGTTTAAAATGAGTTTAAGTTGACAAATATTGAAAATGTCAATATATTACATTGTGTTGAAAATAATGATGTCGTCATAGCATATAACCAAGTTGATATCTGGTAAGATGATGATTCTTTGTTTTTCCAAGGGCCTGAAACGAAGCTGTTATAATGGCGAGGAAATATTGTTTTTACACGATTTTATTCTTTTATTATTAGAATATTTTTAATAATGGAAAAAAATATTATTATTATTAACAAGTATATTTTGTATTTAAAACCAAATACAACTTTTAAACCTGTGAGAGAAATTGCTTACTGATAGACATATGAATATTTGTATGTCTGTATGTACGTAACATAGGGAATACGTATAAATACAAAGAACACAAATTTATATAAAGACGATTGTGAAATAAACAAATGAAATAATATAAAATATCAAGGATGTTTTGGTCATAAAAAGTCAATCTTCGAATTAATAATATTCATGGAATCGCCAAATTAAGAATATTCATGGAATCATCAGATTAAGAATATTCATAAAACATCAAATTAAGAATATTCATGGAATCATCAAATTAAGAATATTCATGGAATCATCAAATTAAGAATATTCATGGAATCATCAAATTAAGAATATTCATGGAATCATCAAATTAAGAATATTCATGGAATCATCAGATTAAGAATATTCATGGAATCATCAGATTAAGAATATTCATAAAAACATCAAGTTAATAATATTCATAAAAACATCCAATTAAGAATATTCATAAAAACATCCAATTAAGAATATTCATAAAAACATCCAATTAAGAATATTCATAAAAACATCAAGTTAAGAATATTCATAAAAACATCAAATTAAGAATATTCATAAAAACATCAAATTAAAAATACTCATTCTTGTATATTTTATTACATCATGGAATCATCAAATTAAAAATATTCATGGAATCACTCAATTCAGAATATTCATATCATCAAATTAAGAATATTCATGGAATCATCAAATTATGAATATTAATCAACTCTGTTCACTAGAGACCGAAATTTTTCCAAATATTATTATTCCCTTCAAGTAAAAATAGATAAATTCGCAAAAATAAATTCGAAACATTTAAATAATAAAATGATAGTTTAAATAAAATAAATGATAAATTAAAAAAAACAAACGGATGTGCTATAGTATATAGTGAACTTATATATCTGAAATATCCACCTGAAACTTGTAGCATTACATTTCTTCTGCCTATATAGAAAAAGGTAGTATTTAATCCGACATAAAAATAGCAAATAGTAAGCCTAAAAATTGTTCTGAGCGGGATTAAGAGAGATTTGGATTTTTGGCTTAGATGCTGAAAGTTTCTTTCAGCGATATTGGTAAATAAAAATCGAGGAATCTTCAGATCTTCCGAATAGGTGTTTGTTTCCCAGGAATCTCTATCAGAAAAAGTGAAAAAAATTTTTAAAAGAGAATAAAGACTTATTCATCGGAAGGCACCATAGATATTGAAGGAATTAAAGAAATAATCTGTATGATTTCACTACGAGGTAGTTGATTAGCAGAACTGTATACAGGATGGCTGGTGAGGGTATTTAGTTTCAAAAGATAATGCTCAAACAGAATTTTTCCCTTAAAAAGTTTTTCAGTCAAAACTTATTGATCTTTAAAGAATAGCTATTATAATTTATTTTAGTTATTTGAAAAAATTAATTATTTAAAAATGTATAAAATTCAGGCGTAACATATAAGAATCAAAATGAAAAACATATAAATTTTAATATTTACATCAACCTCAAACGTGATGCAATTAGAAGACATGCAAGAATATGAACATTTCATTCTTCCTAGTAGCAGCTCGTGCTGAGAAACACGTAGATTCGGCAACAATTGCCGAATCTACATGATTCCCTCACCAAAGTTTGTATTACACGACAAATTGGACAGCTTTTCTGGAATTTGCCTATGAAATACGCAGAGGCAGGCAGTTTTACCCGAAAATCTTTCAAGCAGGATTTTACACCACGTCGAATTTCGGAATACCGATCAGTATTGTTCGAAAGAGTTGAGGGGTGACATTTGCATTTTGGCACAAATTCTATGGCAAACAAAAGAACAGTTTTGTTATAAGGAGGGGGCAGAGAAAAGTCGGTATTGGATCTCTGGTGGCACCCTGACAGTGTGAGGTGGAGTGCTGACTAATTAATTTGGACACCATTATAATGTAATCTTGTGTATTTTATTACAAATAAGTAAACAATCTAAGTTTGTAGCAACTGAGATTTACAAATAATTCCCAACTACAACTGTTTTAAAGCACTCAGACTATTGAAACACTGTAATGATATTTTGCATCATAAAGATGCCAGCTACTTGAGATCAGTTTTAAGGTATTATTAAAATTTTGTTCTTTTTGTCAGTGCTTAGTATATCCCATTATTTCATACGAAGCTGATTTAATTATATAAGAAAATTTTATTTCTAATATTACATGAATATAATAAATCAATAAAAATGATCGAAATTTTGTAAAAATTATTTTTATAAATAATTTTATGTTGCAAAATAGTTCTGAAGCTGTCTGGTTGGTAGTTCATTTGGTATAGGGAGCCAGGTTCGAAAAAGGGCAAGTCTAACTGAAGATTCTTGTGCTGAAGTACTCGAACTGAAAATGCCAGATATTGACATTTTGAAAAAAATATTTTTATAAATTTTATGTAGCAAAATAGTTCTGGAGAGGACTGGTTTGTAGCTGATTTGGTTAAGGGAGCCAGGTTAGAAAAAGGCCAAGAAGATTCTTGCTGAAGATTCTTGTGCTTATGCCGGCCATTGACATTTTGTAAATTTATTTTTATAAATAATTTAATGTAGCAAAATAGTTCTGGAGCAGCTCGATTGGAGTAGCCTGATTCGTAGGAGACAGGTTCGAATTATGAGAAGTCTAACTGAAGTCTTTTGTGGTTATGCCGGACATCGCCAATTTTGGCAGAAATTTCTTGCACTATGTTCGAGGAGAAGGGAAGGATGTGAACATTGAAAATTGTAATGGAGCTGTTCATTGAAAATTGTAGTGGCAAAATGTAGATGTAGTCCTATAACTTTCTTATAGTGCATCCTAGGTAACTCTGAATCTGCTAATATCTGCCTTTCTTTTAGTGAATAATCATATGTCAAAGTGCTTGGCATTCTACATGGCTTCGCTATATATATATATATATAGGAAAAAATTCCATTGCATCTTTTATCATAGCAAACAAATGTATTATAATCAATCTCTTTAATTACCTAAGTTGTTTGGAAATGATATTACATTCAGGAGGAGGTACCAGAATCCATTTCCATCTAATTCTTCCTCCTCACGTGAGGAGGAACATAAGAAGGAGGGCGTATTGTTGTAGTCAATTCCTTTTTGGGATTGAAAGTCGAGAGGACACAAAATGGATAGAAAATAAGTATAAAAATAAAATAAAAAAATTCGAAACCTCATCAATCAAAAGACTTCGAAGATTTTTCTCTTTACCAAAAATGTGAAAACTTTCTCCACTCCAGAACTTTCTATCTACTCTTCCAATTTTTTATTTTTATTTTTATTTGTGATGTGAAAATTTTTATTTTCATAGTTTGTTCATTACACTGACGGAGACGAAGTTGCTTGGAGTATTTGGCGTGATTGTATTGGAGGTTTATCGGTCGGAAGATATTGATGCGATCCTAAATGTCGCGGCCTTGGTCTTTTCTTTTGCTAAATTCTTATCCTTCAAAATAAGCTTCTCTTGTTTATTTTGTCAAGTATTGATGGCAGGTAATTTGATTTTTTTTATGATCTTCGATGCTTGGGCAAGAATTTGATTACATTTTTCACATAGTTTCTACTATCAACTAGTATTTTCAGTTAAAAATAAGATTTTGCTGTTACTAACGCATGTCAACTGCAGTAACTCCTATTATAAAATACATATTTTCTCTGTTTGAAAGAAATGGGGTTTTGTGAACTAAAATCGTGACTTATTTATTAAAACTTCAAGTGTTCTATGTTGCAACGTAGTGAATGTTACGAATTCAGTTTTTCAATTTACTAATGACAATTTCAATATAAAAATTAAGAATTGTCTTAATTAGAATTAAAGGTTGGCATTGGGGTTAATTTAAAGCCTTATTTATTTACTACTGAGAAACAGTTTCTGCATTAATTTTTGATGTTTATATTAAAGGTATTTGAAGTAGCTTTTATCGACGCATATTTTTTTAAAGTGTATTTGAGATAAGTGTTTAAACAAGAAGATTAAACCTACTTAAAAGATTTCTTCCAAGTGTTAATTTCTCACAGGAGTAGAATATAATTAATTATATTTTATCAAATAAAATTCTTAATATAGTTCATTACATGTTGTGCTGTTCATTGTCTGATATCTAGAAAATAAACCTAATAAAAATGAGATTGAATTTTCTTTTAATAAAAGAAACTAAAAATTGAGTTTTGGAGACGTCTTGTTTAATCGTTAGGTATTAAAGGAAAAAAACAAATTTTATTTTCAAAGGATTTATTCTAGACTAATGATAATATTGAATTTAGATAAAAAATAGTACAGGGATACTAATGCCTTTTTTATTATGGTTTATGATCTCATTAAACTAAGAGACTATTTAAAAATTTTCTTATATTTGACTACATCCCTTAGTCACTATTTTTCTCGGACTTGTTGGCAAGTATTGTCTTTATGGAAGACTAAGAGATTATTGACACACATTTCCGTGTTATTCTTGGCAAAAACACATAAACGAAAATTTCAACCAGGAATTCCTCTTGTCGATACGATTCATTTTGCTGAAATATCAGAGAATACACTCTTTTTTCACCTGTTTTTACCTGAAGGAATCATACCCTCGACCACCTGCATTCCAACGTTCCAATAATTGTAGTGCACAATTTCCACTTGGGCAATTAGTAAGTTATCAATTAGTTGGGAAATTGGCAAGTGTACAATTCCAACTTGGCAAGAAAGAGGTGACTGCAAAAAATAAAAAAAGATGACTTCAACTTCTTTCTTTTAAATATATTATTATAGCAAATATTTTTGCCATTTTCTTCCAAAAGTTTAAATTCTAAAACATCCTCAAGTATTATTATTTAACTGAAAAATATTAGAACATGTACCATTCAAAAAGTTTCATTGTTCAAAGAATTTTTAAGGCATATAACGCATAAAAAAAGAAGTTTATCACACGAATTAAACAGTGGAGTATCACTGCATCCGAATTCCATTCCGTTACATCCATTGTGCGAGGAACAAAACGGTATTGACTTCACATTAAGAATTTCACTCTCGCATGTTTAAATACCATTGACATCAGGCTTAATGATAGCTGACCCTCCATAGTGACAAATTGAGTTGCCAAACAAAAGCGAGTTGTTGGCGTTTTCTCCTCTCCAAGGCTGGAGCCATCGCCGCGCGGAAGGTAATTAATTTACATTACTGGCGAGAAACGGCAGTTCTATATTGACAAAAGGTGGGGAGAAGATCTTCCACCATGGCGTGGAGGGATTTTCATTCGTCTTGGGCAAATATTTGAGCTTAGATGATGTCTTCACTCTTTAGAAATCAGAGAGGGGATCGTAATGAAATTCTTTTGGGAGAATTAATCGAGAATAACTCGTTTCTTTAACACGTTGAGGATGGAAGAAAAATCTATATTTATACCTTGATAAAACATGATTCCTCACATTTCATTATATATATATATATATATAAATATCCCCATATTAGATTTAGACCCACTACAGACATTTTTTGGTGTGAATAATTGAAACATAATGAGTTATTATTGTGTTTACTGTTATTCTTATATGTAAACATAATATAATAATAATAATAATGATACTCAACGCACAGTGTAAAGAAATATATAACACTAAAAATGAAATATAAAAGATATATAAATATAAAAAAAAATGAAATTATTAAAGAATATTTATTTCACTAGTGCAATATTTGTTTCTCCACTCTTTCACCTAGCTTTTGCATATAGATGTCAATTTGGGTATCTCCACATCATAATTGGCGTTTTAAGTTAGCGTCCATTATGTTTGAGCGTGTTTTGTGTTTGGTCAGTTTCATTTTCGGAGGAAAAAAACCGATTCGCATCTGTAAGTCGAACTAAAAGAGCTAACAACTTTTTGAGCCAGATTTCTCAAAATGGAAAATTTCTCTTTTGGGACGTAAGTGTTATAAAAATCTAACTGTAAACTCGAACTAATAACTGTCAACTCATAAATAAAACAGGCAATATCTGTCCTATATTCGCAAGAATAATATTTTAAAATCAGAGCTAATTTTTTCCTCATAATTTCGACAGTTCATTTTTGAATATATATGTATGCTGAAATGTATTTTTTAATACATGGGTTTTCACTACTTTGGCCATTATAAAATAAATATATTTTGTAAAAGTGTGATAAATCTCACGGGCCAAAAAATAATAAGAAAATAATAATAAATACAATAAATAATACAGATAAATCTCACGGGCCACGGCCGCGGGTTGGCCACCCCAGTTCTAAACCTTACAATGCCTAATAATTTTCTTATTGAAATTTTTAAGGAATCTTCGTACATGGGCTTTATCTAAATAAATGTAACGCAAATCAGTAAGAAAATTTTAAAAATATCAAAGAAACGACACATTTTAAAGCATGCTATAATAAAAAAGAGAAATAAGTACGCACATAGACAGAGAGAGAAAAGAAAAAAAAATTAAGTAAGAATCTGTAGGTTTACTAAACGCTGTAAAAGTAGGCTTCTTTTTAACACATTGACAAATTTTTGTGCCATTTGATTATTTGGAATTTTGTCTTGAATTTTTCTAGGATATCCAAGTCTGGATCTGATAAAAAGTATATGGTGATTAATTTTCTGCAGTTTATTTACTTTGTAATTGCAAAAATTGAGTTCAGAATACATTAAATTTGCTGAAGTAGGAGTTAAAATTGCCTAGTCCAGTCATAATTTAAGTAATTCTAAATTTGTATTTTAATATTTGGCCGACAAAATAAGAATGCTAGACAGCTGGAATAATCATTGACCATCCACCATCTTTTGCATGAAAAGTGTCATCAAGTGTGAAGGAAGTCACGAAATTGTAGTAAAACACAATAAATTGTTTTGCTTTTAGTTGTTTCTCTTTCCTTATTGGTTGTTTTCACTTTTTTTGTTGCTTTTTTTCCAGTTTGTCCAGCGCCGGCGATTTTCGTGCTACAGGTATCGTTCCAAAGCTATTTAGAATTTTTCACTATGGGGATCACTAATAAAAACAGTACATACTACCATAAGAAAATTTCGAAATTCTGTCAATGTAACTGTAACTGTTAAAGTGTCGCTTTTCTTATGAATCTTGGGCACATATCTCAAAATTAAACTAGCATGAAAATTTCATTTTTTGTAAACAGTGGGATAGCTAGAAATTCATATATCGGTATGAATATTTTTATAACTATCCCGTATATTAAATGAGATTTTGTTGATCAACTTATGTGCGTTTAGGATCTTGAATAAATTTATCTTAAATCCAATTTTTTGGGGAAAAGAGGATCTATTTTATTTACTAAGGGCTCTGTTATGCAAACTATGTTTATAATAAATCCCTTAACAATTTGCTTTTTCATTTAAAACGTTTGCTTTTTCTGAAATTTTGGTCTTATACGCATGTATTTTCACTACTTTTTTATTAAAAATATCGTAGTAAAAGAATGTGATGAGCTATTTAGTGCTTGATTTAATCCTTAGAAAAAAAATGCTCACTTGATTAGATTAGTAGTGTTGAAGGTTACTTTTTATTAATCAATTTCTTTGATATTCATGTTTAAATATATTATTATACTATAATACATTACTATTATTATATTTATTAACAAATATTATTGATTCAAACAAGCTTGCTTATTTTAATGTATTAAAGGACAACGACTAGATATACTGTTTAAAAAGACTTTTCTTAAATTTTAAAATTACACATGTTTTTTGAAATAATTGCCATAGAAATAAAAAAATGACATGACATTCCTCCTGCATTCAAACTAGCAAGCTATTACCGAAATATTTATTTTTTTCTAACCTAAATAAAATAAAAGACATAGAACACAATATTTTCCTAACATTTCAATGCATGAATTTTTTTTCCAAATCTAAAGTCAGATCATGCGTCCGTTCATTCAAATCTCGAAGGCGGTCTGATGGCCAATTGGCTATAGCTCTGGCCTGTGCTACCACGGGCTTCAGGTTCGAATCCAGGCGGATGTTGGAGTGGTTCGGAATCCACTTTAAACTATAGTTCCTGGTCTAATAAGCCTGAATTGTGCACAAAATGAACGTAGAGCGACACATCAAATCTGAAAACATTAAAAAATTGCTTATTATACTTTTAAGGTAAAATTGATACACAATAGATTGGGCCGATGATTTAATATTTTTTATTAACAATTAAAAAATATGTATAAATTATTTACAATTACAGGCGGACCAAACTAAATCCAAACCTTATTGCATGAAATAGATTATTCTCAACAAATCACAGAACATGGAAATGTCACACAACAGAAAGAATGGTAAATTTAAAATAGCCTGAGGTGTGTTAGGTGCATCAAGATGATTTTATTTTAATGAAGGACCTTTTAATCACAAGCATATGGGTTTTTTTTTCTTCAAACAGAACATTAAAAATAGTATATTGATGACGTCAATAGCTTTAGTTAGAAACTTTTAACTTATAAGCTAATAATGTTTTTCACCCTCAGGCAAAGAATTCAATGCGAAATTTAAAAAAAATTTAAAAAGAAACTTCGGATTATTTGAACTTGCGTAGTATCGATACTAATGGATTTAATGTTTTTTTTTAATTTAGTAATTCTGTATAAGACAACTTTCATTTGGTGAGGAAAAGTATTAATTTTTATGGTTTAGAATTAGCGTGATATCGAAAGATGTTCGCTTTTGTCATCGTTAATTAACTTTAATTAGAATTGAAGATGGAAGTTTATATTTCAAAGAATTAAATCAAAGAGGATGGAATTAAATAAACCTTAACAACTGATGACGTACGCGTTTTAATGAGATTTACTTTTTATGAGATTAAGATCTGGTGTAAAATTAGAAATTTTAAAAAGAACGATATAAATGTTTTAGTTGATTTTTGTGCCGAAATTGTGAAGAAAAATCAGAAACATCATTAATGTATCAAAAAATGGGGGTGCAAAATGTTGCTGTAGTACAGCAAGCATCATGTGTAATCTCCCTGGTTAAAGCAAAAACTACTCAACCTCTGCGGTAATAATGGAGAATGATCTCATAAAAATATTCGGCTTTCGAACACAAATTAATTTGCTTTCAGTGTTAATATGTTAATGCTGTATAGTCAAGAAGATAAGAATAAGAGAAGAAGATAAGAATTTAAGAATAATTTACATATTTTAAAACTTGATAAATAAATACTTCAAAACTTTTATATAATTTCGTTTTATAATAATTCATTAATAATTTCTTAATTCATTAATATTTTCATTTTTAAAACTTTTATATATAATATAAATTATATTTTTTTGTATTACATATATTTTTGTCATTGTATTACATTACATTTTTTGAATTATAAAAATTCCTGTAATTTTAAATACCCAGATTTAATTAAATAAAAAGAAGAGTTAATAGTAAATACATCCAAGTAAAACATGTTAAAAAATAAACCGTAAACAATTACAGTAAATAAATCGTAAAACCTTTTTGAAAGTATGATTGATCATGATTTAAAAAATAAATAAATAAATTGATATGCAAGCAAAATTTAATGAAGCAAGTATCTTGTTTGAAAGCATCATTCATTTCAGATAAAGAATGTCTAATGTATAAAAATCAATAAATCAAGTAAAATAAATAAAAAAAAATATTGGGGATTTTCTGAATTCGTTAAAATATTAAAGTCTTATTTTAACAATATTTTATTTAAATTTGCTTATTATACAATAAACGTCCTTAAGTTTGCTTTTTTAAAAGTATAGTTACAGTTTTTTATTTAAAATTTATATGAGGTTTGAGTTCATACCTTAAGAAAAATACATACAAAATTTTTGTAAAAATGATCTAATATGAGAAACAGTGAATATATCTAAAACATAAATGTAAATACATTTATAACAATAGTACAAGTTTGTGTTTTAATTTATATTTTACTTCAATTTAATTCATTTATTTTATACGAATAAGTAGTCTTGCTTCCCAATTTATGTTCAGAGTTTGTCTATCAAATACGTATATTTGACATAGGATGAATGAAGCTTAGCTTAGAACGATTTATTGTTTATAAGAAATTGAATCACTACAAGTTGCAATAAGCAGTTTTCAGTCTATTTTAGATAACTCATTTCCTTGCATCATAGAAAAATGTTCAAAATTAAGTATCGAAAACGATAAATGAACAAAAAATTATTTCTTGAACAAAAACTTCGCCTTTTGAACTCGAAATTTATGTCTATAATAATCTAACAATTTAGTATGTAACATCTTTTCCACACCCAACAAATTGCCATCATTTGAACATCCCATATAATACATCTTTTCTATGTCTTGAATTCCTCTTTCTGTCTTCTTCTTCGTGAAATTTCCTGTTTTATCTTTACTCCAAAAATTTTTATTAAAGAAATTACGATGGGATTTTCAGTAACGATCTTTTAAACTCAATTTATGATCTCGCTGTTTAAATTTTTACAGCATGTCGCGTAAGATATTTATATACTTCAAATCTTAACTACCTAACATATTTTAGGATTACCCTTGCTTATTTTCAATGGCATTAATGTACATACAAATTTTATGAAATTTTCAGTAACTTGTGCAAAAAACATAAGTAAAAATTGCATTATAAAGTTATTTACTCATTTTTTTTATAAATTTGTTATTATAAAAGAAGGAAAGGAAAAAAGTCTTTAAAAAAATAATTTTTTTTTATATTTTCAGGATTTTTGTTTCGACGATTTTAATCCTTGCTCAACAACATTTTCTTTAACATATCTCCGTGTTCAAACCAATTTTAATAATTTATGATTATCATTAAATAGTTTTTAAATGTTTTTTTTTTCACGTGTTATTTTCGGAGAGTTTTTGGAAACAATGATAAATTATGAATTAAAAATTCTAACATTGAGATTTTCTATATTCTTCACAAATTCAACGAGATTATCTTAATACAATTTTATTATATCATGTGAAAGTTTTCTATTTTTAATTTTTCTTTCTTTTTAATAGAAATTTATACCAGTGTCATTTCAACTTCTTTCCTTGCCAGTAAATAAACAAAAGAGCCTTTCACCAAGAAAAAAATATTCGTACTAATAAATGAATTGCAATTTCCGTAACTCAAAATTAATACATTTTTCAGCAAAATTTTGTTATTAGTTGCATTTAATCAATTGCACTGAAATGCAACTATTATCAACTACATATCGGCATCAACAAAAGAGTTGAATCATGTTTTTAAGAACTGTTTTCATGAAATGTGTATTTAGAAAGTAAAAAAAAAATTTAAAAAAAAAATGGTTGGTTTTGACGGTCAATTTGATAGAAAAAAAAAAAGTTATAAATAAATAAATTCAACTATTTAAATACGATTCTTGATTGACTGTTTAAAGATTCAAGAATTTTAATAACTTTTTATTTTAAATTTAAAATTCTTTATCAAACATCGGAATAAATACTAGCAATTTTGAAATTAGAATAATAATGAAATTGTGTCCAACATATTGAGATGACAATGATTTTTTTTCAATTTGGCTGTGACAAAATCTAAGTGTTTATTAATAATTATTTCTAACAGGACAATAAATTAAAAAAAAGAATAAATAAAAACAGGACTTTTATTTGATAGATAATTCATATTTAAGTTTTTTTTATATCATTTTCGTTATGGCTTATAAAATATTTTACATTTATTGTTATATGTTAATTTCTGATAATATTCTTATACAAGTTATAATAATTTTGGTAGTCTAATAGATTGAACATTTTAGAACTGAGTTAAAAATCATTCCTATTTATATATAGTTATTATAGAACAAAGCG
This sequence comes from Caerostris darwini, assembly GCA_021605075.1. NCBI lineage: Eukaryota > Metazoa > Arthropoda > Arachnida > Araneae > Araneidae > Caerostris > Caerostris darwini. The sequence continues at coordinate 710,691 of BPLQ01007013.1, read as the reverse complement.
AAAACAAAACAAAACATTAACGCTTAATGCTCAACAAATGCGTGTGTGTGTGTGTGTGGGGGGGGGGTTATTTTTAAATAAAGTGCAAAATATTCTTTTATTTATTTACTGTTAGATGATTGAAATATAAACATTTTTAAATAGCTGTAAAAGTATTTAATTCTTCGAAATTTATTTACAAATATCTTTATAATAATTAAGCTATAATTTTTTCTTTCTTATTACTTACTTAAAATTACTGTTGTTTCAAATAATGTTAAGAACTTCACTAATGCAAAATACCCTTATTTAAGAATTGTTCTGAAACATCAACGTCAGAAGTTTTTCTAGAAAATGGCGCAGAAAACGCCTATCCTGTTACCAACTTTCGATAAGCTAGCCGTAAGCGATGCGATTATTCTTTCATCCAAAGCGTTGCTAAGTAACGTTAAACGAGAAAACTTTTGCGTTATTAATTCTTTGAAACCAGAAACTCTAAAAATTGACGGAAGTGAGTAATAAGAGAGAACGTTTCTTAAGGTCATTTTGTTTCTGATCTGAGTGTTTTCGTGTAAAGATATATTAAGGTTTCGAGATAAAGGAGATCTTTAAAGAATTGTTACAGAAACACTATGGCAAAACTTATCACTTTTTATTCCTTGATAAAATAAAAATATTCCCCTTATATATCAATGACAAAATAGGAATTTATACTTAATTTTGTTTTCAATACACATAATTGATTCGAAAATTTCAAAAAATAAATGAAACCATAAATTAAAAATCTATTAATTTGAAAGTAATTTGTTCTTGATTTTTTTTGTTTATCTTTTTTTAAAAATTCATTCATAAATTATACGTTTTTCAATATATTTTTTCATAAGAAATAAACATTTCCTAATCAAGTTGTTTGCCATAAAAGTACCTATTTAAAATAAAATAAATATAATCACGATATATGTTAAAATTTAATATATACATTCAAATCTCTTTTTAAACTACAGATACGTTTCTAAAAAATCTCGAAAAATCAACTACTGAATAAGTTGACAAGATAAACCAATTTCAACTGCAAAAAAAAAATTTTGTTTGTTTGTTTGCAGTTTTGTGTAGTTATGTAATTTGACGTTATAGTTTATGACGTTATAGTTTAAGGTAAACAGCACTTTCTACAAAATGTCTCTAATTACCTTAAAATTAGAACCTTGAATTATCAACCAAGTAGTCTAAAAACTCAGATATCTCCTATTGAGGGATGTGAAAACCTGATGTCCTGAACGCAAATTTTCCTTAGGAAACGCCGAAGACTTTGTTAACTAGCTGAATTTTTTAGGGGTGCTTTGTCAGCTTAATGTGGAAAATTAGGGGAAAAAATTATTTGGATATAATTCTCAAAAGAACCGCATTATCAATATTGGAAGACCAATATTCTGAACCAGATATTGGTCTTTCAATACTGTTAATGTGAATGGCCCCAAATGGATGTTGTATGAAAATGCCTTCAAAAAAATTGAAGAGGGTTCAATCGATAAGAACGGAAGACCCCCTATCGATCGGCCCCATAATCAAAGACTGCTATAGTACATAGTACATTTATAGTACATCATTTTCTGTTTTCTCTCCAGCTTGCAATCATCTGTCGAACTTTCATGCGGAAATATCAGCAGTTTCCGTGGCAGTAGAAAACCTTAAATCTGAAATACATTCTTTACCAAAAGCAGTTATTCAGGTGAATTCTAGATCATCCATTGAAACAATTGCTTTACAAAGACGATCTGAATTGGCAATTGTAACCAAAATAAAACAAGAGATCAAGTTCCTTAATGAAAATGGCAAATACATCACTTTCCAGTGGATTCCATCACATGTTGGAATGGATGGAAATGAAAGGACAGGACTTCTGGCAAAAAAAGAACAGAAGTTATTGGACAGTGTCCTAGACCTCTTGACTCTTTTAGGAGAACTATATTTGACAAACTTAAGTCATTGTATATTAGTGAATCATTATCTAACACCAAAGAAAAGCCAGGGGGACAATCGGGGATGACTGGAAACCATTTTGTGGAAAAACTAGCAAAGAGGCTGTTGTCAATTTTAGATTAAGAACTGGACACAACTATCTGCGCGAACATCTGGCCAAAACAGGGATTGTGAACTCTGAGATTTGTGTTTTATGTAAGACGGAGAAAATGAATAAGGTCTATCTATTTGTTTGCTCGGGACTTAGAACAGAAAGGTGATTTGTGTGCTCTTTACTGGAGGGCCAGAGAAAACATGTTCTGATCACGCGGACTTTTATTAGGGTACTTCTAGACTTTTAAATTTTATCCTTAGAACATTTGACTTGTTTTTAATTGTTTTTAAGGCTTTTTGGTAGTTTTTGTGTAGAATGTATGGTCTTTTCCCTTTATAGTTTTGATTTGTTTATATGTTCCTTTTTTTCTATGATAAGTGGACAAATTTGTATGGATTGAGTTTCAATAAAGCCATAGGTAACAACAACAACAACCTTGAAATAAGGGGTTTTTCGACTTGAACTTTAGATTAGTTATTTAAAAATGAATAAAGATCACGAGAAAAATATTTTTATATCCATTTTCAATTCGCGTTAAAACAATCACATAAAATTTTTTTATATTTAAAAGTATTAAATAAATAATAATTATATAAGAATAATTGTTAAATTGTTTCATTTTCAAAAAAATCCGTTTGCTTAGACATTTGTTAGATATATTGGTTTTGAGGTTTAATTTTGACTTGAAACAGTTAAAAATGGTGTCCAAACCACATATATTAGTAGGAATTTATGGTGATATCCCTATTGTTATAAACGTTAATAAAATAATAGCTGATTCTAATTAATTGACATTTTACTTTGATCTATTTTTTTAGTTGCTTATATTAGATGAAAATTTTCAGCAGTTTTCCAAACCATCTTAATGAAGCAAAACATGTTTACATGTCAACCTTAAATTTATGCCTTTTGGTAAATTTGTTGTTTGAACTCATTATATCTGTGGTTGAATTTAATCTTTTTAATAATTTCATCTTTTTAAGGATAAAATAATCTTTGTGAGAGTGGATGGAATCGAGTGATTCCTAACCTACAACAATATTTTTAATGTAGTTTACATGCAGAGTTGCATATTTATTTCGATAAATAAATCCTCTTGTCTTAACACACACGCACGCCAAGAAATACATTTTCAATTGAAATTCTGCATTCTCTAGTTACTTTCCTCTGGAATTTTGTATACTAAATACACATACATAAACATTTTCATGATGACGCCATTTTATACACAACTATAAATGCTGATGTTGTCAGTGAACTTAAATTTACCATATATGGTAAGGTTAGGTTAGTCTCTCTACTATCATTTTGTACACACTTTGGGCTAATTAGACCGAGACCTACAGTTTAACGCGGTGAAAATTATTTGATGGCTCATATGTGGTGTATCTTCTAAATCAAAATTAAAAAAAAAGTGATTATTTTTCCGTTTTTTTATGCATAATTTTTAATACTCTTAAAAATTAAATTATTAAAAGATATATTAGGTATGTCACAGTAAATTGCTAAGTAAATTGTAAAATACTAAGTAAATTGCTTCTATGCATTACGAATTTTAAAAATATCGTACATAATTAACATTTTAAAAGAACTAAAACTATTTTAATATTAAACATTTATTTATGAATATCACACACGTAACATTCAAAAGTTTATATATTAATGTAATAAAACCAATTTATAATAAATAATATTTATAATAATAAATTTCTCTACATTGAATAAATTGATGACGTTTACTAAAAAACGATAAAATTTATTATTTAAATTTATACTAATAATTGTAATTATGTTAATAGATAAATTTCCGGTTCAGTGAAATTAACTTTAATAAAAGCTTACATAAAATTGTGAATGTTTTCTATATTTAAGTATATTCATATATTAAATAAAACCATTTTCTTGAGCTAAAATTACTTTATCGTGAATAATATAACTTGCATTTTAGAATTTGTCTATCCATAATAAATAAATTTTATAAATTCAAGAAAAATGAAATTCAAAGACAGGGAAGGTTAAACAATTACTAAAACTATTTGAAATGTATTACTTTTATTTTTCTTTAAATATAAGTACTTCTAAAATTTAACGTAAGATATTTTATAAATTTAAGCTGCGGTCGATCTTGTTTACGGTACAAAGCTCTCTCCCTAATTTCATAAACTATCTATTTATTGGAACATGTCGTAAGGTTTCCCGGCGAGGTGTTACCTTGACAACGAAGCCGTTTTTCCTTGGTTACAAGCCGATAAATAGAGTCTCATAGCAACCGAATCTTAATTGCTTGAGAAGATACCCACTTCGCTATATGAGGAAAGACACCCGTTTTGGATGTTGTGGGAATTGACTTTTCCGCGACACTGGACAGAATTGGCAATGGCGGATACTGGAAATCCGGGTCAAGGCTAATTGGACTTAAAATTGAAGTTTGGTAGTTCTGCTCAAGTAATTCCCACCGAACACGGAGCTTGAAAAATAATTGGAATTTCGGGATACAGAATAATCTGGTAAAAAACATGGAAATTAGTTTGAGGAATAATTTCGTTGGATTGTTAAATTGTGTTTTTGGAAAAGGGATTGCAAGAGTAATTTGGCGGTTGAAACATTGTAATTTCGCAAATAATGTTCATCTGTAAGAGTGGGGAACATGACACTAATGAGATAGCTTAAAAAAAGAAATTAGACTGTTTTCTTGAAATAACTTAAATCTTTATTTAACTTTGAAAAAAAAAATGTTTCATATTTTGATTTGTTAAGAAATGTATGAGAAATTAAATTTTTTTTGGATAATTATGGATTTATCACATTAATATTTACTTGCGTGATCTTTTGGAACATGGGTAATACTGAATTAAATAAGTTTCATAAAAATTTATTAATATGTAGAAAAAAACTCTAACTTGCATTTCGTAAAAATTGTTTTAAGATTTGCAGTATTATATTTGTCTCTTGATTAACTGTCCCATAAGACTGTAGCTTATAGTGACAAAAGCAGGGAAAAAAAGCTTACTTGATTTAACCCTCCCCCACACACTTTTGTTCATAAACAATCTAGATCCCTTGCTGACCAATGAGGTCGCATATGTGTTCAATTTGAGACAAGTTGGGGCAATGGGAGACAAGTCGGGAGATATTAATGGTCATGGCAACAAGTGCAGACATCATAGATTTTACAGTAATAAAAACAACGTGTAACTTGAATTTGTCTTGTTGAATTACAAGATGATAATATCCCTTTTTTCCACAGATAAGAACTAGCAGCTTGGAACTTTGATTATTTGCATATTATTTGAGTGTTCATCACTCATGTGCTTGCATTTTCCAGCTTGCTAGCTGCGCAGGTTAAAATTGGACTATCAGTTGGTCACCACTTGTATTTTTTTATTCCCTGTGGCAGTGAGTAAAAATAGCAGGGAATATTTATGCGGTATTATTGGCGAATGTTGCTGTAAATTATAATCGAAAAAATTAATTTTGAAGACTTCAATCAAAATCGATGTTTCTCATGACATCTGTCAGTTATTTTGACATATATTTCAAATTTTAAGGTAAACCTGATAATTTCGAATTGTAACTATTTTTGTAATGTCATTCGCTGATCGAAATTGTTTTATTTCAGTTGAATATCAACCCATTATTAAAGTAAGATTAAAACGAGAACTTTAAAGAAAAGATCGAGTTGCAATTGCCCACTTTTCTTGATGTATCAAAAGAAAAGTGGCAGGAAGGTACAATTAGGTTAGCTGCAGAACAATTAAAAATGCAACAGAATGACCAAGTATGTGGAAACGTGCTTCCTTAAATAATTGCCATAGTGAATCTTATGCTAATGTTGATTCTTTGAAAAGCAAAACTGTGGATGTAAATGCAAAGATTATGGAGAAAAACTTGTTCAAAACTTGTTAACACAATTATTTTATTTCGGTTGAATATCAACCTATTGTACAAAGTAAGATGAGAAAAAGAGAATTTTCAAAATAAAGGAAAAGTAGGATAAGGCTGCAAATACGTACAATTTAAGCGGGGAAACTCAAGAATTCAATGGTCTCGGCTTCTTATCAAGAATTTCGAAACGTACTTCCGAAAATAATTGCCAAGATAGATCGTATGCCAATAGTCATTCTTTGAAAACATAAAACTATGGACGTAAATGCAAATATTATGGATAAAAATTTATACATATTCTTCTAAGCAGAAGTGGCACCATATAAAATCAGCAGCTCACGACGTTGAGGTTCCCAAATCTACAGTATTCCGAATTTTGAGGAGTAAAATCAATAAAACGTGACAATCCATATCCATTTTAAGTTCACGCATATAGGGAGGGAAAGCAAAGCTTCGTAGCGAAGGGAAACTACTTACAAGTTTAAAATGCAGTAACGAAATGATTGAAAAATCCAGAAACTATCTGAACACTCGAAAATAAAATTAGAAATAATAATTTTTTATTTATTTTTTAATTTAATGTAGCTTTTTGATAATATATGTTGATTTCTATACTTGTTTTCTTTTGCAACTATTATTATGGCTTAGAGAAAATGTACTTTTATTCTATGATGTACCATATACCTCAAACTTTTCTCTCCATTTATTATATTTATTTTAACATATTTATTGAAATGAAATTAAACACAAAATTATTCGTGGATTAACACGGAATCGCGAAGAAATTACTCTACAACAGAAACCAAATTTAAATAGAAGCCATTCATACGTAACTCAAAAGCCTATAAGTGCTCATTTTTCTGTGCCATACATACACAACCTACAAAATAAAGACTCCCGGCTTCTAATTTAATTTTTTTCACTACAAAGCATTTTCTGCGTCTTATTTTCTTTAAGTAATGTAAAGCAATAACAATTGGAGATATCTGAAAAAGATAGACTTTAGTAACTAACTAATTTAATTTAAATTGTAATTAACTAACTTTTTATTTATATATTTCTTCTGAATATTGTTATTTGAAATTATTATTTTATGAATTCTTTTAGTAAAAAAATGAAACGAATTATGTTTTAATACATATCTAGTTTAACTGATTTTTTCGAAGCAAAAAGTTGAATTTGTTTTGTACGTTTTCTTATTTAAATTTATTAATGTAAACATCTTAAGGTTATTATTAGCAAAAATTAATGAATTTTTTTATCGCAAGGGGTAAAATGAGAGGGTAGTCATCTACGTTAACAATTTTATTATTAAAATTAGTTCATTTCGTTAATTTATGTACAGGGTAATTATAATTAAAGTCCCACTTTCAAAATGCTGTAAAAAAGGATTACTCTTCACAATGAGTTCAAATTTGAAATGAAGATACCTGAAGAGGGGGAAACTGTGTGGCATCAAAAAAAAGGTCTACCAATTTTTTCCCATCCAATTTGATATGACCTTGCCGTGGTGGATGGGCTTTCCACTAACAATGCCACAACTGTTGAATGGCATGGGAGTCATTTTTTCCTTCAAAAAACCGAAACAATTCAGCCCATGGAACACTACAGTTGGTTTAACGTGCAACTCATGCCAAATACGTTGTCATTTCGATTCAAAATATCACTGGCAGCCGAATTCACTTTCTTTCTTTTACAGCGCCATCTATTAATACACTTTGGAACTTTTTGCGATGCCGTACCGTTTCCCCCTTCTTCAAGTATCTTCAGTTCAAATTTGAATTCATTCCGACGAGTGTTTTTTTTTTTTAACAGCATTTTGAAAGTAGGACTTTAATTTTAATCACCCTATATATTACTGAATTTAAAATTTTATTACCTGTAACTATAAGCAATAAATGTTATTATAATATTATTCATGAGTTGGAATAATGTTGAAAACTGTACCTTCATATAGGTAACGAATTTTCAATATTTTACAGTTGATTATAATCACCCTGTATAAAGAAATTGGAATCAAAGTAATTTAAAACGTTGCATTAAATAATAAAATTTTAACTTGCAAGCAAATTTGAAAATACCAATAATTCTCAAACTTTTTCGGTCCTTTTGCCAAAGAGGAAATTTCTCCTTCAATGGCACAGCAACCGCATGGTGAGCCAAATCCGTCTGCCTATTGGCAGATTCCGAAACACGAGATGTCTTTTAACGGGGTAGGGTTGTCAGTGTAGGCCCAGCGCTCAACAGTGATTTTAAAACATGAACCCTGATGGCCGAGTTGCTAGCCAAAGGTTTCGGGTTCGAATCCCAGCTGTGCCATGGATGTTTGTAGGGATTCGGAATCCACTTTAAACTGTAGGTCCCGGTCTCATATGATCGTAGAGCGTCATATAGTCTAATCACACTTCTCATCCACATCATTCCCAAACGGTAAGGGAGAAACTCAGCTCTAGCCATAGTGATGTGGTGTGACGTAGTAGTAGACATATTAATTTGGAACCTACTGTTTAAGGTGGATACCGAACCACTACAACCATCCATGACACTGCCTGGACTGTAACCCGAAAGCTGGAATACCGAGCGCCAGAGCTCTAGACATTCGGCCATTAAATGATAATAAAATTATTTACCGCTTAAAAATATATTTATTTAAACATAAAAAATGATGTCTGAGATAAATGATGAAATAAATATTCAAGGAATTCCTACTCGCGCAAAGAAAATATTCTCCAAAAGAAATGCACAAACATGAACTGCCCTATTGTTTCCTCCTTAGTGTAAAAGAGGATCCTGTTTCTCAGCCCACCAGAATCTATTTTTAAAACTGACAGCTGATCGTTTGACATGGGAGACATACCCTGAACTCCATACCCTGAGGAGAAAAATCGATTGTTTGAATGGAAATGGCATCTTTCATCCAATCGGATTCAATTCAAACCGCGCCGCGGAAAGGATTGGAATCCAATTGTTGATTGCCAACAAAACAAGCAGATGTTCCCGGGGAGGAACTTTGCAATTCAATTCAATGTTCCTGCGAGTTCGTAAATCAGAACCAATATCGTAAAAGTAGCAGATTTCTCAAAACTGTCTGTGAATATTCCCATTTTGAGTGCCCTTCTTTACCCAAGTATGTGTGAAAGGTTTGGAGAGAAGACTATTTGTGAAAGGGTTGCCTCCTTGAATAGAGAAACGTGACAGAATTTTTTTTTTATATTATGGCGAAAAAGCATTCGTGTCTTAAAAATAATTTTTTTTTAAATAAGTAATTTTTTAAATTAATTAATAATTTTTAAAATAAAAAAATAAGTTACATTCTTAATAACGTTTGATCTTTAATTGTTTCTCTGCAGGAATGTAATCATTATTTACGTGTTGATGTTTTATATAGTCCTTTCCCTGGGTGCCCTATGTTTAGGGTTCGAGTCCTGGCGGTGCCATGAATGTTTGCAGTAGTTTGAAATCCACTTTAAACCGTAGTTCCCTGTGTAATATAAGTGCAAAGAATTGGGTGTAGAGCTGGCAACCCTACCCCGTAAAAAGAAAGCATCGCCTGTTTCGAAATCTACCTCTTAGCCCACCATGGTGCTGTTGTGCCAATGGAGAAGAAAAAGATTTTCCTTCATTTGAAAATTTTCATTTTGAAACCGTTGTATTTTTCTCTAGTGGTTAACCCAGAACCAAGTCAGATACGCAGTAAAGTTGTAACGTGCACTGTTGACGTAGCGAGGAAGTCTCGGATTAGACACTGGTGATGTCCGTTGTAATTACTGATTTCAGAAATGTAACGGACGCTAATATCAGAAATAAAGATACTCAATGGAGATTGTAACAATGTTAAACATCTCTCATCGTTAATCTGGCTGTTTGTTTGGGGTTTTCCACGCTTATTCCTATAGACACGTAAACCCAGGGAAATCGTCCCTAAAATGTGCTCTTGGAGGACAATGCCCTCCTCTAGTCACTCGTCAGTAACTGTTTTTGTTGTACATAAGAGAGACAGGAGGGCCATCAGAGTTAAAAAAACTCACTTAAAATGTTTTATTTCATTTTATTTTAATGAAATAAAAATTGTAATTTTCATAAAAAAATATTTGCTGTATGGTAATATAAGTACTTTATGAAAAAATGTTGCAACCATTGTAGTAATCAGTTTAATACTTTCGCTCTCTATATAGCGCCAACGCATGATGCGGTGTCAACGTTAAAATAGGCAATCACCAGGATAATTTTCATTATTTATTTTTACATATCATGCTCCATCGTGTAATGTGGCATTTAGAAAATAATTTGTACGTCTATTTGCCTATCACGCTAAAGCGAGTAGTCAAAATGTTACCATGAAAGGACTAAATATTACTTAGTAATCAGTATGATTCACATAATTATGTTTAATTGTAAATTTTCAAATATATTTTTTTCATAAAAAGTCGGTTTCGGAGAAAAATCCATTTCTACAGTAGGGCAATAACAATCAATATATCTGTAGTTAAAATGTTAAAATATATTTTATTTTGTAGATCTAATAAGACATTAAACATTGAGAAATATCGTATCAGAGCAATAAAATAGGGATACACAGACTTCTGAAGGCCACGATCCGCACTGTTAACATTAACTTGACCGCAGATCACATGAAGAAATAAATGTTATGTATTATGGTTCGACTACCTATCGTGCGGAAAATTGGAAAGCGCCTAACTCGGACAGATTAAAAAAAGCAGTTTCATAGCGTTCAAAGTCATTTAAGAGGGATTTTAATTAGAATAAATGTAAAGATTTTTTATTTGCAATTTTAGATTGCACAATATTAAAAGAAACTGAGTGAAAAAAAATTAAACACTAACTATCATAGTTTTGCTTTCCAAACAGCATGTATCTGACTAAAACTCCTAACAAGTAATATAAAAATTTGTTTTTTAAAGTCAATTCCTACTTTTTTTCACTATATAGCAGAAAGTCCGTTATAAATAATTTTCATTCATTTTTTTAAGTTTATCTGGGGCCATCTATTGGTAGATATATGCAACTTAAATCTAAAAAAAACTAAATTAATTACACTTAATTAAGGAATTAATATTTGAAAAAACTGTATTAACATCCAGTGTCATCCACTACAAGTTCAAAAAAATGTATTTTAACGTGAGTGGATGAATAAGAAGTATTTTATGAACGATTGAAAATTTGAACAAGATATATATGGGAAGAGTATGAGCTAATAGAAGGAATTGAACAAGTAATTGATTGATCTGTTTCCGGCTTTAAATCTGATGGTTGCCATCACACACTCACACACACACACACACACAATGTAAATTATATAAACAATGCACAGGGTGACCACAAAATAATTTTCCCTTTTTGTAGGAATCTACAACTAAAGGTAATGAATGGGGAGAACTTTACAGACAAAAAGTTGCCAATAGGACAATATATTTTGACAGTCACTACCATTACGAGGAAATGAACCAAGAAGAAATTAGTTTAGAGAAATAAAAGTTAGACTTAGCATATGTCTAGCTAGCATATTTAGTTGATTAAAGCGTCAAGGTCACTGTTTAAGGTATGCGCGAGAAGTCAAATATGAAACGGCTGTATACAGTAATTGCTGTAATATCCCTGACTTTGAATGCAAGCATGCAAACGCATGTCGTACAGGTGCCGTATGCCATTTTGTAGGATAGAGTTCCATGCCTGTTGCTTTTGGGCCGTCAAATGAGCAACGATCCCAGACGCTGGATTTGCAGTCCAATGTACCATGCGTGAAACTACTGAAGTGGCAGATGGCAGGGAATGGGAGTTAATGACAGGAACGCTACAGGGCATCTGGCGCGAAGCTCTCCCTCAAATGGTCGATTTGTTATCGTTCGCTGTGTCACTCTGATGTCAATAGAAATCGAATTTCTGTGAACCAGATGCATTATGAAGTACTATAATCATGCTTCGGACTTTTTAGTAGGTTCCGTAAGAACTTGAGACAGTACCCTCGCTCGGCCACTATTGCCTACATTCACAATAGATACATATGTCTAGCTAGCATATGTATCTACGTCTAGCTAGCTTATACACATTCCAGTCAAGTCTTGCTGTAATATCGTGAAATTGGAATCCACTTTATCATAGCTTTATTACATTTATGCACAGATATTTGTTAATTTGAATGCGATAAGCATGGAATATGCCACAAATTGCCATGCTAATGTTGATTCTTTGAAAAAAATAAAACTGTGGATGTAAATGCAATGATTATGGAGAAAAACTTATACATATTCCTCTCAGCAGAAGAGCCATAATATCAGCAACTCACGCCATTGAAGTTTCCATATCTTAAGTATTCCGAATTTTAAAAGAAGGAAAAATAAATAATTTTAGATAATTTAAATACACCCTTATAGCGAAGGGAAACTAAAAATGCAGTAATGAAATAATTGAAAATCCAGCAATTATCTGAACACACGAAATAAAAATTATGAGTAATATATTTAATTTATTGTTTAATTACATCTAGTTTTTAGATAATAAATGTTGCTTTCTATATTCAACTTCTTTTGCTATATTATTATGGAACAAATTGAATTCATAAACTTCTACTGCTATTGTCGGTCAAGGCAGTATATGCTTATTCTATGATACATTTACCTCAAAATTTCTCTCCATTTACCATATATTAACATATTTATTAAAACTAGTTTAACACCAGTTTATTCGTGAATTCATATGGGCTACTTTAAACCTATAAATAAATAGCTACTCTTCTAATAATAACTACTCATATAAAAGGTAAAGTGTTTTTAATCTTCCAGTCGTTGAGGCCGCCATACCAATGTCAAAGGTCGCGGATATTTCTTAGGTACACTATTTTAAAATGTAAAACTAAATGTTAAAATTGAAAATTATTGGTGTTTACTTAAAAAAATGTTATTCAAATTTCAATATTATTTATTTATTTATTATATAAAGTAAATCTAAGGTATTAAAACATTTTAAAATGCCTAAAGAATTGCATAAATGAAATGAAAATTAAAGAAATGAAATTGTTATAATGCATGTCTACATTATTACATTTAAACTAGTGGAGACTACGACTGTTATTGAGTATTATTCAGTGGTTATTATTATCTCTAATTATTATTATTTGGATTACATTTTAACTGGTTAATTTAAACGGATTTTATGACCATTTCACATTTTAAATGGTTCGCATAGCACATACTTTAATCTGTGACCTTGGAATTCAATCACACAGTTACAGACATACTTTTCCTAAATCTTATACTTCTAAACGTATTTTTTCTCTTGGTGCTATGATTTCATTTTCTATCTATGTATATAAATGCTATAGCTTATTACAAAATATTTTGAAGTGTGATATTAAAAAAAAAAATTAAGTATTATAGAATTTGGTTCAATTTTTACTGAAACTAAGTTCAAAAATGGTTTTACAGCATTTGTATTTATTGATTTTTTAAAAATATTCCTGTCTGAATATGTTTATTAACAAATGTTTAATGATTCAAACGGGCTTACACATTTTAATGCATTATCTAGTAACAACTATGTGGACGCAATTTTAAAATGGAACATGCTTTTGGGAATATCATAAGTAAAAATAATGAGTGTGTGGACAAAATGACCGTCGAGCAACAAACCAAACTAAACCTGAACTTCTAGACCTCTTTGATTCTCTGCCTCTATTTCATCCGTGACCATCCCTTTTATCTGGTCTGAACTCACTCTTAAGTCTCATGCTAATTCACTCACTGCTAATCACTAACGGAGGCAGTTCCTCCTCGCCAAACGCCAACATAATCTCACTCTTTCCTTCTTGCGCTTCCTCTCTGAACAACAATCAATCAAATCATGCCTAATAACAGAAATTCCAGTGCCCATACGGATCACGTGTTTACGGGACTGCTTGTTTATTGGACACTGGAGTGGAATTGGATCTCAAATCCTGAATTCCCATTTTCTCCAATCTCTCTCGAGAGCTCATATTCCACTCTGTCAGATATAATTATTTCCAATACCGTTTCCGCTCACTTCTCTTCTTAAGTTTCAGATTTCACTACTTAGGTTCTTAAGCTACGCTATCCTGCTCTCTCTCATTTCCGATTTTCCGAGATCACATTTTCTAATATTTTTAAGAATGCTATTGAAAATGATTTTATTCAGAACAGTATAACCTATTTAATAGTTAACTAAATAGTTAATATTGGTATAAGATACACACAATAACACTACAGCGGGTGTATACGGCTACGGACTGTACTTCATATAGTTGCAAATCATGGATTCCTTCTTTTGGTAATGATTTCATAAACTACGCCAGTACAGATGTAGTGGAGAGCCTGATAGCCAAGTGGCCAGCGTTGTGGCGGTCGGTACCACGGGTTTCGATTCGAGTCCCGGCTATAGTGGTTCGGAATCCACTTTAAACTGTAGCTCCCGGTCTGTTTAGCCTAACGTGTACACAAAATGACCGTAGAGCGACAAACCAAACCAAACTAAACGAAACCTCCGAAGTGGGCGGCCAGGTGGGCAATTGGCTGGAGCTCTGGCCTTCGGTACACGCGCTTCAGGCTCGAATCCTGGCAATGGCAGGGATGCTTGTTAATGGTTCGGAATCCACGTTAAACTGTAGATCACGACCTAATTAGCCTGAAGTGTGCACAAAATGACCGTAGAGTGACAAACCAAACCAAACATCTGCAGTGGACTTGAACGAAAAAGTCGAAACTTCAATACATCAAAGCTTAAACAGCAATACATTTATTGATAAATATTTACAAATGATACACACATTAAACAAAATTCATCTGCAACTGATGAATGACTCACTTGAACACTCAGCATAGCGATCTTACTGAATTCCAGATCGCCAAAAACTTTCAAGAAAGCTTGTTCTCTAAACCTGAACTCCGTGGTCCTCTTTAACTCTCTGCCTCATTTCGTCTGTAGGCACTGCTTTTTATCTTGTCTGTCTTCCTAACTCACTCTTCAACTCCTCCTCTTTCTGTTTCTTTTTTTCTACTCCTCCCCTTTCCTTGTTTGTTTACTTCTCTCCCATCCAGCACCTTCTTGTTGGTTTCTTTCTCAATATTGATTTCTGGAAACAAACGTTTGTCAATGACTAACGTCTTGCCAGCCAATAAGCATTTGTTTGGAACAATGTAACTAACGTAGAACGGTACCCTACATCTAGCATAGCGTGAAATTGAAAAGTCTAAATTAATTATAAATATACTGATTGAAATATTTTTCTTATACGAGAGTTTATTTCTTTATTCAATTAAGATAATAATTAAAGATAATTTTTATGCTTTAATTTTTCCTCAAAATCTGATTAAAAAAACGAGAAAAATCCTGCATAATATTTTAATTAAATATTGATATACGATGATATGAACCATAGTCAGTGCATTCCTAGTGTAAAAAAATTAAATATATATATTCAAAACTGTTTAGAAATATATAATATAGCTTATTTGTATGCGATTGTATAATGTTTATTGTCTTGAAAATATATGGAATTCTGATTTGTAATCTTCATTTATAAAGCATTGATTAAATTGCTGCATTTTCCAACTAATTGATATTTACGAATCACATCCGTTGAAGTTAAAAGCAGTTTAATTGAAATATGTAGCTTAGAATGCATTGTAGCAGAATGTATTACAATAGAGAATGCATCTTGAAGATGAACAGAATATTCCTTTTAGAAGGCGCACTGCAAAATGTAAATCAGAATGATGGAAACATTTTCAGTAGTATCTTGAATTCCATGACTGAGTCATATTTTACGTAGCTAAATCAAGATAAAATTGAATTTATTGAAATTAATCATGAAATTTTTGAATAAAAGCTTTGCATTTTTTTTCATCTTTCAGATTTCACTTAACAGCAAATGACATGCCTTTACGTTTATTTTTATAGTTGAGGCCTCTTGCGCACTTTTTAAACTTTTAATTTGGTTCGGATGCAAAAAAATTTCAGATTTCGAGACAGGAGATGATTTCAGACTTGCGCCCAACAGTCATATTAGACCGGGACGCACGGTTTAAAGTGGATTCCGAACGACTACAAACGTATGGCACCGCCGAGACTCGAACCCAAAACCTGGAGCACCGAGCGTTAGAATCATTGTATGCCGCATTTGTTATTTTAAAAAAAAATTTTTATTAAAATTAAATTTTTTTTATTGCTATTTAATTTTTTTTCCATCCATTTTATGTCTCTTGCGTATTTTTGTGTTGTATGTAAAAATTTTATGCTTAATGCTTAAATTTGCAAGTCTCCTGTTATGCACGTGTGATGTACAAAGAGTTCGAATATGGATAATTAAATTAAATAAATAAAATTATAAAATAATTTTTAAAAAACCATAAAATGTGTATGTGTAAAAATGACGCAACAGGGAGCTTAAGCTTCAAGTCTCATGTCTGTGGTGGAAAAGAGGGAAATTTTTAAACTTCTATTTACTTTTTTTCTTCAATTCCTACTATCAGTTCACACTCTCCCTATATATACTTGTTCAAATTTTCAATCGATAGTAAAACACTTTTTATTCATCCACTCAAGTTCAAATACATTTTTTTTAACTTGTAGTGGATGACACTGGATGTTAATAGATGTTAATACAGTTTTTTCAAATATTAATTCAGTAAATAAATTTAATTAATAAATTTTAGTTTAAATTGAGTTTTAGCAGTTTGTAATGAAAATTGAAATCAGCAGGCAGTAGCTCAATGCCAGGATTTCAGTATTTTTCACGTGAAGGTGAAGAATTCGAGTTCAGTTCTTGTGAAAATCAATAATTTTTTGATAAATTACAACAAAAAAAAATAATAGTCCAACACCCTATATAGAAAGGAAAATGGAAAATTGCAAGAAAATTCGCTTTCTATTTTGCCACTTAATAGTGTGATTCTGTCATATGTATATGCACATTTATATTAATTGTGATTATTGAATAAAAAGTAACTAAAATAAAATTTTTCTTTGTTGACGTAAGTAGGAATTAACTTTAATTTTTTTTAAATATTACTTGTTTTTTTTTTAAATGGACAATAAAAAAGGGAATATTAGAATTTTTCATAATTCAGGAGGGACAAATATTAAAGAAATAGGTATTTAATTTATTACAATATTTTCTATTACATATTAATACAGAATATTTTATATTACAGTGTAGAATAAAGTATAATTAATCATTATCTTCGTAGCGTAAAAAATAAATAATTATAACATGAAATGGAAAACTGTTGATTAGTCTTTGTACGTAATGTGAGAAAATTGCATGGTGCACTAGATATCATGCATGGAATAACAAACGAGGTTCAAACAAAAAGGTTCAAATGGTCTTTGAAATATAATTTTTCATTAATTGGATAAATTATGTGACCCCCACTAAATATGCATTTCTATAAAACATAAATAATAATAATACTTTTTAAAACCCTAAGCAATAATTTTGTATTTAGTCATTTTGTTCAAGTGATGCAAGATTCTATATCTTTAACATATAATGATTCAATTTTGTATAGGATCGTAGTTTTTAAGTAACTTCACTTTGAAGTTAATGAAAGCAACACAAATAATCGACAACTACATCGTCATGAAACTGACCGTTTACCAAATTAATTAAAATTTAAATATTTTTTAATTTTGCTTGTTTACTTGGTCAATTTGTGTAAGGAGTACAAGATTTTAGATCTTTAACATAATGATTCAGATTTATATAGGATCGTATTTTTTAATTAAGTTCACTTTGCAGCAAAGCAGAGCAACACAGACAATCGACAACAACGTGATGAAGCGATGTTTGTACTGATGAATCTGACCGTTTCCCAATCTGTCAATTTAAACAGGAAGTGATGACATGCGCTCATGGATGCGCACAATGTGAAGGGAAAAAAATTCCGCCCACTTCCCCAAATAAAAACTGTTGCCGAACTCGCGATAAATATGAAAAAGTTGAATAAAAATTTTTTTAATATTTATATATTTCCTTTTTCACTAAGCAACTCTGGATCATATATATATATATATAAAATGGATATATATATATATATATATATATAAAAATGGATATATATATATATATATATATATTAAAAATGGATATATATATATATATATATATATAAAAATGGATATATGATGAGCAAATCTTTGGTTGTCCTAAACTTTAAGGAAACAGCACACTGCCTAGAAATTGTTAGAGGAGCAATTGATGACAACTGTTTCTAAAAAAAATAATTATAACTATGCTTCCTCTTAATAAGAACAAGAGCGCCTCTGCAGCTTTTATTAGAAATGGTCAGTCGGCCTCGAGACATTCACTCGAGGTGAAGTAGAGTGCTACCTCGCGTTCCTCCTAAGAAATATTTAGTCTCTCACCCAGAGAGAAAATATACTTAGCACAACCCTGCGCATTAGTTGGTCTGCTGAATCTAATCCAGAGAGAAAGTAAATTTAGTGCCACCCTGCGCTTAGCTAAGAGTACCAAAAGCGAGTTATTCCACGAAGTTATAATTATCTGTCTTTTGTTTTAAATGTTGTATATCTCTAATTGTATCTGTATGAGGTTTGTGCGTTCTCAAACCTGTGTGTCAAGCATCTCACCCTAACCACATCCATTTACAATCTAGATGTCTAATGGGGAGTTCATCTGTATCTGTGCAATACATAGTTATTTTTTAAGTAAGAACACATTTATACATTTTATGTACAAATATTTGAATTCACAATTTAATAAATAATTATTTCATTAAACTCTTACGTGATTATATAAACCAACTTCTGAATTTAATATCGCGACAGACTAATCTAAATCCCTTGAAGTGTCGTTCATGTAATAATTATTTTTAGAATCTCGTAATTAAGTTTATTAAATATGATGAGAAATTCTTGAATAACATTGAAAGTAGTTGCTCTTCCTCCTAAATTAATTCGATACATGAAGACTTGTCGGAAAGATGCTGTTGTCAAATATAAATGATTAAGATACAATTTTGTTTTGCGCGGTAATTTATATGGCGTAAATTAAATTATTCTGAAGTGACGGAATTTTATTGTAAAAGGGGTTTATTAATAATTTTAAATGTTATGTTTTACCAAATTTTCTTAAAATTTGTTTTTATAAATCTCTTAACTAGCAAGAAATATGTCTTTAAGGGATATACATATAATTCTTTCTTACGTGGTTTTCAAATCTGTAATATTCGAAATAAAGCTATATTAACTATGAAAAATGTTGAGTTTTTCAATTCAATTTGATGTGTTAACGTATAGAAGTACTTTAACTATCATATTATTTATATATTACGCTTAATGAAAAATAAATGAATTAATTACTGTATTTTTATTGAAAAAATACAAATGTTTAACACAAATAAATGTACACATTTCAAGATACTTCAATATCGCTCGTACATTAATATTTACAAAAATAATTAGCGATGGAGGCTTTTCTACTTTTTCATTGGATCTGACTCGTGGTTCAGTGGTAACGTGCGCCACTGGGGAGCATTAGGGCTGAGGGTCAAACTCTCAGTCCTAATGCTCCCCGGTGGCATAGAGACTCTGCTTCAAGACCAGGAGACTCGAAGGCATTTGTGACGTTCAGTATCTTGACTCGTGACTCAGACTAACTAATGGGAGTTTTCCGGTTTTTCTTTTATACTATATGTAAATTCTGGCTAGTTTCACCTAAAAGTCCCCCTGGAGACAACTATCTCTCTTCTTCAGCGGCAAGGAACCAAGTCAGATTTCTACCTACGGGTACTCCGTCACAACAAGAGTTACCCTCTTTACGTCCATGAATCCGCGTGTCCGTCCCGCGCTGCAGGACACTGAGGATTAGTTACAACAAATATTTCACTGGAAATTTCCTTTCAACAAGCTTGTTATTTAATTGATTTATTTTTGCATCTGCCTATAGATTTTATATATAGCCTTCAAGGTTTTTGTGTGATATTTTAAGGATCACAGACTGGATCTTGAACACAAAAGGATCATTGAATGTGATTTTTTTGTAATGCTATATGGTAACCAGTTCAGCTATTCTCCATTAATATATAAATTGTTTACTATAGGAATTTTCTACGTAAAAATATTCATATTTAGCTGCTTAAAGATACTATTCGTGTTTTATTATTTAAATTTTATCTAATGGTTTTAAAGATTTTTTGTTTTTTAAATAATTTAATTCAGAATTTGGAAAGCAAATAAGATATTGCCGACGTGTTTAATAATTTTTTTCTCGTGCTTATAAATTATTTTCTATATTTTTATACTTAATAATACAATAACAGTTTTAAGCATGCATAAAATATTAGTCTGGTCTCTTTAAAAATCAAAATTTATTTTGTAATTTTTAAAATTTTACATTTTTTATAAAGGTTTCATTTATAGAATGTATATTAATAATGTCTAGAAAAATCTTTTTATTTATTCTAGAAAATTCTTTTTATTTATTCTAGAAAATTCTTTGGGCATCTTTGCTGTGTAAAATTAAAATTTGAGTAATAAATTTTAATATTTAAAAAAACGATATTTGTAAATTATGTTGAAAATCTCATTTTAAACTGTTGTAATGTTTAAAGTTTATAATTATTATTAAACTAAATTTTAAATTTATTATAAAGTTTGGTAAAAATATAAATAATGAAATTTTAATTTTTAAAATTTATTATTAATAATAATAAATTTTTGATAACATTTCTAATTAGTTCTTTAAAGTTTAAATTTTCTACGTTTTACTATTTTCATTTTATAACATTATAACATTTATAGCCTTGTTTCTGAAAAAGAAATTTGTCTTGTAGAACAATTTTTGTAGAATCGAGAATCTAAAATATGTTAGCTTGCTGAATCACCATTTCATACGTGGAAAAAATTTTTCACAAAATCGATCGTGGAATGCAGAACAATTTTCTGCCGAATTCAATGAAAGTTTTGGTGTATTAGTTTCTTATAAAACTTTCAGGTGAAGTGTTTGATCGATCAAATATTGAATGTACCAGAAATTTTTTTTTTCCTTTTAGGGAAAATATTTGAAAAATCAATGTTAAGTTTTTCTTACCATAATGGCATTATGCGATTTTTGTCGATAACAACATACGTAATATTTTTTCGTTCAGAAAGCTACATTATAGATTCTATGATAAAAGAAGACTCAAGAATCAAACAGGAAAAAAATCATAGAGTGCTGGGAATATTTCAGAACAAATTTTAAAGATACCTGAAAGGGGGCCGGGGAACTACAATAAATTTTTTTTAAAATTTAGTAAGGGTGCGGAACTACTCATTAAGATGATGGGTGTTGTTTAAGTATGTAAATAAAATGTTTTAGTGTTCAGATGTCTGGGTGGAATTGGTGATCGAATTCAAAGAATGGTTTCAGTATCATGGTATATTTTTATAAGTTACCATTATGCACAGTGATGTAATGTGGTGTAGTAGTAATATATGAAATCACACAAATTATTCATGTTTTCAGTCTGCAGGTCTATAATGATCACCAAAATTGTCACCCCTCATATAATTGAACTTTCATTGATTCTAATCAAAATCTTGTTACCAGATTGTATCAACAGGCATTGATGAGGACAGGTTCAGGAATTTTTGAAATGCATGGATATCAGTTTGTCCTAGTGATTCATCGTCACTCTTTTGTATATTTAGTACAAAAACAGGACTTATTAAATAATTATTCGAACTATCAATTTGATTTTTATTAAAGCTCGAGATTAGGCTAAGATCTAAGTAAAAAAAAGTCCAAGAGCGACATCCTTGTAAAGTTATTACACATTAATTTTAAATTAGAGATCATTAATACTTGTTTTAGTAATGTCAAAATTGCTTTTATTTATAGAATCATTATTAATACTATAGATTGCTCAACATGTTCCTTCCATCACCTCTATTACATGCTTAGTTCAACTGAACGGATTTTTACTTCTAATTTCTTATTTTGTGACCTTGAACATAACACCCTCTTATCACAACGTTTTGAAACGTGCATCCTATAGAAACTCCATCGCATTCTTTAAGAGCGGTCTGTGAGACCTCGTATCGCTTTCAATGCTACAATTTTCTGCAGTTGTACAATTGGCTTTGAAGTTAGGACTAACTAGATTGATTCATCCATCTGATCCGCTCTGTGCGAAAGACATGAAAAGAGTCTAGATGAAGTTGGAAGTGATTTTAGTGCAGAAGATGACTGTAAAGAAGATTTTGTCTATGAAAGTTCCCACTCAGAAATTTCTTTAGTCAATAATGATTTCTCTGACCCAGAAGCAACTGTAGCATTTTACAACAGAACAAAAAGTGATGTTCTTGTATTAGATGAAAAAATGCTCTGTACATTCATGCAGCAGAAAGACAACGCGTTGGTCTATAACTCCTTTTCTAACAGTTAGTAGATATGATCACAATAAAAGCATACATTTTGCACTAAATCTATTCCCCAAACACTGTTATTACCAGTATGGTATTTTTGAAAGGATTAGCGTGGGGTTTAGTGCTACCACAACTACATAGAAGATTTAAAAATGCAAGAATAAATCAAGAATTGAGCCTGACAATAAAACGGATTTCTAGGAAAAGAAGCGGAGTCTCAGAACATAGAGCAGTGCACAATATGAATAGTAAAATTAAAATCAAGGAAAACATGTCGCTTGTGGTACGCAAGCAAGAAAAGAAAAACAGAATATTTATGTTTATCTTGACAAGACTTTATTTGTTAGGAATGCACGCAAAATTATGCAATGAATGCGCTAAATAGGACGAGGACTTAATAGTTTTGCTTTCAGAAAATTTGTGAGATACTGATATTTCTGATACTGTCGAGAATTTTCTGCATTTCTCTGTTTCATTTTATCCAAATGAAATTTGTTTTACACATTAAATAAACAAAACATAATAGATTCGTTTTTGTTATTAATTTTATAAAATCTACTGCAGCATAAGATTTTTATCGAAAACTCTAAGGCTCTGGCAAAAGTTTCTCAGAAAAATTTTATTTCATTTTAAAATGTAAAAACACATTTTTTTTCTGACAGTTAAAAGTTTAAAGGACATCTAAGAGAAATATCAGAATGACATTTTAATTAAACAATTTTTTAAAACTTCATAGCGATGCGCATTACATATTTATCAGTTAATCTGTTTAAAAGTTTTAACAAATAAATAGAAAAATGTAAATACTTAAGAAATAAATGGGAAGTAAAAATCAAGTCAGTATAGAATAACCATTAAGATTACTGTAATAAATGTAGTATAATAACGGAAAATAATTTTTGTATACTTAATAAATATTCATCAAATGCAAAATATTAAGACACAATGAGTCAAGTCCAATTAAATACCACATTCAATGAAAATTACACTTTTTTTAGCATAATTTTAGACACTTATTTTTGTTTATGCATTTTTATGGACTAAAATACTAAAATATTTTTTTATATATTATAAATGTAAGGTAAAAAAATGTCGTTAAATATTTCCTAAATTATTACCTTTTAAACAAAAATTTCAGTACTATATTTTCAACAATTAGAAAAACTTTTTAAAAGCAATTACTATCAATTAATTAAGTGTAATATAATTGATTAAATTATAGAAACTCAAAATAAATATTTATGTGTCAATTCCAGATATTTGATAATAGACAAATATTCCTATTTATTCATAACAGATCCGCAAAGTATTTTATTGTTTACACATATGATATTATATCCCACGTAGTATAACCATGAAAACTATTTCATGCATGTAAGCTCACATAAAATAAATATGAAATAATACACTTACATAAAATAATACTCATAGCTTTTTATTGTTGTACTAGAAGCTCGTAAAATGTACGTGGGAGAATTCGCTTCCAGAATAATCTATATTTAATAATAATAGATCAGTACAATGTTTTGCTTATATGTTGGATTTTAAATCCAACGTTATATAACTTCGACGAGTTCCTAAATATTATATTGATGGATTCTTTTACAGAATGATAAATATTCATATCTTATAATTCGCACTATATTTTTTGTTTACATATAGTATCATCTCGGAAAACTATCGCCTCGTAGTAAAGCTTTATAGTGAATATCCCTGGTTGTAAAACTATTAAAAACCCTTAAATATTTCATGGAGGAGTTGTATTCCAGAAAGCAAATATCCATATTCAATAATGACAGATCAGTACTGTATTTTTTGTTTGTATATTGGATATTATATTACTACTATTGTAATATAACAATGAATAATTTTTTATAGTACATAAAGAAATTCTTTCCCATGGGTTTTTTTTAGGGTTATTGGCCTCGAATTAACTTAACCTACAGGAGAAAACCCAGAAAAATATCGGACAGTTTTATGTTCCATATTTGATGCTTGTCAGAGTGACACAATTTCCAGCAAGCTTCCCATTTTCGGAAAGAATTGACTGTTACATACATCACTAGCGGTGAATAGAATCTACATCCATTAGCATATGAATGTGCTCTAATTATAATGAGCAGTGGACTCCACAACAACAGATCAAAAGCCAACTGTGGAATGTATTTTTTTTATCAATGAAGAAGGAATCGATGCTACGAAAACTGTTTTTAAAAGACAAAATGAAACATAAAAATTGCTTGCTTTTTTTTTATTTTTAATTTTCGAATTACTAAAAGTTTTAGTTTAAAAAGAAAGTATGAAATTAGAATAAATAATTTGTATATAGATTTTAAAATCCAATTTTAAAACTCGGTAAATGAATATAATTCTATATTCAAGCTTCATAGCATTATCATGTCTTTTAGAAAAACTATTTCTTTAGATATACTGTAAAGTGTCAAATGTATTTATGTTATCGAAGGCCGTCACAGAATAATTCACCTAAAATACTTTTGCAAGGCCGTTCGTTTTAATCTAAAATCAATAATAACCTTATTTCCTGCTTTCCTTTTTTTTTGTTTCGTTCTTTTTTTCGTTCTTCCTACAGTATATCAATAGCGTAGAAATTATCAGTCATTTATATTTTGGGTGGCTAATTTAAAACAAAATAATAAATATTAATTTCATTTTAAGTTTGATTTTAGGTCTAAGTATATGAAAACATACAAACTTATTTTAAATGTAATAAATAAAAGTATCTAATCAATTTTTGGAGTAATTTAGAGCTTTAAGTGAATATCAATAAATTCTTTCATAAAGTTGATTTGACCTTTTTATAATTTTTATGAATATTTGCAGGAAGATTTTATTAATAAGACTTATTAAAAAAAGAAATTTTTACTTGCATTAAGATGTAAAGTGGTATTTTTGCTTTCCAACTTTTCAAATTGTTAAAATTGTGTCTTTTAAAATTAATTTCCTCATCGCCGACTTTTGGGGATTCATTTTTTAAATTGAACTTCCTAATATCTGGCTTCTAGAAATTCCTACCCATTTTTATTGAATTAAACATCGAGAAATTTGTGGCTTTAGGATTTATCATGTTTATTTATAATTTTCATGTGATCTTATAAAACGAATTACATTAATTCAGAAACGTAATGGTTTAACCCAACATGGTTTTATCAGGCGCTTTAGGGCTTTAAATTAGTACTTAGAATGTGAAAAATTTGTATGATTTCTTGTTGATTGTTGTCGTACAGAAATAAAATATTATTTATTGCATCTTCTCATCTGTACCCAAACAACGATTTTGGAAAAAGAATGTATCAGTTAAATTAATTTAACTATAATAAATTAAGGAAAATTAGCATAAAATAAAAAAATAAATAATATAACTTGAAAAATTCGAATTCAAATTGTAATTTGGAATTTTTGTCCCACCTGTGGGTCAGATTTAATTATTTGCTGATTAAATTGAAAATTATTGATTATTGTAATGTTAATAATTATAGAAATTGTTCAGTAAAAAAATAATCGATTTAAGTGTGGGTTTTTTTAAGTACAGGTGAAAGTAAAAACTTACGAGGTCTTTTATTTTTTCTTCATTCTTTAAGTGGTTTTCATTTCTTTTCTTAGTTTTTAATTTTTTTAAATATTTTAACAATTTTTTAATACTATTCCTTTATTTAACTGTAAACCTATATACTATTCACTACTTATTTACTATATTTATTTATTTTAATTTTATTAACTATAGAAATAAGTTCTATTTGAAATCCTCATGTTACAGTGTTTTATCCGTTATGAGAAGTTTTATATTACGTTTAAGAATTTCGAAATTTTTATTCAATATTTTTGTGTCATATATTTTATTTAACCATTTTACATTAATTCATTTTGATAGTTTTTAGACTGTTAATACAATACGAAAACTTTAAAAATATAAAGGATAAACAAAAATATTCTAAAATAAATAAATGAAAATAAAAATATAAGCAGAATGAAAAAAAATATTTGAAAGAGTAGAAAGAGAACTTTTAAATACCGCTAATGGATAAGTTTAGTTTGAGTTTTTTCACATTAAATTAATTACTTTTATTTTATTATTTTTTCAATTTCATTTTTAAAGGAGTGTTTAACAAGAGATTTTTGCTTACAAATAAGTTTTTCTTTGTATACGTTATTGAATTATACGAATTTACTAACTTTTTTTTTTCGAAATATTTGCAGTTTTATGACTAATGTTTTTAATTAATTTTTTTTTTATAGTTATTGTAATAATTTTTAAAAATCTTTAATCGTTTTTAATTGCTATGAAATGATGGATTAATTTAGAACAAACTAAAAAAAATAATAATTTTAAAGGAAGATATGATTTAGTATCCAATGAAAAAGTTACTTTCATTAAAAACAGTATTTTTAATTGCATACATTTTTCATCTGTAATTCAGGTATAAAAGTGACTTTTTTAAATATATGTCTTTGGATATTGTTAATTATTCAACAGTTTTAATCAATTGATTCCCGATATTTTCCCATGAATAATCTCTTTTATCAAACGGGCTAGGCTATAAAATATTAACATTTGTTTCCTTAAATAGCAGAATAGTAATGAATAAAAAAATAAGCTGTGGATTAAAAGTGGATAACTCAATTCCATTCCTACTCAGTGAATTGGAAAATTAAACGGCGGTAATCGAGATTCTCTTAAAAAGTCCTTTGAGATTCGAGCAT
This sequence comes from Caerostris darwini, assembly GCA_021605075.1. Lineage (NCBI taxonomy): Eukaryota > Metazoa > Arthropoda > Arachnida > Araneae > Araneidae > Caerostris > Caerostris darwini. The sequence goes on along the minus strand of BPLQ01007013.1, from coordinate 683,633 downwards.
TGAGGTTTGAAGTACAATCTTTCTATTTCTTCTTCATTAACTCCACAATAAAATTAATGGGACAATTTAAAAGTTCGATCCCACGGAAGCTAATGCATTTATGGGAAGAAATTCCAATTATTTTGGCAGACTCTTTAATTTCTTGACTTCTATTATTGTTCGGAAAGAGATAATTATACAATTAGGCAATTAAGAGATAAAAGTTTTAAAAGTTGAGAAAACTGAGCTCAATCGTGCGTGAGTTTTATTTTACGAAAGGTACTTTTCTATTCGGCTTTTCTTTTTCATTTTATTTAATTTTAATTTAAATGAAGAACTCTAATTAAAGAATTTAAAATAACTGCTTTTGACGTCTAGAAACTATTTTGTTCCACTTGAGATTTATACTTGTAGTTTTAGACTTTTACATATATGTATGTCAAAATTTCACTAAAGCCTAATTAATATGTAGAAATGTCAACCTTAAATGTGACATTTCAGTAGTAAATGCGGCAATTTTCAGTAGTTTTTGGTGCTTATCAATAATTGGCACAGAGTTGGAGAGGGTGAATGGTAAATACACCACTTTTCAATAGAAATGTCACCAACACTACCAACAAGTTCACATCAACAAATATGGAAATACGTAACTGTGTTTACCATTTATAATATAAATTAATATAGAAACTTTTTTCATAAAATTGTAGAGTTTTTCATTAAATTACATCTTTACAATTTAAAATATATATAATTTAATATTGCTAATACGGGTGCTGAATTTATATTTAGGAAATATAGATATGCATTTTTAAATATAAAAAGCTGCACAACATTTTGAAATGCAAATATGCCCCTTGTTAGATGAAAATGTTTTGTAAAATTATAACAAAAGTCTAAACTTAAAACATTTCCATAACTTTATCTTCTTTTAGACAAAGTCTCGAAGATTGAAAGTTTCTTTTTTTAACAAAGGATAAAAATATAACGGCAAATATTTATTTGCGTACATTTATTTATGAATTATTTGTAAATGTATAGATTAGTCTACTTTTCGAGAAAGTTGGTGCTATTTTTCTCGAAATCGGAGGAACGTTTTATTATTTATATACAGTTGGAAAAGTAAAAAATAAAGAAAAAGATTTTTTCCTTTAAAATTTCTTCAGAGGTATTAGTTTTTTTTCCCGTAATCCTTAATAAATCCAAATTTCTTTATTTTCCATAGTAGTTACAGATAATCCGTATAGTTAGTATCTCAGGAAAGACCATCGATACAAAGAATAATTTTTTCTATTTATTTTACAATCCAGAATAATTTGATTGATAACACATTACGGTGATTAGCTCAACCCAAATGATCTTGCGGGCCACTATCCTAACTCCGCTGACCGAATATAAAATTATGCATCCCCAAATTAGATTTAGACCCACTACAGACATTTTTTGGAGTGAAAAACTGAAACATAATGAGTTATTGTTTACTGTTATTCATACATGTAAACATAGATAATAATGATACTAAACGCACATTGTAAAGAAATATATAACACTAAAATGAAGTATAAAAAATATATAAATATAAATTAAATAAAAAAAAATGAAATCATTAAAAAATATTTGTTTGTTTTTCCATTCTTTCCCTTATCTTGAAAATCTATCTCAATTTGGGTATTTGCATATCTTAATTGGTATTGAATCTGTCATGTTTGAGCGTGTTTTGTGTTGGGTCAATTTCATTTTCGAAAAACATTTCTAACAACTTTTGGTGCCAGATTTCTCAAATTGGAAAATTTCTCTCTCTTCCATATATTGTATATATTATATCTTATACTATAAATATCTAGCAAAATCTGTCATATATACACAAGAATATTATTTTAAAATCAAAGTAAGTTTTTTCTCATCATTTCGACAGTTCATTTTTGAATATTTGGATGAAGACATAATATATTTGTTTAATACATTTGTTTTTACTAATTTGACTATTATAAAATAAATATATTTTGTAAAAGTGTGATACATCTCACGGGCCGAAAAAAGTTTCCAGGCAGGCAGCGAAGATGGCCACCCCTGGTCTAGCGATAAAGAACACACACACACATATATATATAACCCCCCGTTCTGCTCTTTCCCGACATATAATTGACAAATTCGGTTTGCTGAACTAATCCCTTATTGAACTTTGTTCCGTATACTCTAGTAACAGCCATTTGGCTTACTGTTACAATTTGCAACAGTCTCCAAAGAAATTGCAAAGAAATGGCACAGCAGCAAGTTGGAGATGAATTCGAATTCCGGTGAAAAGTATGGTTTCATCTCTAGTTTCGTGTTGCTCTGCTTCCTTCAATGTTTTTGCACTGCTGTTCTTCATCTGAGATTCTCTTTTTGATCGCCGGCATAATTGCAAGAAAATCTGTCTTCTGCTTAAATGTCTGATATTATGTATTTCGTCCTCCCACTTTTCTGTGTATTCATATTTGCAGATATCCAAAATGTTAAATGTGCGAGTCGTGTTCGACTTTCATGTGTCTGTTCGTGATAACAATGTGAATATCGTCAAAAGTAACGTTAGGTAAAGTTAAATAAGGAGAGAATGTTAACAGTTTCATACATTTTCTTACATTAATTAGCGCAAAAGTTTCATAATTGTATGTTTGATTCTGTATAATTTAAATGCAAAATTTATTTTATGTTTTACGTAGAGATAAAAAAAAATTATCACAAAACCGCAAAAAGGATATCTAACCACTGGAGGTCTCTCAACCCCAAATTATTAATTCGACCCTAGTTCTGGGATGATTTTTTCATCATGAATAACATATTTTAGTAATTTTTGCGTTTAGAAGAACTGGTGATAAATGGAAACTAAAATATATTAGTAAAAACTATATAACATATTAATATAGCAGTAAATATATATAGTAGGGGTGGCTATATAGGCCTAGGTAGGTAAGTGAGGTGAGAAAATTCATTGCTTTCAGAATTGAGGGAATACGATAATGATTATAATAATGTGTGTATAGCGTCTCGCATCGAGTGTTCAGCTACCGAGAGTTTTCTGTCTCTTCTTCCATACTACAAATAAATGCTAGTAGGAATAAAACAAGTTAATGAAATATTAATAATTACACAATGAATAAACAAGTAATAATTTAACAAGTTCCAATGCTTGCCCATAAGGATATTCCAATATTATTATATTAGTGTGTCTTTTTTAGCGTATTAAAATTAGTATTGTTGTTTGTAACAACAAACACTTAATTTGAACTCATGCTAAAAATTCTAGAATTTCACTGTTCGTTGTAAATAAAAGTGGATTCGAGGCCCACCGATGTTCGATGAGCAGAAAAAAAAACATTGGCTGTAGTACACATCATGGAATCAAAATTATATTCCTATTTCATATTAGATATCACACGTTATAAACTAACTTAACTATTAATTATTATTTTTTTTTGTACTTTGTACGAATTTTTCATTTTGTCCAATTTGAAATTAGTAACTAAGAATCTCTTGACTTTAAAAAAAATAAATTTTACAATAAAATCAATTCTTCAGCATTCTACTGGAAAAAAATGAAATAGAATATACCAATACTAAAAAGAATTCTTTGAAACTGCCAGACAAAAAGTTAATCGAAGATCTTTAGAAAAAGAAACCTATTTGATTTTTAAGACGATACTCAAAGATTATTTTGGCATCCAGAGATAACAATACATTGGATTGACTGATATCGACTGATGAATGTCGATTCCAAGATAGACATTGTTAGGAAACTTTACTGAAATTAAACTTATAAAGGATTTAAAATATTCTATCAGTTTTCAATTCATCAATTTCGATTCTATCAATTTTGATTTCACCTTAAAAAAGGAATTTTAAAACTATATGAAATGATAAATGATTAAAATAACTATATATTAATGAATTTTAAAGTTACATTTTATGAGAAATCAATCATTAAAATTGTTTCAAATGACTAATTTATTAAAATTATTTAAATTCTTTAATTTTATTATGGACATTTTAGTAATAATAATAAAAAATATCACTATCAATGATGAAAATGATGCTGTAAAAATATTTATTGTCCATAAGAATATTTCAATATTATTTTATTTATCAGATATTTTATTTTTTGTAAATTAAAATTAAAATATTGTTGTTTCAAATGTTTGAATTGATGCTGGAAATGTAGATATATAACACACACGCGCCTGGCTGTATTACGGAGGAACCACCTACAATGCATCCTATTTATAACAAAGCATTTTAAAACATATTATCTCTCCTACCACGAACACAGTGGTGGTATTTTCCGCTCTAAAGGTTTATCTTACCAATTCTCTAAGCAGACATCCAAATTTGTTATTTAAAATAGCATTTATTGTTAGTTTCGAATTGAGCTCTCTTATTTGAAAGGTCAGCATTATTCTTTAACTGCACGCCGAGTTAAAATTAAAGTTGTAATCGTAGTTCCACCTACACAACCATATTTTCTCCTATGCACTTTAAGAGTGCCCATTGCGGCGTACAGAGGAAATCGTCAGTTGGCATAGAGTCTCTCACCCGAGAGGACGTATGCCGCAACTGGCGCTGAATGACAACCTCTCGTCCCGAGAGCTAGACTTCCACACATCTTTTAGTGAATATCGTTAAATATGCTACATGGGTGTTAAATAGTGTTTGTAGTTTATTGTTTTGTTAATGTCGTACTTACGTTCTTGTAAAAATAAATCTGTGTATTCTTGAACTTGCGATTCGACTTGACCACACCCAATTCCTGCTGCTCAAACAAACCAACATTCACTACTACAAAATACATTTAATAAAAAAAAAAATTATTTAACAAAATAAACTTCAAATCGAAATGCATAAATTTTAAAAATTTTCTTCTTAGTTTAGGATACAATTTATTAAAAATGTCTAATTTAAATATGTTTATTTTTAGTTCGTTCTAAAATACATTTGAGTGTTCTGTCTAAGTACTTCTACTCATAATTATAGAATCTATGTATTATTAAACTTGTGAAAATACGGGCCGAACTGTACTATTTCGGCAGACAGCACTCAAAAGGGATACATGCTCATTCACTTAGTCTTTTCGATTTTATAAATGGATAAAACGTGTACCAAAGTGTTCGTAATACCGGGGGATGCAATTGCCTGACCACTTGGGCGAGAATCGCAAATTAATTGGATCCCCAAAGTATTCCTCCATGCTGGGTTATGATTATCATCTGTTCCATTAGTTTCGCCACGTCAGATTTGTATGGGTCCCGCAACGACTAAACTTTGCTTAGTTAGACCCCCCCTTTCAAGGGTGGAAATGGGCAAGCGCTGATGCATGATGGGATTGGGCTTCTTGATTACTGAATGGCTTGAATATCTTAAACGGGATTTTAAAAAAAATGGCTTACATTATTATATTTTTAGATTGAAATTTTTTTACATAGCAGAACATTACTAACAAAGATTGTAATAGAGTATGATTTTTAACAATGATATTTGTATGATATGCTATGGAAAATAATTTATAACATAGAATATGGGATCAGAATTATTTTGTTTTTTGTTAATAACATTCTGTATCCCATATTCTATACTATAAACTATTTTATTTTTCATATTCTAACATAAAACAATGATTTTCAATGTATGATACAGGATCGCTTTTAACTCAGAAAATGTTACAGTAACATAAATGCTTTAATCTCCCAACTAAAAAATGCTAAAATTTAAATTACAATTTATAAATTTTAAAAAACTTTTAAAACTTAAACAATTCGGTGAAATAGGAGGACTAAAATTATTGGAAAATCTGTAAAATTCCAGGGACAATTAGTTGGAATTTTAGTATACAAACGAGACTTAATTCTATTATGTGAAGCTTTTTAGTGTCATGTTACTTAAAATAATAGAAGCCTTCTTGAAATTTGTTTCCCTAAATATACTTATTATTAATTCTATTTTATTTAAAACAAAAACAACTAATATTTTTTTGAAATCCTTCATTAATTTTTTTTATTGATGTAATAACATTTATTTAGCATTTGGAATATTTTTTTACAAATTTATTAATGTTTTTATGTGAATTTATTAAGTTGTAATATTTAGGGAATTATTATTCCTAATTGGAATTAAAAGTAAAATTAATTAAATTACCATAATTTGTGTTAACAGATTTACCCTCAAAATGTAAAAATTTATTCTGATGTTGAATTTATTTAAATATCTTTGATGTAATGTTAGGGATTAGTGTTTCTAATTGGAATCATAAATAAAAGTAAAGTTTTTATAGTAACAATGCTTGTAAAAAAGATTTGCAATCAAAAATATAAAACCTTTTCCATTTGCACTCTTATTGCATTCGCACTGTGGATTTATGGTTATTTTTATGTGAATTTTTATAAAAATATATTCTTTAACGACAATAAAATAACACGTAAAAATACATTAATTATAATATTCTTGTGTCATATTCAATCAAAAAATTCGTTTATTAATTGCTGCAATTAATTTTATATCTGTTATATTTTACGTACCCAATACTCGTACATGATTGTAAAGTTGTATAGTGTTCAAAAAAAAATTTTTTTTTTTTAATTATTATGAAATTCAATATATATGTATATATATATATATATTATTTATATTAAGTACGAAAAAAATTTGTTTAATTTAACTTTTATATTCTATCATTTTAAAACTAGTTTTCATTATTGTATATATTTTTAAAATCGAAAACCTTATCAACAAAATTCTGATCATAGAAATATGTGGGCTCGTGGCTAACGTGTAACCGAATGGTAACAGGCTCAGGTTAGAATCCACTCGTATCATTTATTGCAATCAATGCTTTCAGAAACTAGTAAACTCTGTTGTGATTGTGACAGGGTGTGTACATCCTCTCGCATCGATAGTCAGGTTGGTTTTTCTAAGAGCGCAAACGCGCAACAATTATCCCTAAGACAATCATCCTCTTCAGTCCTTCCTGAAGCCTCTTCACTGCCCTTGGAATACATAGATGATTCACTCGGCCTGCGAATGCTCAACAAAAAAACACATAAATAAATATTCTCATATAACTAACAACTAAAACTTTTGCACTGCAAAATAAATATTCACACATATCCAACAACAATTAAATTCTATAACATCATTAATAATTTTATTTGCCATCTTCATGAGGTCATCCACATTGCGATCGAAATAAGATTAGATACATATTGGATTTTCCCACACTTACATCCGAAAAAGATATAATCCTCCGAAAAGAACATAAAAATACTACCCGCTGCATAAAAATCAATATTTTTTTTGGTTGTTTACTTTTTTCTGGGAGTCTGTCACGTTTTGTGAGTCCACGAGCGCGAAACACATACTTATGGAACGACACCGTATCTCTTCCCCAAGTCCCTGTAACCATGACAACGATGCTGGCTGATAGTGAAAGAATGGGTACAAGGACATTGTGGTTTAGGGACACCATCTATTTCATAGGGATGGTGTCTCAAACAGCGCAACAGGCTTTAAGACACCCCTGTGATCCAAGTCAAATGTTCTGGACGTCAGTGTTGTATAGGAAGTTTTGTGATTTATCGCCCAGTTAGATTGCTTTTTGTTCCAATTCACGTAAAGGTCGTTCCATTTATAATCTCATGGGGGTTGTAGTCTGTGAAGCTTTGGGGTGTTATGATTGAGTGACTGTTGAAAAGTTTGAACGGAATACATTGCCATATTCTCAATAGTAAACCAAATTCTATTTAAATGAAATGCTAATTCTGAAATATAATTTATAATCATTATCTTTGTAAGAAATACAAAGCATTTAAATTATAGCGTCTTACTTGAGAGCATGGCAAATCTAAATTAAAAAAATTCTTTTTCTTTGTTAACATGCTCTCTCACAAACAATGATATGTTCTGTTTACAATACTATGCTATTATACAGAAACATGTATTTATTATTATTGTTTTAGTATTTTAATGGATTAAAACTTTAATGACCAGTTATAACCTTGATATGCTGATTTGATGGGTTATAACATTAATCAGTTCCGAAAAACAATTTTTGAGAACAATTTAAATGCTTTATTTTTAGATTGATGACAGGAAGTTTACACATATTGAGAGAGATATTTCAGATTTAAAGAAACATTTAAATAATTACTTGTTTTTTGAACTTGAGTGATTGAATTTTGAGGCTAACATTAATTTTTTAATGTACACACTTCTGTGATTGTTATTTAAAATTGATTCATTTTTTTCTTCAGTTTTTGTAGCATTTTTAGTAGGATATATTTGAATTTATCTATTAAAAATTTTCATAAATATTTTTCTTAAAGTTTATTGATTAAAGGAAATTTAAAGCGTTTTAATTGAGAAACATGGTAAATCAAAATCAAATTAAATTTGTTTCTCTGTTAACAATATTTCTTTAAAAACAGATCTTAAATTTATCATGGATTATTCCTTCAACAAATATAATTTTTTACGCAATTACATATTTACAGCATGTTTATAATTTTTTAGAGATAAAAATGCTACACACATTCCAGTTTTGAAAAACAACTTTTAAGAAAAATTTAAATACCATGTGTTTTGTTTTGTCAAAGAAAATTTAAACACATTACGATCTTGAGATTGAAAGCTTCTAAAGACATACATTTACCTTAGATAGTTGTTGGAAAATTGCTGAATTTATATTATAATTTAGGCAAATATGTTTATTAATCAGAATGCTTTAAAATATGCATTAAATATTTTCTCAGAAAGTCGTATCAAAATATTACATTGTATCGATATTCGTCAGGATAAAAATTATAGCATTTTAAAATTTTCATGTTTTTATGACTTAAAAATTTTTTTTTGCTAACATATTGAAATAAGTTCATTGAATGTTTAATACAAATATAAAATAATATATACGCAAACTTAACAAGAGATTTTCATTTACTTTTGCAAAAGAAAACTGTAAACAATAAAGTAAAAAAAGTTAAAAAAGATTAAAGGTAAAAATAAAATAAACAAATAAAGTTGTACAACAACAAGTAAAGTTAAAAAAATAAAACAACTAAGATATAGTAAACAATGCATAAGTAAAGTTAAAGCAGATTTTTAATTTTATTGTTTTTTTTTTTTAAATTGAAACACATCACTTGAATTTTCTAAAATTTTTACTGTTTTCATTTAAAACATAAATAAATAAAAACTTTTAGTTCAAACATATTTTTACAATTAATTACATCAAAATTTAATATAGAAATAATAATTTTTACAACATTGTACATGATTGCTGACTGTAATAAAGAAATCTAAAATAAAAAATATTTATGAAACTTTGAAATTGAGGTTTCAGGAAAGAATAATACACATAGGTTACTTTTTAAAATTATCTAAAACATATATAAATAAAAGCTCTTAATTCAAACATATTTTAATAATAAATTTTAGGAAAATTTAATATGGAAATAATCATTTTTGCAACATTTTACGTGATTGCTGACTGTAATAAAGATATCTCCAATAAAAAATATTTATAAATAATTGAAATTGATGTTTCAAGAAAGAATAATACATGTTAGTTGCTTTTTTAAATTATTAAATCAATAATTTATATACATGTTCACATGTTTTTGTGCGTGTCCCTAAATTAACTTCACGCCTAATAAAGCATATTTGAACGCAATAACTTAATTACTTCCTGGAAAATTAGCATAATTTTAGGTGCACAAATAGATATTTATTATAATAAACTTTTGCTACTGTTAAGATAATGGTACCTTTTTTCCCAGAATACTCATTAAAAGAACATAACGCAAAAAAGTTGATGGGAAACTATTTGCAGTTAATAGTAAATAAATGACAAAATAACGGAAATACTACTTTGCAAATGGCCAAAAGCAATTAGGCAAAGTTTGGCACTTCGTAAAATAAGTTATAACAAGAAAATTATTTATAAGATCTTTTACTGAACTTTTTACGCTTATAATTAACATAATAAATGAACTGATAATTTTCTATAATTTTATATATTACCATATTTATTATTATGTATCCTATCTTTTTATTAATTGATTGCGATAAAATTTATTTTCATAAATTTGCTTTTTAACTTCATATGTATTATTTTTTTTATGTACAGCGCGATTATAATTCAAGTCCCACATTCAAAATGCTGTAAAAAAAGAACCACTCGTCACAATGAATTCAAATTTAAACTGAAGATACTTGAAGAAGGAGGAAACGGTACGGTATCAAAAACAGTTACAAAGTGTATTAATAGATGGCTCTGTAAGTGGCATAAAGAAAGGGAATTCGGCTGCCAGTGATATTTTGAATCGAATTTATAATGTATTTGGCATGAGTTGCACATTAAACCATCTGTAGTGTTCAGTGTGCTTGATTGTTTCGTTTTTTTTCATGAAAAAAATGACTTTCAAGTCATTCAACAGTTGTGACACTGTTAGTGGAAAGCACATCCACCCTGGCAAGGTCATACCAAATTAGATGGGAAAAATTGATGGAATTTTTTGAACTTTTTTTTGATACCATTCAGTTTTCCCCTTCTTCAAGTATCTTCAGTTCAAATTTGAACTCATTGTGACAAGTGGTTATTTTTTTTACAGCATTTTGAAAGTGGGACTATAACTATATAATTATAATGGACCCCCGTATGTGTAAAGTCATTTTTGATAAAATAATAAAAAAATTATGATATGTATTTTTATGAATACTTTTGTTTACAATATACTTATACTTTTTTGTTTACAATATAAAAAACATTTTTTTAAATAAAATATTGTTTGCTTTTCAGGAATGCCCGACTGGTTACGTTGAAGAAGACACTTTCCGATTCATATTCTCCCATTTTTTTCCATATGGCAGTAAGTAAATTCATATTTACGTTTTTCTATTACAATTTTTTAAAGCCATTAAATTACTAAACTGTATTTAAAATTACAAATACTAACAATTTGCTTCTTAAAATTCCGTAAAAGAAGTAAATCTACGACACTAAAATGCAAAAAAAAAAATTTCATTCATTTTTTTCTCACACATAGGAACAGAAACAAATATTTACTGACAAATATCGGTTAATGCAAATATCACATATTGTATGTCACCATTAGAATTAACTTCTTAATATTTTAAATAACTTTTAGAGAAATAACAATAACTGTGATTTTAATTATTCTTTTTTGATTATTTTCAATGAAAATTTGAAAGTCGGAAACTTTTTTCTTACGAAGCATTGTTTTAAAATCAGTCAAATAAATATTAAAAAAAAATTTAAGATAATTTTTAAAAAAATAAATTTTAAAATATTAAATAAATATAATTTATTGATTGTCATCAATACAAATTATATCAATTTATATCGGAGTTAAGTTTAGCTTTAGCACCCATATAAATAAATTAAAATTAATAGTTATTTGTGTTAAAAATAAATGTTATTTGAGATTTTGCCCAGGTTTAAGTATTAAAAATTAAAAAAAAAAAATCATAAACTGACAAGAAAAGTTAATAAATTGAAAGATTAATTATTTAAATATAGCAATTTTATTAATATTATAGGAAATAAAACAGTTGGAACAGTGATATTAAAAAGAGCAAGCTTTTTACTATAATTAATTAAATAAATAAATCAAATAATAATATAAATGATATTAATAAAATGCATCTAAAATTGATCAGAATTAAATATAATATTATCAATAAACAATCAATAATAATAATTTTAAATAAATCAAATAATTTATTTAAAAGTATATTTCGTGAAATCATAAGATTATGTAAAAATAAAATAATTTTGAAAGCATTAATAAATTTTATTTATAATAATATAATTTCTTTTCACAAAAAAAAAAAAAAAAATGTTCTAAATATTTATAGAAATGCTTCCAAGTATTATTCATATGTGTAGTATTAATAAAATTATTGGCGAGATTTTGAATTTAGGTATAAAAATAACATATCAAAAATGGATAATTAAATGAGCGCCAACAGTATAATTTTTAAGAATTCTGATGCTGTTTCATGTTGGTATTTATAAAATATATTTATTGAGTGGATAAGAAAGAACTAGAAAGTCTGAGTAAAATGAATCTGAGTTATTATTATTATTCTTTTTTTAAATTTCTGAGGAACCGGAAACAAGAGATTTGTGATGAAGATTTGTAGCAAGATTAATTTTTGTGGTCTTAAATTATTTCGCGTTAAATTATTAATATAATGAATAAACTTCGCTCGCCAACTTTTATACCTCTAGAATTGCTGCAGTTCACAGTTAAACTATTTATGCTTTTCACTTGAAATATTTTGATAATCTTATTATTATTTTTATACATAATTTTATTATTTATTCTATGTTCTTTAATTACAGTTAATTTTAAATATTAACTGGCGTATGAATTATGGAATACATATGTAGTTTTAAGCATCATTTTAATTTCCTGCTCGAAATTATTTTTTTAAGTAAGTGCTTTATAAAAGCGGCATATTTAAATGTTGCCAAGAACATATTCAGAGATATGCAAAATAAATATAACAAAAACTATAATAAAATGAATCAAAAACACAGTTAAATTTATTTATAAAAATAAAGTAAAATTAATAAATATAAAATTAAGTATAAATTAAATTAATTAATTAAAATAATTGAGTGTATTTGGGTTGAGATGCTTGAGGCACAGGTTGGAGAATTTACAGCTTTATTTACACACGCACGAACATACAATGAGAGACATGCATTATTTAACACATTTAAAGACATAATAATGATAGATTCGTGGAAGGATTCCATTTCTAAGCTGAAGACTCGAAACTCGGATAGGCGCAGGGTGCACGAAATATATTTCCTTTCCGGGGAGAGTCTGTAGGCCAACTGACCATTTCTCTTGAATGCCACAGGGGCGCTCTTGCCAAAACGTAGGAGGAAGAATGATTACAAACATAATTTTATCAATTAGAATGGAGATTTTTATAGAAGCTAAAGCGCTGAAATATAATGAACAACATATCTTCTTTTAATGATGAATGTTTGACAGAAGGGAAGATATTATTGTAAAAATTGCTAAAATATTTTAATTGGTATCAGTAAATAATTAAAAAAAAAAATTTTCCACTTGTTTTATCTTGTTTGAACTAAATAAATTCATATTTTATTGCACATTTATGACTGACTTTCAATACTTCTAGTTCTGTATCGTGATATTATAAAAACTTTGCTTGTTGCTTTGCTTACATTAGAAATATTTATTATAATATTTAGAAAACATTGTATAGTATCATCTAGAAAAAATATTACGAATTGTAAAAAAATAAAACACCATTTCTAAACAAAAAAAAAAAAGGACTATCAGTACAAAATCATAATCTTTCATATTTGTGCCAAAAGATACTGTTAATAGGATATTGTTTAAACCTTTAATATAAAGTATTACAACAACGGATTCTAGTTACTCATCCTATCATCGTATAACATATTGTTATCTAAGAAATTTTGCTGCTATACCGACTTTAAAAAAAAAAAGTGAAATAAAAGATTTCATAAAAGTAATTTTCCATTTACGAATTGTTCGCTTAATTTCTAGTACAGTTCGATAAATAGTTGCAAAACCCCGGAAATTGAATTCCTGTTTTTTCGTGTCTGAAGCGGAAATTTAATAGCGAACTAGATTGGATTGTCAATGATGGGGAAATGAAATGCAATCATCAAACCTTCTACTGAAGTAAAAAGTAAAAAAACAACGGATTAAAAACGTGATAGCAAAAAGAAATAAAATAATAAAAAAAAATGTAATTAAGTGATTTTGAAGTATTTCACTAAAATTGTATTTGCTTAGATGCTTAGGTAAATAAAATTGATGTAAAACATAAATTCAAATTTAAACGATTAATTTTTATTTTTCGTTGCAATTACAAGTGTTATTTTTTATGACTTAGTGACTACATTAAACAATTTGTGAGGTTAGTGGCAACGTTATTTTTCAAAATAATACAATTTTTCAAAATGAACAATTATTTTTAATTCAATCCGCGATAATATCATTTTTATATAAATAAAATGTTCTAAATCAGAGTTCCAGAATTATTCTTTCTCTCACTATGTAGTCATTTCTATAGTCTCACTTTTAAAATGATGTAAAAAAAGAACCACTCGTCATAATGAGTTCAAATTTGAACTGAAAATACTTGAAGAAGAGGGAAGCGGTATGGCATCAAAAACAAGTTCCAAAGTGTTTAATAGATGGCGCTGTAAGCGGCATAAAGAAAGTGAATTCGGCTGCCAGTGATGTTTTGAATCGAAATGACAATGTATTTGGCATGAGTTGCACAATAAACCAACTTTAGTGTTTAATGTGTCTGATTGTTTCAGTTTTTTGACGGAAAAAATGACTTGCTAAGACACTTGTTGTCTTGCGAACGACACCAATTTTCGACTCAGAGCTCGTGACGTGGCTGCATGATTCACTAAGACCATGCGGGTGACATGCCTCTCTTCTCGTCTGCTAATGATAGGGGCCCGTTGAGATCCAGCACGGCGTTCCGTATTCACGTCCTGAACCCATCGATTCCATATTCTGCTAACAGTCATTGAATCTTGACCGACGCGAGCAGTCATACTGCGATATGATAAATCGCAATCCCGGTGCGCTACAATCCGACCTTTGTCAAAGTCAGAAACTTACTGGTACGCATTTCTGCCTTTTACACGAATCATCACAACAACTTGTCACTAGGCAATAACGTTCAAATGCAATTTGCGTATGAGAAATCGGTTGAACAATTTCCTCATTTAAACACATTGCAGGTGTCGCTGAGGGCGCCCGCTTTGTCTGAATGCGCTGAAAAGCTAATCATTTGCATATCACAGAACCTTCTTCCTGTCGTTTAAATTTCACGTCTGTAGCATGTCGCCTTCTTGGTGCAGCAATATTAGTGGCCAGTAGTGTATAAACTTTTGGGCGTGTTTTTTTAATGTTTTATCTGGGTTAATTGAATATTAGTTTTGCGTTTTTTTAATATGTTCTTGTTGCATTTAAATCTTTTGCATATATTCCATAAAAATATTGTAATTTTTGATAAAAAAAAAAAAAAGGATGCTTTTTTAGTGTTTCAGTTTTGCGACATAGACTTCTCATTGCAAATTTAATTTTCATTATAATGCAACATCTTTAAACATGTCAGTTTGTTTCAGGATAATTCATTTTATAACGATATTTTAAGATATTTATATTTAGATTTTTAATGATTAAAATAAACACTTTATCTTGCAGTTTTGCTCACAAAAGTGCTATGCACATTTTTTAAAAACGCTCACAATATTAACAGAAGAGAACGATTGGTCGTGAGGAACATCTTCTGCTATTGAGAGATATCTCATTGAATAACAAAAATGTTTTCCATCATACCGTGATCCTCTGTTGAAACATCATAATTTGATGAGTTAGATTCCGAGTTGAAACATTAGAACTTGACCCAATACCAAGTTAGCAGTTAGTTACGCCGTGCTATTTGCCAATTAAGCAAGAAAATCAATGGAAAGAACAATTTTGTAGAGTTCATGTGAGATAACATAATAACAGTTGTCCTTTGATGACAGCAAAAAGAACATTGCATTAGCATTGTATAATTGTATATTGAAAGATTAGCATCGTATAAAAATACAAAAACGAAAAAAATATTTGCTAGATGAAAAAATTACAAGCCATTTATATCTTCGTGTGTCTACCAAACTGTGAAACAAGCTGTAAATCTGATGTTTAAGGGCTTCCTTTTCACAGGTGGTATAAAAAAACCTAACTTTTATGATGTAATAAACCTACTCAAATGCCTAAAAACCTTGCAATTTTGGATTGTACCGTTCTCGCTAAATTTAGAGCGGTAATTTTCACAACATTTGGCGAATGGCATTGTTGAAATGTCAAGGAATTTATACTACAAAATAAACTTTATCGAAAACTTTAATAATTGGATTTAAAATAAACTTTATTGATTGGCTTGAAATTTCTTGAAATTGAATACTTTAAAAAAATATTTTTTAAAGACATATATCTTCATAAAATGGTTTGCCTGTCTATAAGAAAAAAATAGTAAAAAAAAAATGCTTTAAAAATATATGTCTTTAATGAACAATATATTTTGATATTATATATGAACAATATATTTTGATATTA
>BPLQ01007013.1:603421-663693 GCA_021605075.1 Caerostris darwini | reverse complement strand
TTCATTTCGAACTAGATCATTTAGTTCATCGGTTCATTTCGAACTAGCTCATTTAGTTCATCAGCTCATTTCGAACTAGCTCATTTAAAACTACCTCATTTAGCTCATTGCGAACTAGTAGATATTGGTTTGAAACCCCACAAGCGAAGTTGAAACTAGAACTCCTTTCTCTATGCCAAGGATGGGCGCAATAAATCCATATAAATGTCGAAAGGCAATTTCGTTGGACTAGAGGAGGGGGACATGAAGAGTGGGAACTCACAGATGCAACGTTTTGGAGCTATTTCTATTAAAAGTTGGTAGCAAAATATTGAGCGTTTCAAAAGTTCTCTTTAAAAAATTATGTATGCCATTATATATATTATAAATGGATTTAATATTTTGCTTGGTATGTAACGCTGCCACAGCTGACATCCGAAGTGGAGGAAATTTGAAAAATAAAATCACTTTTTAAAAACTTTAAAAAGCCTTCGTGATAATTGAAATAAAGCAGAACATTTAGAAGAGACACTTTTGAGTGGAAATAAAAAAAGGCCACATAATTGAAGTGTAAATTTTAGAAAAATATTTAAATACCAATTAATAGCATAATTAATATTTCCAAAAAAATTTCCTGAATGTTATAATTTTCGTTATAGTGAATTCAATATTTCCGTGCAATGATTATTAAAAATAAAATAATTTCCCAACTAACATATGCAGTTAACTTAATTCTAATGGTTAATTCTATAGAGATATTGAATTAATAAAAAAATATCTTTTTCAGGAAACAATAACTACATTAAAAGAAAATTCCATTGATCTATCTATTAGGGCAGTTCAAAAGGAATTGGGAAGAATCATATCAGATAATTTAATGGTTTTTTTAGACAATTTTTTAATATATTTATTCATTTAATATAAAATAGACAATTAAACAACTGCAGAATTTTTATTTTGGACTTAAGTTTCTAATAAATTTATTTATTTATATTTATAGAAGAATATTTTAATCAGTTTTCCTGTTGGACTCACTAGATTTGGATTAACATCTTCTTCAATATGCTTAAGTTGTAATAAGCAGAAAACAGAGGAATATATTTTATTTCAATGCATTAAATATGACATACAAAGACAAAAACTGAAACAGGCTTTGGATGCAAAGTTCTATCTTATTCTTGGTTATTTGATATGAGCGACGAGCCTTATTACAAAACTATATGAATAATTAATTTCCTACGGAAAATTACGTAGAATTTGTGTGTGTATGTCGGCTTTTTCTGTATTAGTTAGTGACAGAAGTACTATACAACATCACATTTCGGTGTTGCTTTTTTAATGCTTTTCGAAATAGTCAAAGCTTATTGATTATCTGTGAACCTTCTTTTATTCGAATTATATTTTTATATATTATTTTTTTTCTGATTTCTTCTTAAGAGCAATTGGATAAATTGAGAAAAAACAGCTAACGGGAGCATAAATCTCAAAGTCAAGTCTGGTCAAATCAGTTCAATACAAAATTTGTATTATGTTAACCAATATAGCTCGACTGATTTTAAAATCGATGTTTGATCTACTACTTTTAACATTTTAATGCATCCCAATACATACCATATATACATACCTATATATACCAATACATACATACAAATACATACATACATACCAATACATACCATACAATTTTTTGATACATTGAAGTGATTTGCAACGTTTGCATTTTATTGCTTAGAAAATTTAAAAATATTGTTCAACTAATATTTCAAGGTAATTTTATTAGTTTTTGATTTCATTTTAAAACAATTTTGCTTAGTATTAATATCTGCACTATGGAAATTTAAAAAATAAATAAATTTGAATTCTAAAATTGAAATTTGACTCTTACAAGAAATAAAACATAGTTGAATTTAAAAGTTTTTCATAGATTTTTCATAGATATTTCTGCGTTTTCTGTCTGATTACGATAAATTAAAGTTACCCAGTGTCCTGCAGTGCGGGATGAACACACCATGAATAATCTACACGCGGATGGAATGAAAAGGAGCAGCTTCTGCTTAGATGGATTTGCCTTCATGTCACTGAAGGAACTAGCCTGCATTTGCGTATCGCATGAGTGAAAATCCTGAAAGCTTCTACCAGGTAGTCTGATGAACGAGGGAAGATGTATCACAAACGCCATCGAATCTCCTCGTTTTTTGAAACAGCGTGTGCAACAAAGCCGCCAGTGGATTGAGCCACAACCCTAATGATCACCAACGTTGCCACTGAGCCACGAGTTATTAAATCCATAATAAAATCTGCTTTGTTTTAATTTATGGATATATTTTCTTTCATTGGCACTGAAAAGAGGCTTTTTTTTTCACATTCATGCCAAAGTGGCTGTATCTAGGAGAAAATTGAGGATAGATAATAATCAGGATGATAGATAATAATCAGGATCAGGCCTGATATTGTAACAGAGTATATAAGAGTCGATAAGCGAGGCTGACATTTTTCGGATATTCTACAATACGATAATCACAAATGCATAACAGAGAGACAATCTTATAATCTCTTCACTGAAGTGTTACACATTGTCATAGAAATGCTAATAAATTGTTAATGAAAGTACCTTCCCATCAAAAGGAAGCTTTGATAGCTATCCAAGCAAAACCTTATTATTATTCTAAAGTAAAGAGTATTAAACCACCAAAGTAATACTCATATTATTAAATGATCAACAAGTTTAGCTGTTTTGTGTTGTTCCTTTTTACATCGGTAAAAATTTATATGTTCGATTCTTGTTTATTGGCTATGCGCATCGATGATGAGCATTAGAGCGGAGGTTCAATCCTCAGATGGATGTGTAGTAGGCATTTTTTCAAACAAAAAAGCAGACTCAATGGCTTCTGGGATGTTCAGAATCTTGCTTCGTTAATCGGACTACCTGGTGGGAGTATTTTGGGTTTTCTCCCATTACTATACGCTAATGAGGGGTAGTTCCCCCTAAAAGTCCTTCTAGAAGGTACTGCCCTCCATCTGCAGCGACACGGAGCCAAGTCAGACTTCTAATTACGGGTATTTCATCACAACAGGAAATGCCCCTTTCCCTCCATCCATGAGTTGACTATTCATGGGATGTCCGTAGGACTGCAGGACAATGCGGAGTAAACACAACGCAACATACAAATATGAAAATAAATTCTCAGTGTTTCTAATATTAAATCCTAAATGCTTATTGCGTTTCTTAGTGACTACAAAAGATCTATAGCATCTCTGAATATGTCAAAACGTTTCCAACGCCTTCATATTATAATCAAAATTATTGATATTCAAACATTTACGAAAGGAGAATTATCTGGTAGGGATTTTCTCCAATACGATACTCAAATGCAGAGTAGTTCCCCCTAAAATTCCTCCTTCTTCAGCGTCACGGAGCCAAGTCAGACTTCTACCTAGAGTGTTCCATCACAAAAAAAGCTGAACCCCCTTTCCCTCCTTTTATGAGACCACACTGGTTCTTGGTCTAGATTTTGCCGTCAACCAAGTGAGATAAGGAAAACAAGTAATATAAAGAAGAATTTTTTTAAAGTCAATTCCTACTTTTTTTCTCTATAAAGTTGAAATTTTCCTCTTACATTTGGCGCCATCTACTGGTAGATACATGCAACTTAAATCTAAAAAAAAAACTAAAATTAATTAATTAAATTTAATGAATGAATTAATATGTGAAAAAAACTGTATTAACATCCAGTGTCATCCACTACAAGTTCAAAAAAAATTTATTTGAACTTGAGTGGACGAATAAAAAGTATTTTATGAACGATTGAAAATTTGAACAAGGTAGGGAGAGTGTGAGCTAATAGAAGGAATTGGAAAAAAAACCACTTTATATCAAAAATTAATCGACGGATAATGACAGAAATACATTGTCTCCTCGTTTCTGAAAGCAGTGACTACAACGGAATAAAAAGATTTATACCTGCCATTAACGTACGAACCTATCACCTAATGCACACTTGTTGATCCTATAAATACAGACGGAGACATAGGTTAACAGGAAAAAAAAAACTATTTACGAAATATTTAGGCTTTTACAGAATACTTAAATCCAAATAATGTATTCCAATATAACAACAATGAACAGGTTTCCTAATTCGTATTTTTCCTCGAGCTGTTTACGTTATTAAGACGTAACGAAATCTTCTGCTACCGAAAGTTTTCACTTAAATGGACACGGTATTGATCCTTCTCCCATTGCTCTGACTCCAGATGTCCCCTCTAACAATACCTCATTTAGAAGGATTATTCTGAAGAATCCTAGATTATCCAGAGACGACAGCGCTCCCCTGAAGCGTTAAGGACATGTTCGACAACACAATATCCACCGGACCCATTTCTCAGGAGGAAGCCAGTAAAAGCTTGTTTGAGGTCGTTTCGGCGCACCTGAAAGCCTGCGACGACAACGTTAATCTGTTGAAGTTGATGTTGTGTCTAGTGGCAGAATGGATGCTCTTTAAAATAAACTAGAGTTCTAATTTTCTTTCTAAATTTATAAAAGTTTGTTGATATTTATAGCATGCCATTTATAAAAGTTTGTTGATATATATAGCAAGAGTTTATCAGAGCACCAATTTATGTAAAATATTTTAAATAGACGCAATATTTAAAGAAAGAGAAATAAAAAACATTACTTTCACTTCTTATGTAACAAAAGCACGAATAATTGAAATACATTAAATTATTTAAATTTATTTTAACTATTTATGGCCCAGATAGCCCACAGAGTGGATGATGGGAAGACATTAGTCTCTGAGAAGACTTTTAAGGGTTAACTAAACCATATTTGTGTGTCATATGAGAGAAACCCCAGTAATCTCCCACCAGGAACCCTGGTAATTGATATGATACGTTTCACATATATTATTACATCCACGGAAGATTTCCCCCCATTTTTGTAAGCAGTGACTGCAATGGACACATCCAGTGAGTTAGAACCTGTACCCTTCTGTACTCAACTGAGTACGTTACCGTAGGGTTATTTGTCTTTATATAATTTTTATTAAATTACTTATGTAGTCTGATGGTTAATATACACTTCTGACGTAACTACATCGGTCAAAACTCTAACAAGCGCCTTTGGACAACACCGGGTATGGATACGTTACATCTGTTGGCTGAAAAGTGTTTAAGTCAAGTTTGGAGTTGTGTGAAGAGAATGAGGAAATTTTGCCGCAGTAAGTTTTTGTTACAAATTGAGAAAAGATTAGGATGAAACAACGTAAAATTATCAGTCTTGTTCCCATTATTAAAAGTGGTCCAAACTAAGAAAAGCGTATGTAAATTTATTTGCACGATAATATGGCAATAATATCATGCAAAATAAATTTACATATTAATTACATATAAAATTACAAATTAAGTTAAAGTGTTGAGTGTTAATAATAATACATGCATTTTTTAGTAAAGATTATTAGTTAAATCACTTCCTGCTAAATTACAAAATTTATTAGTATTCCATATATAATTATTGTTAACTTTTACTAGATTACCGATTATTAGCATGATAATTTTGTAATCTAGGTGCTCGGTGCCACAGGGCTTTTGGGGTTTGAGTCTCGGCTGTGCCATGGATGTTTGTAGTGGTTCGGAATGCACTTTAAACTGTAGGTCCCGGTTTAATAGGAGCGTAGTGAGGGTAGTATTACTCGCTTCAGTAGTATATCTTCAGGCTACACGTGCCACCTGAGTAGTGCTAAATGAATAACAGTGGTACAGCCCTTGCGTATGGCATAAAGATTAACTGTCCCTGTATTGCCAGCTACATTTGAACAAAAAAATAATAATTTTTAATAAATGATATTATAAACTTAGAATATAATTTTAAAAATAATGCATTTCAATTTAAAATTTCTTTTCTTAAATTAAAATATTTTTTTATTAAATTTAGTTTAATTTTAACTCCACCTGGAGTAAAAAAACAGAATAGTGTAGAGCTTTCAAATAAAAGAGCTCAATTTGAAACCTAACAAGCAATGTATAGTTGAAAGTTCCCTCTCTACATAGGAAATCTATCAATATTCAATTTATGATTATCATTGTCTAATACTGGATTTTTTTTATCTTTAGTTGTGAAAACAATGAGTACATTATAGTTTTATAACTGTGATAATAATTATTTTTCTATCATTAGATAAATAGAAATTTAATCTGGAATCCATAACCGGAGACATTTATTGCAAAAAAATGTTCTAAAAATGTTTGTAAAAATATTTTTTGTATTCTTGAAGTAAATTTTGATAACATAGTATAAAACATACTTTAAAAAATGTAAAAAGTTTTGTATTTTAACATTTTTCGAGAATTTACAGACCAAAGCAACTTTTTTCATTGTACGTCATCTGATAGCTCTAGTTATTTTTTAAAATTTGATATGAAAATCACGTTTTATTCACTGTAACTTAACCGTGAATGCAGGAAGAAAATTGTTTATAAATTGTAGATTTGATATTAGAGCACATGTTATTTTATATCTTTTATATCATTTATTTTTTATAAGCCAATATAATGAAAATAAGTAATATTGTCAAGTATACAAAGTGGATGACATTATGTTGTTTAATGAATATTTTAGTATTTGATTCGATGTTTATTCGCGTTTTACTTCTTTTTCAATTAATTTAAATTTTTTGGCTTATAAATATAAATACCGGAATTTTTCTCATAAATATATATTGAATCAAATAGGGTTGCTCGTTTAATACGAGAGTTATTTTAAAATGGAATGGTTTATCGAAAATTTTGTAAAATACATAATGCATTCCTGTTTTTTTAGTACCAATTATCTTATAACTAGGAAAAAATATATTTGATGTATAATATGCTTAACAAAGCAAGTCTTTTAAGGAAATATTATTACATAAATATATTATCAGAAAATATTTTGAATTATTTTCATTCATAATTTTTTTTTCTATTTGAGTTCCACCATCATTTTCATAAATAAAATCAAGAAATAATGGGGGAAAATTTCGAGTAAATGTTAGAGTGCTTAGAGGGGGAAATTTCCCCTGAGATATGTGAGGGAAAATTTCCCTGGAGATATGTGGGGGAGAGTTTCCCCGGAGATGTGTAGGGGGAAACCATGTGTCCAGAAGGATAAAAACCAGAAAACGTCAAGACAGCTCTATTGGAAAACTGATTTACGAAATGATGATTCAATTATTCTTTTAAATGATTCTTTTCAATTCAGGTTTTAGCCAATATTGTATTAAATGAGTTAAATTAAAAGGATAATTTTTATCCAAAATTATTTGATCTTATTTTATAAAATACAGTAAAACTTTATTATGAAAACACTAACCGTGTTCAATGTTTTTAATACGTTATTAATCAAATACTTTGATTTATTAAAATCACAATGTCTGATACACAACACAAACTAAAAATTCGAAACATTTTTGCATATACAGAGATCTTTCGTAGTTACTACGGAAAACAATAAACATTTGGGATTGAATACTAAAAACACAAAAAATTTATTTTTCATATAAGTATGTTGTTCTTTTGTGTCTAATCTTCAGTGTCCTGCAGTGCAGGACGGACATCTCATGAGTAGTTTACACATGAATGGACGGAAAGTGTCGGCTTCCGTTGTGATGGAGCACCGGTTGATAAAAGTTTGATTTGGCTCTTTGTCGTTGAAGAAAAACGTCAGTGTCTTCCTGGAGGACTCTTTTTAGGGGGAATTCACGTATTTGTATATCTTATGGAAGAAAACGCTGAAAACTTCCAGGTAGATCAGCTCTAGTGCTCACAGCGACATAAGTTGCCGCTGTGCCACGAATCGGGTTCAATTTATGTAAATTACGTATATTTCTACCCCTTAAAGTTCTTCTCGTGAACGTTAAATCATTATGTATAAAGAAGTACCATTAACATCTTAGAACAGAACAGTACAGTACACATTTTTGTAAGATTGAAGCATTTGGGTTTCATCAAGAATTATTCTTAACATTTACAATAAAAGAGTATAACCGATGAGTTCAATTAACATTTAATTCCTATCTTCTTTTGCAGATGCAAGCCTTTATGCGCATTATGTCTTCAGGACTTTTGACCAAAATAGAAATGGAGCCATCACATTCAAAGTAAGCTATCTCTTACAAATAATTTTTGAAAGCAAAAATGAAAAATTAATATATAAAGAATTATAATAAATTTGGGTTAAGTCAATGTACGTAAATCTTAAGTAGTTTCAGCCATAATACTTTCAAGAGATTATTTCTCAAGACAAAAAAAAAAGTATCTCTTTATCGATGGGTTTCCATATTTTCTGTATCTCCTTTTACAACTATTTTATTATATGAAACAACTCTAGCGATAGGATAAAAACTGAAGCTCAATATTCAATTTTTATTACTGCTAGACAGAAATAATGGTTCCTCTAATATAACATTTTACGGGTAATATACTAAACTTCGTGGATTATATTTATTAGGTCATGTCCTTTTCGAATCTATTCCATTTGGCTTATAATGCAATAGGCAATTTTAACCACATCTAGATTTTTCAAGGATTTAAGAAATACTTTTTCACCCAAAGATGAAGGCGATCGAATATTAAGTTTAATTATAACCGTGAGATTTATTTTTATGATGATATTCTCAGTATTAATATTTCATCAATTATTTCATTCAATTTGAAAAGGGCTTTCAGGAAAGTTTTAATATTAGTATTAACGGTATCAGTATTACAGTATTAATGGAAATTGCGTTACGTGCTGCTTCTTATCCCACTTGGTCGACAGCAACAGCTAAATCAAGTCTGTGAACTCGTGTGTCCTCATGAAAGGAGGGCAGCTTCTGTTGTGAGAGCACCCGTAGGTAGAAGTGTGACTTGGCTCCGTGTCACTGAAGAAAGAGGCAGAGCCTTTCGGGAGGACTTTTAGGGGAAACTACCTGCATTTGCTTATCGTATGGGAGAAATCCGGAAAACTCACACTAGGTACTAACGAGGCAAGATGCTGAACATCAGAACAACTCCACCATTTTCTCTCGTTTTTTCAGAACAATATCTGTAACAAAGTGACCAGCTTAGTTGAGGAAACCACAGCCCTAATGCTCACCAGCGGCGCGTGTTGCCACTGAGCCACGAGTCGAACTTTCGTCGCGTAAAGGTGAAAAATTAGTATGAATGAAAAAACGCATGAAGAGATTTTGATACTATTAAAAATCCATTAAGTTTTAAGCTGTTTTAGCTGTTGCAAATTATTTAAATTATTCGCAGATTTAATGAGGACATTTATTTATATTTTGACAAAAATCTAAGAAATTGGGATTATCAGTATTTTTAAACAATTACAGTTTTTTTTAATTGTTATTTTCAAATGCCTGCCTTCGACCTGGTTTCATTCAGAGCTGGAAAACTATATTAATAGCAGATTAGGCTTTACTAGTATTAAAAATATATACGCCTGCTGCAATTCATCATGTTCAGTGACAGGAATTTGGATCGAGCATTACGGTACTTGAAGAGTTTACACATTCTTCACCTGTGTTTCGAGACTATCAGAAAATCTTTTCGGCCTTCGGATTATTCGCCCGTCACTGGTAGAGGCCATAGAGTAGTAATGTAATAGAACACGCTTCAGGGTTTACTGTCTGGGGTGTACGTAATTCTTACGTCATCGGCGACGATGTGTCACGTGACTTTTAGTTTGTAGTTTAACATATGCCATGGCAGCTAGGTAATTTTTGTCATCATCTTTATTGTCGATTATTGCTACTCTAAAGTGTTGGGGCGAAAGGCTATAAAGTTTTTCAAAAGAAATGGTTGATTTTTTCAGCTGTCAATAAATTTAATTTTTCTAACTATTTGGCATTTATCTTCTATAAATTTCCTTGGGTAACATTCCCCCCATTTATATGAACGTTTATTGTATTTCATACAAAAATGATCAGAGTTATAAACAAAATAACATTTTTTGGATGTATTTATCTTTAGTTAGCACATAGTTAATTAAATGTATGACTTAGGAGAAGAATTTCGGGCATGTTCAGAATTGCTTCGTAACTAGTTTGCGTTTTCTAAATAATTGCGCGCAGGGAAAAGAAGCCAAGATGAGATACAGTGCTAACTCTAGTACAAAAAGGACGGGAGATGTTTGCATCAATTTTTGGCCCCTTTAGAATAGGGGAACGCGCTCTATTTTACTATTATTATTGTATTGTAAAAACATATTGTGTACATAGCTGTGTCTACAACTGTTTTAATTTACCTGAAAGAGCCTGGTGGCCAAATGACTTGCACTCGGGCGCTCTGTGACACAGTTTCGAGATCGAGTCCCGGTGGTACCATAGATGTTTGCAGTGTTACGGAATCCGCTTTAAACCTTAGTTCCTGGTCTAATATGATTGTAGAACGTTAGGCGTAAGACTGACAGCCCTACCTAGGAAAAAGGAAAAATCTGTTTGGGAATCTGCTAGTAAGCGGACGGCCATGGTCCAACATGGACTTAGAGTTGAAGAGTCAGTTATTGTATTTCAAAACAAACTTGCTTCCTTACTCACTTCCGAAAAATTCAACGCGTTATTCACAATATACTTTTATTTTTTGTGATATTTATAAATTATTATTAATTATACGCATAATAATTAAATAACCATTAACGAATCATGCTGCACATGCACACGGTCAAGTTTCAAATCCATTGGCGACTTCCTTTATAGTTTTTTTTTTAACAACAGGAAACTAGACGTGGATAGTGATAATATTATGCGCGTTTTACAACAGCAATCAAACTCTATAGTAAGAGTTGGCTATAAGTATAACAAGAGTTATATAGTAACTCTTGGTATATATAGTAAGAGTTGGCGATAAGTATAGCAATCAGGGTGTACGTTTCCCATGTTTCCTCTCTTATGAAATTCAAATACGGAATATTTACCCTTAAAAGTCCTTCCAGAAAACGATGTGCATCCCGTATTACACTCCGAATAGATGTTTGTGGTAGATTTGTGTGGGAACACGTGACTAGCAAAAATCATGTGCCAAATTCTGAATAAAACACTTTAATGACGTTTATTTTCTTTTCTCCATGCCTCAACTGGCAGTTGGTACCGAATACTTCAGGTTCGAATCCTGACGATGGCATGGGTGTTTGTTGGTGATTAGGAATCCATGTTAAACTGTAGGTCCCGGTCTATTTAGCCTAAAGTGTGCACAAGATGACGGTAGAACGACTTACTAAACCAAACCAAACCACGCCTCAACCCCATACTATACCTAGGGTTATGTAGCCCCTTATCAGTTAGAAAGGTGAGGATGAATTGTCGTCGGGAATTGCGCATACCCCGACAATGCTTTCCGGGAGGACTTTTAGTGGTAACTGCCACGCTTTTGCGTTTCGTACTGGTGAAAACCCTGAAAACTCCCACCAAGCAACCTTTACTTTCAAGGCAAGCCACATTGTCACTATCACCAATTCCTGGTTTCAAATACTACTGAATGTGTTGTTTTATGGTAAATTTTGAAGATTGTATTTTTTTATGTTAGAATAATTTTAATTTAAAAACATTCTAAAAATACACGCATCCAATGATTTCTAAAGACATTAAATTTGATCCGATGGAAAATTCACGTTTTTAGCAAATCTTTTTACATCGCATATTTTTCCTGGCTAGAACAAATGAACTTCTTAAGTATTTTAAAGATTTTAGAAACAAAGGACGCCAAGATCATTTATTACAGAATGGTTTTAAAATGCCATGCCAAATACTTGAAGGTAAAAATAAAACGAGCAAAACTGACAATGCATTATTGATTAAAACCTCAGAAAAGGGAGCGTGAATGTTTCTGCGAGGAATATGAATAAAAGCGGAGGATTTATTGTGAAATAAGAAGGAAGATGATTAAGAAGCTCTCTCCTCTATTACCTCACGTCTGGAAGTTTTATACATTGATGAGTTTTGCTAGAAATCATTTCTTTGACAGATTGATCTATTCTCTTATAAAACACGCCGTCTGACACATTTATCAAAAGGACAACATTTTACATTTTGCTTTGCCATACATGCAATTCCAGAGATAGAGAGAAAAAAAACCTAGCTGCATTGGATATAAAGTTACATCTATACTAAATATAATATTTTTCTAGTGCGCTGTAATATTTTTCCTATTTATCTTCTCTTAAGAATTGCGCTATTTTTAATGGTTATATTTTGGGATTAATTAATTCTTTTAACAACATGAAAATTAATGAATCTAGAATTATTTTAAAATTTAATTTGTTCTAATAAAGTTTTAAAATAATTTTATAAGGGTATAAATTAATATGGGGCCTGATGGCCGAGTAACTAGAGCTTTGGCGTTCGGTGCCACATGTTTCGGGTTCGAGTCCCAGCGGTACCAAGCATGGTTATAATGATTCGGAATCCACTTTAAACCGCAGGTCCCGGTCTAATATGCCTATAGAGTTTAGGGCTGACAGTAGGTCATAGGAAACAGTAGTTGACCTTATCCCGTAAAAAGAAAACATCTCGTCTCGAAATTTGCCAGTAGCTAGAAGGCCTTGGCCTACCATGGGGCTGTTGCGCCAATGAAAAAGATGATAAGTATATACATAGTTAGTTTAATTATATAACGATGGGTGTAATAAGAAGTGAGAAATATATAGAAGTGCGAAATTAATTTTAATTTTATCATCGAATTATGCTAAAATTTCGCGGATTGACGATCAAACAGATCGGCGATCAACAGGCGGATTCAAACAGAGCGACTTAATAGAAGAGAAAAATATCTAGAAGGGTTGTAATTACAACAAAAATAATTTTAATTTTTAGTATTTAAAATTTTAAATTACACAATTTAAAATTTGGAAATTTGGAAAGAAAAATTAAATAAAAAAAAATCGCAATAGTTGCTTAACATTTTTTTTTAAAGAAAATTGTTTTGTGCCGTATATATCTGACTAGATCCCTAACAAACCATCGATTCACCTATAGTATTTTTTTCTGTTTCGTCTACAAATGAATTGAAAAATAATCATATCTATTCGTTGCAAACAATAAAGAATATCAGTGTAACTACATATTTATGTAGTTGTGTTCATACTCATATTTATTGCCAAAGACATGTTTCATGTTAAAAATGCACTGACTGAAATATATTTGTTACGGCTAAGTAATACACTAAAATATGGAAGCTTCATTAGCTGAATACATTTTTGTAAACAAATATGTTTGGACATGAATATAAAAAAAAGACAAACAAAAACTGTATGATTAATTACTTTTGGGCTTGGTCATTCCAAAAAGCAAGCCACATTATTGTGCGAAATTTTTTAGTACTGCATATACAACAGATTTGCTGCAAATCGAAATGAATGTGGTATATCAACATTCAATGAGCAAAAATTCGTCGCTCGGCGTGATATCTATTTTTGGTCGCAGGTCAGTAAAACGACCTGCCGAAAGACGGACAAATGCTTCTTAGCCGGAACAGATATCGGGGCTGGTTTTTCTAGTTGAAACTGTAATGCACTGGAACGAACCCAAGCTAGATCAAGTGTTGCAAATTTGGAAGCAGCTATCGAGTATAGGTCTGAGTAATATATGATCTGATCTTCTGAACCATTTGTCTAAAATGTCATTTACTGGACCACATCGCGTTTGCTTCTGCAATTGCACTTGAAACATTTACTGGACCACATCGCGTTTGTTTCTGCAATTGCACTTGAAGCATTTGTTGGCCACATCGCGTTTGTACCGATTGCAATGTGAGACGCATCGATTGCAACGTGAGAAACACATGCGATGGGAGCAGCAGTCGCTTCGATCGCGAAATGTGCAACAAATTCTTCAATTGCAATTTCAGAAACTAACACGATGTGGGCAACAAATGCTTCAATTGCAATTTCAGAAACTAACACGATGTGGGCAACAAATGATTCAATTGCAATATCAGAAACGAACACGATGTGGGGAAAAAAATGCATGCTTTTGACAAATGATCTAGATACTGGTCTGTGCATCCTCATTTCACTTCACTGCTAATAGTAAAAGAAATCATATCAAATATCGGACTTTAACAAAATATTGTGTTTTAAAATGACAATGATGGAATTCGCAAACTTTGAATTTCTCATCAGATTAAAAAATGTTCCAGCCAAGGTTTGTAATATCACCACTCAAGAAATCTGAGATACAACAAATCCGTAAATCCTCGAGAATAGTTCTTCTTAAACTCGTAATGCCCCTTCTGCTATTGCTCATTCGCCTATTTGCTTCATTTCTGAGAAGGTCTAAAGCAAAGGACAGTGTTTGAGATGCTTGCTGAAGGAAGAGTTTCCGGACAAGTTACCCTTATCTCAATACATGGATTATATTGTATTTCCTATTCAATTCCTTTTTTTTTCTATGACAAAGTAATGAAAAAAAAATATTGTGTTGCTATACCCTGCGATCTATCGATTGTTGAACTGTTTTTTGAAACACCTTTTTTGTGATAAACCACCATGTAGATTACAGTCTACGATTGGATACTCGTATTGTAAAACCAAATTACTCAGATGTTACTTTTTTTTTACATATACTTAAGTATCTCTACCCATGTACTCTATATATTTCGATAATGGAATATACGGTAATAGAATTTGTGTATCTAATGTCGTTTTCCCTGTTATTTTGTGGAGATATTTTTTACAAATTATGTGGTCATATCACAAAATGTAATGATCACATTTTAATTGCATGAGTTTATAGTTGTTATTATCTACCAAAGTTTTAACAAATTCCTCTCATCCATTCATTGACCACCCAACAAACTTGGCGACAAAATGTACAACGACGGCGTTCTAACAATTGACTCTGTGATTACTTGAATTTGATATATTAAAAGTATTCTGATTAGTTTGAACAGAAATTAAACATAACATACATGTTACAATTGTATCCATATTTAAGAATTCGAGAACACAGCTTTCAATCCGCATGGATGTGTGTCTACAGATACCTGTGTTTTGAGAGCGTCTGAGAAATGTTTGTGTTACCTGTTCAAGAAACCGGATACAGGAAAGTGCCGAAACATAACAGTACAGTACTATTTGCCAACTTCAGGAATTCCATACGTCGCAACCCTATTATGATACGGTTAAGGCACTATTGAAGACTGATTTATCTTACCGGCCGCGAATTAACATACATTTTAGGCAAAATTGAATAGATTTCTTAAATGAAAACAGAATTGTAATTTTTGTTTTCGATTGCCGGCAATTTGTTTAAAGTTTTAACACAGAATATATGTAGCAAATTCATTGTCATTCAGGTTATAACTTAAGGTTTCTGCTACATTGCACATACATTGTACCATTTAAAACTGGAACACCTTTAAGTATGGTAATGAAAGGGAGAGGCTTGCAACCTCATTATTTTGCCAAATGGAATAAATTACTTGCCTACAAATTTGCCGTTCTTATTTTCAGCATATACCTGATACTTTTCTTCTTGACTTATTATAAGGTTTCATACAATCTCTCAATTCTAAAACTCATAGTCAAACTTCTTCAGCTCCAAATAAACCATATTAACCCTTGAAATCATATTACTATTATAAAACGTTCAAGATCATGAGCTGTACTAAAAAAATTGTAATGATTATGGAATAATCTTTGTTCTGGAATAATAACAACAAAATATTTACCTTATGTAATGAAAAAAAAAATAGTAATTTGCGTTAAACGCAAATTACTATTTCGTTCTGAATATAAATATTATTTAGATTATTAAACAACTTAAAAATTATTCTTTATTCTAGTTAAATTATCCTAATTGTATAAAAGGTGATAATTACCAGAGATATTTAGATGAAAATGTGTATAAAAGGCAATCGATATGTAGTCAACTAATTAGTATGAGAATGCCATTTCGAATATTTGTTGGAGACATTTAGAAGGAGATTTTCGATAAATATTGTCAGTTCGTGCGGGACCATGAAAGTGATTGCTGATAATGATAATGCAAAGGTTGGAGCACTCCATGAGTTGTTAATTTGAAACTGTCATCTATGGATTTATTTGGGTATCTTGTCTTCAGTATCAGTAACACATAATTTATGAACTTTTGCAGATATCGAACAAGTTTGATCATTTTAATACACATGTTTAAAGCTGCATAAGCCATGAATTTTCAGCATCTAAACATAAATTTAAATACTTAATTGCTAAATAGTTAGCATATTGTTTGTTCATCGTAAATGAACTCGATTATTTTGTAATTTTACTTATGTGAACTGTGTAGTCAATGATGTAAGTCTGCCTCAGAATTTTTAGTCGAAAAGACACTTTTAATATATTCACCCAAATTTGTAAATATTTATGAGCATTTTTTTCATGATTCATGGAAAATATACTTGAAAAACATTTACATTGAATTTGCATGGCAGAATATTCAATAAGCGTTGTATACTAAGCGTTTTTGAACTTGCAAGTAGATGATGCAATGCTATTATTTCATATGAATAAAAGCTTCTTTCTGAATGCATATAGTAAAATAAAAAAGAGATGCATTTCTATTTTTGGCAAGTACTACAAAGTGGTAATACTGTACAAATATTCGAAATAGAGTATAGTTTCTAGATGGCAAAACTCTATTTGGCATCTTGCCACTGATGATAATGCATTAATAATTGATAAGGAAATTAATCTGAAATTAGTAACATTTCATTTGTTAACGTTTGAAAATAGTTCCGGACAATATCACATGAACTGTGCAACACCGAGAATCGTTGGCCAGAGTTCATAAAAGTTGCCTGAGGAATAGTACCACTACTATCCATAATAGGGGCCTGATGACCGAGTGGCGAACGCTCGGTACTACATATTCCGGGTTTGAATTCCGGCGGTGCCATGGATGTTTGTAGTGGTTCGGAATCCACTTTAAACCGTAGGCACCTTCTTCTAACATGATCGTAGAGCGTTGCGAGGGTAGTGTTACTTGCGTCCGTAGCATATCTTCAAGCAATACGTGTTCCCTGGTTAGTGCTAAATGAGTAACAGAGGTGAAGACCATTCTTATGGCATAAAGACAGCTGCATTAGACAAACAATAACAACTATCGTTAGTAAAAATGGAAATAACGCCGGATCAGACTGTTGGATAGCCATTTTGATGATTTTCCATTGGTATTTACCATCATTTGATATTTCAAAGGTAGTTTAGAAGCAAACTGGTTGGAAGTTAGTAAAAATGGAAATAACGCCGGATCAGACTGTTGGATAGCCATTTTGATGATTTTCCATTGGTATTTACCATCATTTGATATTTCAAAGGTAGTTTAGAAGCAAACCGGTTGGAAGTTTGTAAAAATGGAAATAATGCTGGAGCGGAATGTTGGATAGATATTCAGTTGATTTTCGAGAAGGGGGTTCATCCATCCTTGGGGGATTGAATAGATGAATTGGTGGTCATCCATATATTATCTCTCGTAGTATTCTCGAAAAGTTTACTTGGTAAAAGTATAGTTCTTTAGGCAACTTCCAGGTATTTCGAGCCAGGATAATACTTTGAGACATTGTCCGAACACGCTGTATATAATCAAATTTCATTGAATTCTTTTAATTATCTCTATAACATGTAACATATTCTTCTTCAGTTTTGGTATAAAATGAAAATAATAAAAATTGATTGTTTGTAAATGGATATAAAAAGGCCTGAAATGAAGTTAGAATTAAAATTGCTTTGAAGAAAGTAAAAATTAATAGTGAAATGTGACAATGATCAAATGTGCATAGGATGCATGGATATCTGGGCTTTTACAGATATACATTTTTATACATATCTTCTTTTTTGCCGTTGATATATTCACGGATTATACGCCCTCTCTTCTCTCGTATATTCCGTAGCGGTATTCCCGTATATTCCATACAGAAGTCGGCAAGCCCATTAATTATTGTCACAACAATTGGGCCTGTTTATTTCTTTGATTTAAAAAGATTTAGCTTAGTATTTTATTTTCCCATTTATGGAAATTAAAAATACATTATTTTCTGTAACCAGACAAAGCAGTATTATCTCTACAGTTATTAATGGTTCGACCGCTGAATCAAAAAATTATTTTTTATTGAAATCTTCCTTTTCAAACAATAATTGTAGCGGATGACATCAGTTGGATTAAACCCTACACTTCTTGCACACTTCTTAGCAATCACTGCAACTTTCTGACTGGGGAAGTGATTTATGTAAATAAAATACAAGTTTTTTTTTTATTTCCAATAGCAGATTATGAACAATTACAGCAAAAAAAGAACAAAGAAAAAAAAAAAAGAACAGAGAATACAACAAAACATGCTGAAACAAAGTTTAATCTATATATCACGTTGTAAAAAGAGCACCAAAAAGTCATTAATCTAACATATCTCTAGCCTCCGAATATCGCTCGTCGAGAAAAGTCTTCCTCGGAGTAGGATAGTAAAGTAGATGCGTGGAGTCCATGGCCTCTCCAGAGGTGCATAATGGGGGAAGGAACAATTTTGAGTCTGTAAAGATGGTTTCGCAGGCAGTTGGTTGTCAAATTAGTCTCCATAATAGTAAAGACATCAATATCCTTCTCACACAAAGTCAGCAAAAGCTCTGCGTGCTTGGATTGAGATTCATCCACTTGGATTGAGATTCCAGATTCACCGGCATTCCACTGTAGGACTCGAAGAGTATCAAAGTGAGGGCAGAAAGACATAATGCCAAGTTGCAGATCTTTTAGCCATTAAAAAGTGTTACCAAGTGCACCACGGGGAGGTAGATCTACTGCGCACCCATAAAATACTAGTAGATTTTATTAAAAGGAGAGATCAAAAAGTTCCCGTTTGAGGGTGATTCTGCAGCTTATATAAAAATTAGCGTATCGACGATGTGGGTATGTAAGCACTGACATCGAGTGCTGGCATGGAATTCTTGTGGCATTCGTTTTTTTACCGAAGTGTGTGTGTGTGGAAAATGCTTTAACATTAACAATGGCGTCGTGAGCACCAAATGCGTCCAAAAAAGTTTGAGGTTTGGTTTGTCTCTCTACGATCATTTTGTGCATATTTTAGGCTAATTAGACCGGACCTACAGTTTAAAGTAGATTCCGAGACACTCACAAACATCTATGCCACAGCCAGGATTCGAAGCTGAAACCTGTGGTACCAAAGCCCAGAGCGCTAGTCATTTGGCCGTCCAAAAAGGGCCAATGCGCTTATTGAACACATTGGTCCTTTTTGGTGCTCTTTATACAAAGTGCGTTTATGTACAACGTCCAGGTGTCTCCATCACTTGGGAACTTTACTGAGAAAAGTTGGAGAGATTACGACCTGAAATTAAAACTATGGTGATTCTCGGAAAAACTATGGTGATTCTGCTTTATTATAAAGCAAATTCCCACATCGCGAATGTCGCAACGCAGGTGTTACGTTCACTAAAAAAGTGGGAGACACTCGAGCACTCGTGTTAGAGATCTGAGGCCTATTTACCTTATTAATATGTCAAAAAATAGTTCGTTTCATGAAATACTTAATTCTTATAAAGTCTAATCTCTATCTAATCTTTATGTTCTTATATTTGAAAATCTATAATTACATATAAGAGGTAAGACATCCTGTAATTTCAGTATCATAGTGGCATTTGGTGGGCAAGAGAAAGTGTGGTAAAATCATAATTATAATGTTTCATAGATGTTTAAAGCAATTCATTCTTGCCTGACTTTTCTCCAATGATTTCTCCGCCTCCGGTCCCTTAAAAAAGTCCTTGAAAGGTCAACTGTAGTAAAGACATCAATATCCCTGTAGGACGCAGAAGTGCAGCAAGCAGTTTCGGACTTCTTCAAGCAGCAGAAAGAAGAATTTTAACAAATAAGTATATTCAACCTTGGGAAGCATTGGAATGATTGCCTAAATGCTCAAATCATGGATAGGCATACAAAATCAGTACTGCACAGTTTTCGAACGGAAACTTTTGATCGCCCATATATACAGGATGATTATAATTAAAGTCCCATTCAAAATGCTGTAAAAAAAAACTCGTCACAATGAGTTCAAATTTGAACTGAAGATACTTGAAGAGGGAAACGGTACTGCAACAAAAAAGTTCCAAAGTATAATAACAGATGGCACTATAAGCTACATAAAGTGAATTCGACTGCCAGTGATATTTTGAATCGAAATTACAACGTATTTGGCATGAGTTGCACATTAAACCCACTGTAGAGTTCCATATGCTTGATTGTGTCGGTTTTTTGACGGAAAAAATTATTTCCAAGTTATTCAACAGTTAGTGGAAAGCCCAACCACCACGGCAATGTCATACCAGATGGGATGGAAAAAATCGGTGGAATTTTTTTTTTAAACTTTTTATGCAGAAACGGTACGTCATCAAAAAAGTACCATCGATTTTTCCCATCCAATTTGGGATGACCTTGCTGTGGCGGCTGGCCTTTCCTCAAACAGTGTCACATATGTTGAATGACTTGGAAATCATTTTTTCCCTCAAAAAACCGAAACAATCAAGCACATTGAACACCATACTGGCAGCCGAATTCACTTTCTTTCTGACGATTACAGCGCCATCTATTAATACACTTAGGAACTGTTTTTTGATGCCCGTAACGTTTCTCTCTTCTTCAAGTATCTTCAGTTCAAATTTGAGCTCATTGTGAAGAGTGATTTTTTTTTTCAGCATTTTGAAACTGGGACTTTAATCATAATCACGCTGTATTTTCAGTATAACAATATATGACTCACGATTATTTTAAAATTCATTTATAATATTTTCAAATGATTTGTTAGTACATTGATATTTTGATATTTGTTTTTTTAATTGAATGAATATTGTACTTTCTATATCGAATTTCTTAAAAAAAAAAGTTAAAATAATAAAAAAAAAAAAAGCGAATAATATTTAGTTTAAATTATAAAAAAAAAAAAAAAAAAAAAAAAACTTTTTTTCATAGTATACATTTTGAAACTTTGGGTGTTTAAATTCTATCCTATGCACGTTATTTAATACAAATTTTCATAAAACTTTGAAGAGATTTGAATTAATATCCCTTCGAGGCTTGATTAAGCTTGTTCAGATGGAAAATTTAAATTGCATTTCTAGATGTGAGTGAAATTATTCTGGCGTTTAAAATGAACTATCGAGTGATGCACATTTGCATGGTTATTATTTTGAAGAATTCTGCAGAAAGCTTAAGAAATGGTTTAATTTAATCTCAGAATTCAATTTTGACGAAAGATCTGAGACCTATTTACCTTAACTGTTATTCCCGTGTCAATAAAATAGTTTGTTTCATGAAATACTCAATTCTTTCAAAGTTTAATTGTATCTCTGTGTTCTTACATTTGAAAATCCATAATTACATACTAGAGGTAAGACATCCTATGATTTTGGTATCATAGTGACATTTGTAACCATGGACAAGAAAGAGTGTGGTAAAATCATAATTATAATGATTCATAAATGTTTAAAGCAATTCATTCCAGCCAATTGCGCCATATTTCTAAATTAAGGACATTTTCCAAACCATGCCAGTTTTACTGTTTTATCTTATTTTATGAATCTTGGTAGTTAAAATATTTATGAATTTGCTGCCTTATATGTTGAACTTTTGACTTTAAGAAAACAGCCATTTATTAACAAACAATGTTTAAATTCAAGTTAACCACATGGAAAAATTTATGTATATAAATGGAATTTCCCCCTTCTCACCCTATGGAACTTCTTTAATAAGCTCTTGTTTCCTATAATGCCAATTAAAAAAAGTGTTAATCCATTTAAAGCCGATAAAGATTAATGAAAGTTTTTTAAAAATGCACCAAAATTCTTGAACAAAAGTAGAAATAGCAGATGAAAATGAAATAATGCAAGAAAATAAACAAATTTTATTCAAAAATTCTTCACGATTAATACCTGTATACTTTTATAAACTAACCAAAATCTCCAAATAGATTTAAAAAAGGAAAATTAGTTGATCATACACTAATTAAATTAAATTAGGGTTGTTAGTTTCTTAACACTTCCAGAAACAATTGAGCAGTTAGAAAGCTCCCTTCCACAAGAGTGGAGAGAATACCCCAGTCCCACATTGATACCCTCATTAATTCCATGCCTCATAGGTGTGTGAAGATGCTTTCAGTCAGGGGAAACCATACCCCTTATTGGAAATCATTTGTATTCGAGAAATCGCATTCTTTATTTGTTTGTATAATATGCACGAATTGGCCTTTTTTCTTTATCGACAAATATCGTCAATAAAATTTAATTAATCTTCGTTCGATGCTTCTTCATATTCTTCTTTTCTCATATCTTATAACAGTTATACATCATATATCAGCTACCAAAACATTTATTCATCTGCAATTTATATGAAAAATCCCAATATTCTTAATTGTTTTGAGCAGTGTAGTTACATTAAATATCACACACACACAAAAATAATACAATAAAATAATAACATAAAATACACTCATAGTTTATTTATTTTTTGTGCTTATCAGAAATATGAGCCGGAAATGTTGGCATATACATATTTTTTTGGGCATATACATATTTGAAAGGCATTCTCTCCTTTCCTCGTCTATACAATGAAGATTTCTTCTCTTTTTACACTCAATTAATCGTTGATATATAATTCACATACATGGTATTCCTAATATATAATTAATTATGATATTTTATAATTCACATACATGGTATTACCGTGAGATTAGATAATTCGCATACATATAACATTGAAAATTGTAATAAAATTTTCGAAGATTTTTTCAGATATTGGCAAGCATTCTTCTTTTCTAGGAATCCAAAAGTTTGAAGAGACAATTCCTAGTTTCAATCATCAGCTCACGATCAGTGGATATAACTACTAGTTTTCTTCTTCAGTTAATATTAAATGATCAACTCCACAACTTACAGACGGCAGAATCTCTTTTGCTGCAATGGAAATTTTTTCATGTTTGAAAATCACATAGACATAATTTTTCGAAATCATAGAATTTTTTTAGGAAATAATTTATATTTACAAGGGCTCGCAATCCATTCCCAACATATCACACACGATGCAAACTTTATGATTTCAGTTTCTGAAGAGAAGATGAAAAAACATTCTATTGTGCAACTACTTATCTTCTAACAAAAACAACATCTTTTTCTTCGTCATTGACGCAATAGCTCCATGGTGTGGGCCAAGGTCGTCTGCCTACTGGCAGATTCCGAGACAGAAGACGTGTTCCTTTTTTTACGATGTAGGGCTGTCAGCCCCAAGCCCAACAGTCATATTAGACGGTAAGTAGATTTAAAGGTTATTTAGGTTTAAACTAGATTCCGAACCACTCCAAACATCAATGACACCGCCGGGACTCGAATCCGAAACTTGTGGCACCGAGCTCCACAGCGCTAGTCACACAGACATAAAGATCAACAAAATTATGGCATCTAAAAATCCCTTCTAGATCATTTTAAATTCAGCGTCATAGAAATAAAATATACAATCACCAAGTTAATACATTTATAGGTGAAAATGAGCAAATAATAATCCTAAAAAATCATTATCTCTAATATACAGACTGAATTTTTCTCAGAACAAATCTTCTATTATTCAAATCTTGTTAATGATCCATAAATTAAACACTGTTATAATATTTTGACCGGGGCCTGAATGGCCGAGTGGCTAGTGCTCTGGCGCTCGGTACCACAGGTTTCGGGTGTGAATCCCGGCGGTGCCATGGATGTTTGTAGTGGTTCGGAATCCACTTTAAACCGTAGGTCCCGGTCTAATAGGATCGTAGAGCGTTGCGGGGGCATTGTTACTCCACGTCCTTGGCTTATCTTCAAGTTACACGCGCCCCCTGGGTAATGCAAAGTGAGTAACGTCTGTGCAGCGCTTGCCATAAGGCATCCAAGACAAGTGTCTAAGTGTTTGCCAGCTGGGTTGGAAAAAAATAGTAATATTTTGACCGAGTATTTTCACATTAAGTTTATATTCACTGTTTATACTTTCTGTATTGCGTATCTTTAGTTTTACTTATGCTTATGTTAATTATATAGCCTTATGCTACATTTTAAAATTTTCATAAGATTAAATGTATTCCTGTTTAATAACACAATTTATTTTCTTTTACAATTTTGATATAAATGTAACTACCCTCATGTTTTAATTGGTGGAGGAATCATACATATTAGATATAAAAAGCAAAATAAATTCCAGTAAAGACAAATGTCGTCTTATCATCATCATCATCATCATCATCAGTAACGCAACAGCCCCTTGGTGCGTCAAGGTCGTTTGCCTACTGGTAGATTTCGAGACAGAAGTTGTTTTCTTTTTAAGGAGTAGGGTTGTCAGCCCTACAGTAACCCGTTCTATACATTCTGTTACATATTATAAACCCTTTTTAAATTTAATGAAGCTTTTTATAAAAAACAATTAAAGTAAACGACTGCCAGTAATATAAAAAACATTTACATCTCTAATTAAAAAATTTTAATTGTTCATTGAGATTTAATTAAACAAATCCTGACACGAATAACATTGTTACAAAAAAAATTTGAAATGAAACAAAATTTTAAAGGATTATATGAAAAGGAAAATAATTTTATGCGAGCATACTTATAATTAATTCAATATGATAGTTAAGCTTATTTATTTACAGATATGATTTTGAAATTTAGAAGTAAAAACCTTTTTCAGAAAAAAAAACGACCTTCTTTTAAATTCATTTTCGTATTATTAAACGAAAATGAATTTAAAAAAAGGTCGTTTTTTTTTCTGAAAGAGTTTTTTTCGCCGGAATTATTAAAATTAAGAACCACAGCGAGGATTAAATATGATTATTTCTTATTCTTACTTTGTTTTTTTACTAATCAAAACGATAATCCTCTTAAAAGCTCTTAATACTGTATTTTACAACATGAGCTAATGAAATGTAGAACGAAATACTCTTTTTTTACTGTAACTTTATATTCTGTGCTTATTCTTTTGAAATACTTTGTCGCTATAACAAATATTAAATACAGTGAGCTTTCTTGTTTAATTAGAAATGGTATTTCAACTGGAGGGAGTTAGAAATGTTTAATTAAATGAAACCCCAAACAAACAAAGAATAAATCACAAGTAATATTTGTTTTCTTTTTTTATAATCTTTAAAATCGGTCTTGTTAAAGTTTTAAAAAAATAGTAAGTACAATACCAAGAAAATAAAAAAAAATTCCTACTTTTGACTTTTTTGAAATAAAAGCAACAACTTTAAGGTTATGAAGTTGTTTTTATTAGCACTAAAGTGTTTTTAATTGTAGCAATGGAAATATTTTTTGCTATTTTATGAGGAAGTTTATTTCAAAACAAAACTGGGTTTTTCATTTTAGTTAACTTTTTTTTTTATCTAAATCGCCTAGCTATAACAGTTTCTTCTAATTAAGTTGCAAACAGAACATTGCCAACTGGGTAGTAATTATACTAATAAAATAGTTTTAAAGATTTATTCGTGCAAAAGTTTAAAAAAAAGTCATATAGAATATAATTTTATTTGGGTTTTTTATTATTTCTTCTTCTTTCATGGTGAAACAGCTTCATTATGGGTCAAAAAAATTTGTCTACTGGAAGATTGTATACCGGCTGTCAGCCCTACATCCAAAGTTCTACAGTCATATTAGACCGGGATCTACGATTTAAAGTGTATTCCGAACCACTACAAAGATTCATGGCACATCCTGGACTCGAAACTTGTGGCATGGAGCACCAGATTACTAGTCATTCGGTCATCAGGCCCTCAACTGTCTTGTGCCAAGGTTTATTTAGCTATTGTGAATATACGAATTTCATTTTCAGTCTTATTAGACATTAATT
This sequence comes from Caerostris darwini, assembly GCA_021605075.1. Taxonomy (NCBI): domain Eukaryota; kingdom Metazoa; phylum Arthropoda; class Arachnida; order Araneae; family Araneidae; genus Caerostris; species Caerostris darwini. The sequence continues at coordinate 637,870 of BPLQ01007013.1, read as the reverse complement.
ATTCTGTTACATCTTCGATTTCAACCTAAGTTCTGCATTCTTCTGTGTCAACATATAGATTTAAACTCTATTCAACGACTTTTTGATAACATACTTTATTTTTTTGTTGCCATTTAATATTTTTTTTTCAATACTTCATAATGAACACTGTATTTAATTGTTAAATTTGTAATAAAAATTTAAAAGAATTTTTTTTTTACCAGTTTGGTAATTAATTATTTTAAAATAATAGACAAATCTAATATTAAAATGGTACTTAGAAAAATAATTTTAAATTGATTGTAGTTAAATATATTTCATGTACAAATATTACAGTAATGAATTCAATACATTCGGTTACTTATTATAAGCTCTTTTTAAATTTAATGAAGCTTTTTATAAAAAAACAATTAAAGTAAACGACTGCCAGTCAAAAAAAATCCCTACATTTCTAATTAAAAAATATTAATTAAACAAATCCTGACTCGAATAACATTGTTATTAAAAAAATTGGAATGAAACAAAATTTTAAAGGATTATATAAAAAATAAAATAATTTTATGGGAGGGTACTTATAATTAATTCAACATGATAGTTAAGCTTATTTTTTTTACAGATATGACTTTGATATTTAGAAGTAAAAACCTTTTTCAGAAAAGAAACGACTTTTTTTTAAGTCATTTTCGTTTAATAAATCGCTTGAATTATTAGAATTAAAAACCGCAGCAAGGATTAAATATGATTATTTCTTATTTTCTTATTCTCACTTTGTTTTTTAATTAATCAGAACAATAATCCTCTTAAAAGTTCTTAATACTGTATTTTACAACATGAGTTAATGAAATGCAGAACGCAATACTCTTTTTTTTAGTGTAACTGTATACGTTTGCTTATTCTTTGAAGCACTTTGTCGCTAACAAATGTTAAATCCAGTGAGCTTTCTTGTTTAATTAGAAATGGTATTTCAACTGGAGGGAGGGAGGGAGAAATGTTTAATTAAATGAAACCCAAACAAAACAAAAAATAAATCACAAACAAGTAATATCTGGTTTTTTTTTCATAATCTTTAAAATCGGTCTTGTTAAAGTTTTAAGAAAATATTAAGTACCATACCAAGAAAATAAAAAAAACTCATACTTTTGAAATAAAAGCAAAATTTTTAAGGTTATAAAGTTGTTTTTATTATTATTAAAGTATTTTTAACTGTAGCGATGGAAAATGTTTTGCTATTTTATGAGGAAGTTTATTTCAAAACAAAACAGGGTTTTTCATTTTAGTTAACTGTCGTTTTTTTTATCTAAATCGCCTAGCTATAACAGTTTCTTTTAATTAAGATACAAACAGAACATTGCTGGGTAGTAATTATACTAATAAAATAGTTTTAAAGATTTATTCGTGCAAAAGTTTCAAAAAAAAAAAAAAAAAATAATCATATAGAATATAATTTTATTTGGGTCTTTTATTATTCCTTCTTCTTCCATGGTGCAACAGCATCATTATAGGACTAAAAAATTTGTCTACTGGAAGATTCCGAAACATGACTTTTCTTTTTGAGGGGTAGGGCTGTCAACCCTACATTCAACGCTCTACAGTCATATTAGACCCGGATCTACGGTTTAAAGTGAACCACTAAGTTAAAGTTAAAGTTTTAAAAAAAATATTAAGTATAATACTAAACAATGAATAAACTCATATTTTTGACTTTTTTAAAATAAAAGCAGCAAATTTAAGGTTATACCTGAAAAAAAAAATTGTTTTTATTAACTTTAAAATGTTTTTAATTGTCGAGGAGGAAATGTTTTTTGCTACTTTATGAGAAAATTTATTTCAAAATAGAACTGGGTTTTTCATTTTACTTAACTATAGTTTTTAATCTAAATCACTCAGCTTAACGGTTTTTTTTAAATAAGATGTAAACAAAACATTGCAAACTGGGAAGTACACTCAAGAGCCAAAACATTATGACCACCTGTCAATAACGAGTTGGCCCACCTTTGGCGCGCTACACAGCTTCAACCCGCCTTGGTATGGATTAATACCACCACTTAATACCAGTTAAATACCACTTCCACCTGATCACGTGCCTTCCACGTCATCCAGGCGAGTTCATTGCAAAATGTAGGGGTGGTCATAATGTTTTGGCTCTTGAGTGTAGTTATACTAATAAAACAGTTTTAAAAATATATTTATATAAAATATAAATATATATTTATATTATACAAAATTTTCAAAAAAAAAAAGTAATCAAAATTTTTTATAGAATATAATTTTATTTAGGACTTTAATTATTTCTTCTTCTTCAGTGGCGCTCTGCGGGCCTGTGGCCAAATGGCTAGCGCTCCAGCCTTTGGTTTGACAGGCTTCAGGTTCGAATTATAGCGTTGGCATGGATGTTTGTTAGGGGTTCAAAATCCACTTTAAACTGTAGGCCCCGGTCTGTTTAGTCCTCGTGTGCACAAGATGACCGTAGGGCGACAAACCAAACCAATAAATGGCACAGCACCTTCATTATGTGTCAAGGTCGTTTGTCTACTGACAAATTCCGAAACACGAAATCTTTTCTTTTTGCGGGATAGAGTTGTCAGCCCTACGCCCAATAGTCATATTATACCGGGGCCTACGGTCCGAGTGGATTCCGAATCACTACAAACATCCATGGTACCGCCAGCTCTCGAACACGAAATCTGAAGCACAGAGTGCTTGTTATTGGGCCATCATGCTTCGAACTTTTATTATTTACATTATAAAATTTAAAAAATAACTAATTTAATCAAAATAGTTATCATGACAACTGATTAGATATAAATCTCCCGTATGTAATGTATGATGCATTATATGAATTATGTACGTATATACAGAGAAAGGCAGAGAAAGGCAGAGAAAGAGGTAGATAGATGGATAATTTATTTTTATTTTACAATTAAATATTGTAATATTCAATAGTTATAAATATTATACCAAAATTTTTTTTGTTTGTTACTTCTTCTATTACTCATATATTTCTTCAATTTTATATTACTTTTATTTTAACTTTAATTAATTCTTATATAATTCTAACAGAATTTCAATTTTTTTCGAATGCTATTTAAGCGACGAATTACGAAACTACGAACTAGGAATTTTTTTTTTATTATAATTGGAGGTCATATTACTAAGAAATCAAGTAATTTCTCCTGAATGCTAAAAATATACTTATTACTTAGTACTATTGCAAGAGCGTCTGAAAGATTTGCCGCACAAATGATGCAAAATTCCTCACCGCCGGCCGAGAAGGAAAGAAAAGATTCGAAATGCACCTGCTCTCTATCATGCCAAGTCAGCGTCGAACACGGAGATGCAATCACACGCAGACGTTTCAAAAGAGGTGCTGAATTTGCATCAGATTTGTCTCTATTATTACAGCAAAAAAAACATTAAGGTTTTTTTCCCTCATAAAAAGTTCAGCACTTTTTTTTTTCTCTTTTGGTGGAATAAAGCAACCCCTAGCCTTTGAAGTTGCTTTTTTGATCAGAAAGGTTGAGATCTGTATCACGTATTCAGGTCGCAAGATAATGGGAGCTATTATTATTATATGCCATTAAGGCAGAAGGGGTCGAATTTGAAATACTGTCATTGTTTTGAGGGGGGTTGAGTGACAATGTTATCTTCCGTGAAATGTCTCTGTCATATTGAGGGAAGAATGCACTCGTCGGCTTCTGAAAGGACGAAAAATCGATTCTTTCCGATGGCGGGAATTACAGTCATTTGCTTTTTTTTGAAGAAAAAAAATCAACGGGTAGATTTTGTGGAGATTGTGGCACCGAAGTATTCTTTGACAATCTGATTGCCAAGTTTCAGATATTTTCCCCTTTACAATATGCAAATGACAGATTCTTCTTCCCAGTCTTCCTAAAAGGCAATAATCTCTGTCCAGTCTACAAACACTGTAGTGGCTCATTTAAGAAAAAAAACTGAATTTAATAAGATTGCAATTTTTAATAAGGGAATTTGATTTGTGTATGATATTAAGATACTTGATGTGTGCCTGTGATTGACATTATGTGGCACTATCAACTGATTTAGTGGTAACGTATTTAGCTAACGTGCAGGACACATGTTCGATTCTATTGCTGACTGTCATGCATTTAGACAATAAGAGACTCAATGTTGATGCGACAGCTTTTATAAAGTGTCAACATCGATAATTCTTTTAGATACATACAGGGTTTCTTTCAATATGATGGGCTGTTACCCGCAAACGTCCTCTAGAAATTCTATATCCTCCTCTCATCAGGTTGCAGGGGCATATAATATATAATATATATAACACATACACATAAAAACCAAATATTGAAGTATTCGTTATATATAACGAAACAAGTGAAGCCGTCAAAAAATTTAAAAATAGTTTGAAAAAATTGTAAAAACTGAAGTAGGGTTACAGTGCTAATAGCTGCTAAACATAATAATAGTTTACATATAAAAAGCATAGGAACAGAAAAATCACAAAATGTGACTTAGAAAAACGACCTTTTACAAGAGAAAAGATACTACTGGTATTGGCTACAAGTAAATTGTATAACAAAACCATCAGCGCATTCACAATGTAAACCCCTAACCTCTAACATTCAAACTTCTCCCTCATCCCTCTCCCAAGAAAAAAAAAGAAGCAATTGTTTAAAATCCGAAGTGAGCATAAGCTGCAGTAAAGAAATTGAAAATTCATTTAACTAGAATAATAATGAAATTGTTGAACAGCATAAACTGCGTAAGCAGATAAAAAAAATTGCAAAAAATATAAAATGTCAGGGTGTGAACAGATGTCGATTAGGAAATTCATAAAATCAGAAAGAAAATAATAATCCCTAAGGAAAATAATTATAATATCCTGAGTATAGCTTTATCAAAGAATAATATACCATAGAATAATTTACCATTTCTATCCTCAGGATATTTTCAACCATGCTAATTTTGCTCACTTTAAGATTAGATAAAAGTCAAAGATGCATCTAGCGGCGTATTCCGATAACAGGGAAACATAATAATTTACCATTTATGCATTCTCATTGTTGGGTTTTTTATGGCATAAACATTAAAACACGAAGCCCATCTTTGGTCAACATAAAAATAAAAACTGATGGCTAGCGATTGAAAAAACGACGGTTAAATGCGATGGTCTTGTTAATTGCAAGAATTATTGCTTGATAAGCAAATAGATTATGATAGATGGGCTCATTTCAATAGTCAGTCTTCTAGACAGTAATTTTCCAAACTTTCTCCGAAAGACATGAATATGTGGATCTTCCAAACTCTCCTGAAGGTCAGTCGTGTAACACTATAATTATACCACATCCCTGTGTTTAGAGCTGCGATGCCGTTTTACAGTTTTGTATTGGTTTGGTTTGGTTTGGTTTGTCGGATACAGTTTAACGGATTCCGAAACGCTAACAAGCATCCATACCACCACTAAGATTCGAACGTGAAATGTTGTTTGATGCTGTACCGTTTTCTCTTTTTTAAGTATCTACAGTTCAAAACTGAACTCATTGTGACGAGTGGTTCTGTAACATTTTGAAAGTGGAACTTTAATTATAATAACCCTGTACATTGTGTACCTGAAAACGCATCGAATTCAATCCATTACATATATCGTGTAGAATTAATTTATAACGTTTTAAACTCCATTTATTGTATTATTCTGTAAATTTTGTAATTATTACATATATGTTGTTATCAATAATTATTTTGAAATTGTATTAAAACAACGATTACAACAATGAATTTAAACCCAATAATGCAAATACCCAGTTTATTCTGTTTTGTAATTTTTGAAAACATATTTTTAATGTAAAACAATTAAAATATGACAACTTTTATATTTTTCTATTTGAATCAATAATATCTCAAAAGTGGCAGGGTTATAAAAAAAGGGGATCATAAGATTTTAAAATTCCCTTTCCTCTTTCTTTTAATAATCGAGTTACTAAATTTATTGAGGCACTTGAGTCACGTTCACTTATCATCACATAATAGGTAGAGGAGGACTTCCTTACTGAGTGGAGGATCTAATGGAGCCATTAACAACCATCATTATTTTAACGAAGCCGAGTGTGTTGCGAGTTCATTAGTCAACATCATTTAAAGGGAACTTGAGCCTCCGCTTTAAAATAGGGTACACATTTATTAATTAAATATAGAGCACAAAATAAACTCCTATTACAATTAAACTTTGGAAATCTTCAGTCAGAAGATAACATGTATTGTAGCTCCTTGATTACAATATCTTCTAGTGATCGCATTATTTGCCATGTTTTTTGTTTATTTATTTATTTTTTGTTAAATCTACCACCTCCTTTTTTTAATGTTTAAAATTTCAAATTCCTAATTAAAAGCCTACAAATTAATAGATAAGAACAAAACTGAAATATAAAGTTCTAATAAAATAATTTTAAATAGGAATATATCATACAGAGATCTATACAATGAATACAGACCCATTTAAAATGATACACCCCCCCTAATAATAATTTTTTGGGATCAATTAAATGGCAGCCATATGAATAGTAAGTAAATCATAATATATCAGCAATGTAAAACAATCAAGATACTAAAGTAGCACAAATACAATATAAGGGTTTTCTTAAATGTAGTACTCCTATGTCTAGTAGTTATTTTCTAATTAGTGTAAAACTATCAAGATTCGGAAAAAGTTAATAATTATATAATATGCAATAATTAATAAGATACAAAATAATAAATATTGTACTATTTAACGCACACACACATATTATATGTATATATATATATATACGTTCAAGTATCATCAGTTCAAATTTGTGCTCATTGAGACGAGTAGTTCTTTTTTTACAGCATTTTGAAAGTGGGACTTTAATTTTAATCACCCCGTATATATATATATATATATATATATATATACACGGGGTGATTATAACGGGGGCTAAATGTAAAAAAAGAACTATTCATCACAATGAGCACAAATTTGAACTGAAGATACTTGAACGAGGGGAAAATGGTTCCAAAAAAGGTTCCACCGATTTTTTTCTATCAAATTCGATATGACCTTGCCGTGATAGATGGGCTTTCCACTAACAGTGTCATAACTGTTGAATGTCTTGGAACTCATTTTTTTTCGTCAAGAAACCAACACAAGCAAGCACCTTGAACACTGCAGTTGGTTTAATGTGCAACTCAGGCCAAATACATTGTCATTTCGATTCAAATATCGCTGACAGCCGAATTCACTTTCTTTAGACCACTTACAGCGCCATCTATTAATACACTTTGCTCTTTTTTTGATGCCACACCGTTTTCACACTTCTTCAAAGATATTCAGTTCAAATTTGAACTCATTGTGAAGAGTAATTATTTTTGTACAGCATTTTGAAAGTGGGACTTAACTTATAATCACCCTGTATATATATATAAAAGTCAAAAGAAAAGCCTACGATTTCTATTCAAAAATTCATTTTTAAGGAAAATGCCATGTGAATTTTTTTAAAGAAGTAAAATATAAAAGGGAGAAAAAAAGGGATTTTCTTCCCCGCGTTATTTTTCTCAGTGGCAAAAAAAAAAAAAGATCTAGATCTTTTTTAGTGCTATAAGCCTATTTTAAGTGAGTGCTTTTTTTGTTAGTCTAAAACCATCAAAATTCAGAAAAATTTAAAAATTTATAATATTTATAGAGTAAATAAATATTAAGATGAATATCTACTACTGGTATACAATTAAAAAGTGCCTTCCACATTAAACTGATGAGAATAAAACCCTAAGATTACTATTCAAAATTAATTTTGGAGGTGAATACCTATTTTAGGACTTAAATAGAAAGGAAATTTTTTTGGAAAGGGATACGTTCATTGGTTTTTTTTTCCTCAGCGGCACGAAATTTAGATTTTTTTAATGCATTAAGTTCAATAAGTCTATTTTATGTGCTTTCTAGTTACTGCAGAACCATCAAAGTTCAGAAAGATTTTATAAATAATAATACTTAAATATTAAATAAATATTAACATGTGTAGTAACTATTTCGTAAAAAGAAAACATCTCTAGATATCTGCCAGCAGGCAGACGACCTTAGCCCACCATGGGTCTGATGCGCCATTAATGATGATGCGCCATCATTAATGGTGCATCAGACCCATGGTGGGCTAAGGTCGTCTGCCTGCTGGCAGATATCTGGAGATGTTTTCTTTTTACGACGTAGGTTTGTCAGCCCTACGTCCGAAGCTCTATAGGCATAAATTTAAAAAAAAAACTATTTTTAAACTAAATCGCCTAGCTATAACTGTTTTTTTTAAATATGATACTAATAAATCAGTTCTAAAAATGTATTCGTGCAAAATTTCAGAAAAGGTAATGAAAACTTTTCAAAGATTATAATTTTATTTAGGACTTTTATTATTTCTTCTTCTTCAATTTCGCAACAATTTCATTATGGGTTAAGTCCGTCTGCAGGCTGGCAGATTTCTATACAGTAGATGTTTTCTTTTTACGGCATAGGGTTGTGAGCTGTACTTAAACGCTCTATAGCCGTATTAGAGCGGGACATACAGTTTAAAGTGGATTCCGAACAACTGCAAACATCCTTCGCGCGACCGAGACTCGAACCCGAAATCTGTGGCACCGAACACCAGAACAGCTACTATTATACGATTCACAAATGTATTCCAGTTTAAAATTGATGAAAAAAAAATACTATTTACGATACAAAATTCATTTTTGTGGTAAATACCATGTGATTTTATAAGAAGTAAAATAAAAGAGAGTTTTTTTTTTGGAAATGGATTCATTCCTCAGGTTGTTGTTGATCTCTTTTTTCTCAAAATTAAGATACTTTCAATACATTAAGTCTGTTTTGATTTGGCGCTTTCTAGATAGTATGATCAAAATTCAAAGAAATTTAATAATTTATAATTTTATATAATAAATAAATAAGATTTATGTTTATATAACATAAATTTATTATTAGAATTATATTTATTTATATTATTTTTTTTCCTTTCATCCTTTTTATTTTGTAACTACTACTACTACACAAAATAAAAAAATCTATTTTTCATTTTAAACTCTGACGGAATCACATTTTAAAACTTTGACCGAAAAACGTCTCAGATTACTCTTCAGAAATTCATCTTTTAAAGGAAAATGCCATGCGATTTTTTTTTAAAGTACTAAAAAAAGAAATTTTTTTTTTTTTTTTTTTTTTTTTTTTTTTGCAGAAAACGGTTCTATTTCCCGGCTACAAAAAAGGGTCCAGACTCTTTGAGTGCCATAAGCCCATTTTCAGTGGGTGCTTTCTGCTTCGAACAGAGCTATCAGGAGTGGGAAGCTATCAAACTCGAAACGGGCGAGATTTTCACGTGAAAGAGAAATTGGATTAGGGCTTTTAACATTTGAGGCTTCTCTCTCTCTGAGGACACCAGTATCGTTTGTGGCTTTCGCTCCTCGTTATGTGATGGGGTTAGTCTGAGGGACAATACGTCAGTTACCAGGATCCAAAGAGTTTTAGAATGAATAAAGAATTCCATTTCATAGTATTGAACAGAATCCAGTAACTAATACTGCGTTCGAAAAGTAAGACCAATTTTCAACTTAAAATTCCCGATTTAGTTTGGTTTGTCGCTCTATGGTCATCTTGTGCACACTTTAGGCTAAGTAGACCGGGACCTACAGTTTAAAATGGATTCCGAACCACTACAAACATCCATAGCACCGCCGGGATTCGAACCCGAAACCTGTCGTACCGAGCACCAGATTAAAATTCCCGTAGCTTATGTAATTTCAATTTTTTTTCTTTTTTTACATACAATTTTGTTTGCGGAACCGTATAGAATGTTGCAGAAGGCATTCGGTGAGCATTCCTATATCGGAAAGTAATGTTCAAAAATGATATAAACAGTTCAAAGAAGGTAGAGAACGCGTTGAAGACGAAGAGCCCTCTGGTCGACCATCAACCTTAACCGTCGAAGCTCGCGTCCAAAAAATTAAAGATTTGGTGCTTGCAAACAGTCGATTTACAATTAGAGACCTTGCTGACAATGTTGGAATTTCAAAAGAATCGGTCAATTACATTTGGGTCCTCAAACGTGATTGGTACCGAAAACACTAAATGCGCTAGGTCACACAGCAGGGATTCTTCGTGACTTTTCGGCGACTACTTCGAGTGCGATGAAATGAATTTGGAAGAATTAAAAAAGAGTATTTGAAAAAAAAATTGGTCTTACATTTTGGGCGCAGTAGTAGAGAATACAATTTTATTGTATTGATCAGACTCCCATAACTATTCACTCGTTTCAGATATAGAGGTGTGACATTACCACTAAATGCCTTATTCGTCCCTGATGATGTCAAACTAGTAGTTTTATTGTGAATAGTTAGCGTTACTTTAATACTATGAAAAATTTTGTAATTTTATGCGTCTCATCCATAGCTCCATGTAAATGCGGGCATAGCTTTCAGTCTGAAAAGAATTAAATTAAAATTAGAAATTACAAAATATATTCCATAACAGCATATATTCCGGGAGGGCGTATAATCCGTGCATATATCAACGGCAAAAAAAAAGATATGTATAAGAATAAGTCCAAATATCCTTGCATCCTATGCATATTGAGTTTTATTTAATTTTGTAAAAGTTTAACTTCCTTCAGTCGGGCACTACTATTATGTTTCTTTCTTATACATAAATTTATATATGTTAAACTATTAGATTACTGCGAATAGTTAGCGTTACTTTAATACTGTGCAAATTTCTGTAATTTTATGCCTATAATCCTTAGCTCCGTATAAATGCAGCCTTAACTTTCTGACTGAAAAAATAAAATTCTCGCATATTCCATAGCGGCATATATTCTGATAGGGCGTATAATCCGTCCATATATCAACGCCAAAAAAAGCAAATATATATAAGAATTTATATTCGGAAAAGCCCAAATATCCTTACCTCCTATGCGTATTGAGTTTTATTTATGTAGTTACTGCAGAACCTTCAAAATTCAGAAAATTTTTATAAATAATAATACTTAAATATTAAGATGCGTAGTAACTATTTCGTATCTACTACTATACAATTCAAAAATGTATTCCACTTTAAAGCAGGTGAGAAAAAAACAAAAAATCCTATTTTCTATTCAAAGTTCATTTCTCAGATGAATACTATGCGATTTCAATCTAACTAAAATAAAAAGGGAAAGGTTTTTAGAAACAGATTCATTCCTTGGGTTGATGTTCTCTTTTTTTCCCAGCGCCTAAAGATTAAGATTCGTTCAATGCATTAACTAAATACAATCAGTCTGTTTTGAGTAGGTTGTTTTCTAGACAGATCAGAACCATAAAAACCCAAAGAAATTTAATAATTTATTAGATTTATATAATAAATAATTTTTTGTCTATTTATTATGAAATTTATATTTATTTATAATATGTTTTTTTCTTTCATGATTTTTATTTTGTAACTACTACTACCAAACAAAATAAAAGAAATCTATTTTTCATTTTAAACTCTGACGGAATCGCATTTTAAAACTTTGAACGAAAAACGTCTCGGATTACTCTTCAGAAATTCATCTTTAAAGGAAAATGCCATGGGATTTTTTTTAAAGTACTATTTTTTTTCTTTTTGTAGAAAACGGTTTTATTTCCCGGCTTGTTTTTCACAGCTACAAAAAAAAAAAAAAAAAAAAAAAAAGATCCCGACTCTTTTAGTGCCATAAGCCCATTTTCAGTGGGTGCTTTCTGCTTCGAACAGAGCTATCAGGAGCGGGAAGCTATAAAACTCGAAACGGCGAGATTTTCACGTGAAAGAGAAATTGGATTAGGGCTTTTAACATTTGGGGCCTCTCTCAGGACAGCAGTATCGTTTGTGGCTTTCACTCCTCGTTACGTGAAAGGATTAAATTAACTTTTGAATCGATTTCCAAGTGACAACACGTCAGTTATCAAGGATCCAAAGAGTTTTGGGATGAATACAGAATTCAATTTCATTGTATTCAACAGACTCCAATAACTAGTCACTCGTTTTAGATAGGTGTGATATATTACAGTGACATTACCACTAAACGCCCTAAGCCGTTGATCTCGGTCTAATATGACTGTAGAGCGTTGGATGTAGGGCTGACAATCTTACTCCTTAAAAAGTAAACAACTCCTGTTTCAAAATCTACCAGTAGGCTAACAGCCGTGGCCCACCAACCATCAAGGTTTATTGCGCCACTGATGATGATGATGATAAGACGATATTTATTTTTACTGGAATTTATTTTGCTTCTTATTTCTATTATATATGTTGTCCCCTACGAATTAAAACATGAGGGTGGTTATATTTATATCAAAATCTTAAAAGAAAAAATTAGAATTATGAAACAGGGATGCATTGAATATTAAGAAAATTTTAAAATGTAGCATGATACTATGTAATTTACATAAGCATAGGTGAAGCTAAACATACACGATACAGAAAGTATAAAAAATGGTTATAAATAACTATAAAGAGAATGCATGCGGTCAAAATATTATAACAATGTTTAATTTATAGATCATAACAAGATGTTATAGTTAAGAATGGAGATTTGCTCTTAGACAAATTCAGTCAGTATAATAGAGATAATGGTATTATTTGTTCATTTTCTCCTATAAATTTATTAACTTGGTGATAGTATATTTTGTCCATGAGTTGTATATTTATTTCTATGCCACTGAACTTAAAATTGTTTAGAAGGGATTTTTAGATGCCATGATTTTGTTGATCTTGATGACCGTGTGACTAGCGATGTGGCGCTCGGTGCCACATGTGTCGGATTCGAGTCCCGGTGGTGCCATGGATTGAATGTCATGGCTCGGAATCTACTTTAAACCGTAGGTGCCATCTAATATGACTGCTGGGCATAGGGCTGACAGCCCTACATCGTAAAAAAAGGAACACATCTTCTGCCTCGGAATCTGACAGTAGGCAGACGACCTTGGCCCACAATGGAGCTGTCGCACCAATGAAGAAGAAGAAGTTTTTGTTAAAAGATAAGTAGTTGCACAATAGAATGGCTTTTCAGTTTCTCTTCCGAAACAGAAATCATATTCTAAAAGTTTGCATCGTGTGATGTATGTTGGGAAAGAACTACAAGTGTTTCTAAATATAAATTTTTTCTAAAAAAAAATTCTATGATTTCGAAAAATTATCGCTTTATTCTTATATGGTTCTAATCTTGTCGCCAATTCTCGAATAGATAAACTTTTTCAGAAAGGAAATTGTAATTGAAACCACATTGCGTTGCGTCTAAAACACTTGCTTTAACATGGCTGTCTTTGTGCTCGTTGCCATACAAAACAATTGGATGAAGTCAATGTTTGCTTATGTGATCTGTCTCCAAATTCATATCGAAGAATTTTTATTTTCCAAAAACTTTAAGTCGTTTTTAATACAAATAACTCCAGCTTGAAGTATAGAATTGTGTTTGGCATCCGTGAGTGACTTTTTATATTTGAAACAGTAAAATGCGGAATCATTGGCAACTCCAGCTGTAGAACCATCTCTGAAAATATTAACGCCCAATTATCTGTAAAGCTTTTCCGATTCGGATTTTTAAATCCATGAAAAAGTTTGACGTTGGCCACTGAGTGTGTACAAATTTGACAAGTAGCTAAGCTAGACGGGTTCAAACAGAACAGTATGATAGAGGATAAATTTACTTTCGAATGAATTTTAATTACAATAAAAATAATTTTAATTATTAAAAGTTGAATAACGAATATTAAACGCTTTTCTTTCAACATTGATTTGTGCCACATATGTCTGATTAACCTTTAACAAGTATTTGATCAATCTATTTTCGAACTTTAAATGTTTACTGTTCACAAAATCTGTGATTTAACGATATCTTGAAACTTATTGTTCTTCTTTATTTGGCATAAGAAATAGTTTCATAGATTGTAAACGTTATTCGACCTTTTATGATTGATATGAAAATAGTTTCATATTTGTTAACTTATAAAGTTATAGTTCGAATTGTGTGATATGTTCCCGTTGTATAAATTACAATTTTTGTTTGAAATGAAGTAACTCTAGGACTATTTGCCCATATTTCTGCATCACGTGAGAGATTGGGGTCAATGAGTTTTGTATAGTACTGGTTTTTTTTTGTGTGTGAGTGCGTTGCCTTTTGAATCCCCACTCATTTCCGGCCATTATACAAAGACGATTAATTATTTTTTTAAGATGCTTAATTCATTTAATTTTTTCATCTGTTTTACGCCTAAGTATTCGAAGATCTTCTCGCTGCTTATTGATTTATAATTCAAATCAATCTTTGGACTAGTGAATATTGTATTAATTATCTATGTTATGAAACTATCTTGAAGTTCTAATATTCTGAAAGTTCAGAAAATGGGATACTGTTCAAAATATTCAGTTGACAAAGTGGTTTAATTTTCATATTTTTCTTTGTACTAATCGAAAGCTTTAGGGAGATTTTAATTCAGTTTAAATCATCTTATTTCTGATTATGTAATTAGTTTTGGGGACTTGTTTTCACTTCAGTTGTAAAATCTGGAGAATACCAACAGTTATCAACATTTGACATATTAATGTCACCAGCAGAAAATTTAAGCTTGAGGCTACTCAGTTAACTATTACTAAAAAAAAACTTTTTGGAAATTTTAATACTTAATTTTCAAAATGATTTTTAGTTAAATCGCAAAACTCTTTCCTAAAATACAGGATGATTACAATTAAATTCCCACTTTTAAAAAGCTATAAAAAAACCACTCTCCACAATAAGTTCAAATTTGAACTAAAGATGGGCTTTCCACTAACAGTGTCACAACTGTTGGACTTGGAAGTAATTTTTTCCGCATATTGAACACTACAGTTGGTTTAATGAGTAACTCATGTCAAATATGTTGTCATTTCTACTCAAAATATCACTAGCAGACGAATTTACTTTTTTAAGCCACTTACAGTGACATCTATTAATTCACTTTGGAACTTGTTTTTTTATGCCGTACCGTTTCCTTCTTCAAGTATCTTTAGTTCAAATTTGAACTCATTGCGACAAGTGGTTATTTTTTTACAGCATTTTGAAAATGGGAATTTAATTATAATCACCCTGTACATAGGATGTACAGATATTTAGATGTTTCCGGATATAAATTCTTATACATATCTTTTTTTTTTGTCATTGATATAAGCACGGATTATACGCCCTCTCGGAATATATGCCGTTATTGAATATACTGAAATTTTATTTTTTTCAGACTGAAAGCTATGCCTGCATTTATATGGCATTAAAGTAACGCTAACTATTTAAAATAAATCTACCAGTTTGACAATAAGACATGTAGTGGTTATATGACACCTCTATATCTGCAGCGAGTGAATACTTATGGGAGTCTGTTCAATACAATGAAATTGAATTCTTTATTCATCCCAAAACTGTTTGGATCCTGATAACTGACGCATTGTCACTTAGAAATCGATGCAAAAGTTAATTTAACCCCATCACGTAACAAGGAGCGAAAGCCACGAACGATACTGCTGTCCTCAGAGGGGGAGAGAGAAGCCTCAAATGTTGAAAGCCCTAATCCAATTTCTCTTTCACGTGAAAATCTCGCCGTTTCGAGTTTTATAGCTTCCCGCTCCTGATAGCTATGTTCGAAGCAGAAAGCACCCACTGAAAATGGGCTTATGGCACTAAAAGAGTCTGGATCTTTTTTTTTTTTGTAGCTGTGAAAAACAAGCCGGGAAATAAAACCGTTTTCTGAAAAAAAAAGGAAAAAAATTTTTTTTTCTCCCTTTTTTTAATACATTAAAAAAAAATGACATGGCATTTTCCTTCAAAAGATGAATTTCTGAAGAGTAATCCGAGACGTTTTACGTTCAAAGTTTTAAAATGCAATTCCGTCAGAGTTTAAAATGAAAAATAGATTTTTTTTATTTTGTGTGGTAGTAGTAGTTACAAAATAAAAAGCATGAACAAAAAACATATTATAAATAAATATAAATTTAATAATAAATAAATATAAATTTAATAATAAATAAATATAAATTTAATAATAAATAAATATAAATTTAATAATAAATAAATATAAAATTATTTATTATAAAAATGCAATAATTTATTAAATTTCTTTGAGTTTTGATGGTATTGTTCTGTCTAGAAAACACCGACTCAAAACAGACTTATTGTATTTAATGCATTGAATGAATCTTAATCTTCAGCCGCTGGGTACAAAGAAAACAACATCAACCCAAGGAATAAATCTGTTTCTAAAAAAATTCCCTTTCTATTTTAGTTATAATGAAATCGCATAGTATTCCCCTCAAAAACGAATTTTGAATAGCATATAGGATTATTTTTTATTTTTTTCTCACCGGTTTTAAATTGGAATGCATTTTTGAATTTTATAGTGGTAGTTACTAAATAGTTACTACACATCTTAATATTTATTTAATATTTAAGTATCATTATTTATAAAAATTTTCTGAATTTTGATGGTACTACAGCAACTACAAAAATAAAACTCAATATGCATAGGATGTAAGGATATTTGGGCTCTCACGGATATAAATTCTTATACATATGTTCTTTTTTTGCCGTTGATATATGCACGGATTATACGCCTTCTCGGAATATATGTCGCTATGCATTATATGAGAATTTTATTTTCTCAGTCTGAAAACTACGCCTGCGTTGAGATGAAGCTATGAATTAGAGGCATAAAATTACAAAATTTTGCATAGTATTAAAGTAACGCTAACTATACACAATAAGTCTACTAGTTTGACATACTCAGTGAAGAATAAGGCCTTTAGTGGTAATGCCACTGTGTTATCACACCTCTACAAATGTGCGCAAAAAGTAAGTTTTTTTCAAAAACTTTTATTTATTCTTCCAAATTTATTTCATCGCTCTTAAAGTAATCCCCTCCCGACACAATGCACTTAGGCCAACTTTTTTTCCAATCCTCAATGCTTACTAAAAAGTTTCGGCAGGGATGGCCTTCAAAGCGCGTGCCGATTCACGTTGAATCTCTTCAATCGACACAAAACATTGTCCTCTGAGTGGTCTTCTGAGTTTAGGGAATAGCCATAAGTCGCACGGTGTGAATTGATTGCCGACCAGAGGACTCTTCGTCTTTAACGCGTTCTCTGCTTTCTTTGAACTGGTTATACTCCTTCTAAACATTTCTTTCCTCTATAGAAATGCTCAACGAATGCCTCCTGCAACATTTTATACGTTTTCGGAAACAAAATTTAATGCAAGTTCTTTGCTCAATTAATTTAGACGTTTCAAAAATCGCCGGAATCATTTTTAGCTTCTCACAAAGCCAAGCGTAACTCAAACACTAATGAATAATTGGACGTCATAATTCACACAGATGTCAAGGAAAGTGCCAGCAACCTAACAAAGAAAAAAAAATTAAATTCAATAAGCTCCAGAAATTTTAAATTGAAAATTGGTCTTACTTTTTTGGACACAGTAGTAATATCACACATCTATATCTAAAACGAGTGAATAGTTATGGGAGTCTGTTCAATACAATGAAATTGAATTCTTTATTCATCCCAAAACTGTTTGCATCCTGGATAACTGACGTGTTGTCACATAGAATTCGATGCAAAAGTTAATTCAACCCCATCACGTAACGAGCAGCGAAAGCCACGAACGATACTGCTGTCCTCAGAGAGAGAGAGAGAAGGCTCAAATGTTGAAAGCCCTAATCCAATTTCTCTTTCACGTGAAAATCTCGCCCGTTCCGAATTTGAGAGCTTCCAGCTCCTGATAGCTCTGTTCGAAGCAGAAAGCACCTACTGAAAATGGGCTTATGGCACTAAAAGTGTCTGGATCTTTTTCTGTAACTGTGAAAAACAGCCCAATGAAATGAAACCATTTACCGAAAAAAAGAAAAAAAATTCCTTTTTTCGTACTTTAAAAAAAATCGCATGGCATTTTCCTTTAAAAGATGAATTTCTGAAGAGTAATCCGAGACGTTTTTCGTTCAAAGTTTTAAAATGCGATTCCGTCAAGGTTTAAAATGAAAAATAGATCTCTTTTTTATTTTGTAGGGTAGTATATTAACAAAATAAACAGCATGATTGAAGAAAACATTATTATAATCTGTTTCTTTCAGTCATGCTTAAATATAAATTTAATAATAAAAAAAACAATATTCATTATATAAATGTAATAAATTATTAAATTTCTTTGTGTTTTGATGATACTGCCCTGGTAAAAAACACCGATTCAAAACAGACTTATTGTATTTAATGCATTGAACTAATCTTAATCTTCATCCGCTGGGAAAAAAAGATCGCAACATCAACCAAAGGAATGAATCTGTTTCTAAAAACCTTCCCTTTTTATTTTAGTTATAATGAAATCACATAGTAATCACTTCAAAAACGAATTTTTGATTATTTTTTATTTTTTTCTTACCGGTTTTAAATTGGAATGCATTTTTGAATTGTATAGTTGTAGTTACTAAATATACTCATGTTTGTGAAAATTGCAACACCATGAAAGACTTACGAGAGTGAGTTGAAATTTTCAGGAAATACAAATTAGCGCATGATATGCAAATGATTAGAATTTCAAATCCGTAGCGCATGCGTATTCTGAGCAGCGCCCTCTGAACGGCGGATGGATCCGAATAAATAGACGGCTGTAGCGAGGCGTGTATGGTTGTCGGTGGTTATCTGCTAGTGGTAAACGTTAGCTCAATCGTTACTTATGCCTCTTCGACGAAAGAGAGCGAGATTTGAACAACTTACAGAGTTTGAACGGGGGAGAATCATCGGCCTTCGTGAAGCTGGATTGTCTTATCGTGCAGTAGAAGCTCGTGTGCAGCGTAACAGCAGCACAGTGATGCGTCTTTGGAAGCAGTGGACGGACGAGTGTCGGACAACTCGGAAATCCGGGAGTGGACCCCGAAATATGACGTCAGCTCGCGATGATAGACACCTGGTCCGTATGGCGCTGACGGACCGTACAGCTTCCTCTAGACAATTGGCAGCACAGTGGTCAATAGCTACAGGTGTTTCATTGTGTGCTTCATCAATTCGTAGACGTCTGCTGCAGCGTAGACTCCTTTATACAGGATCCCTCTCACGCTAAACCATCGCCGCCTGCCGCTACAATTGGCAGCTCAGCATAGAGACTGGCGTGCTGATTGGCCGCATGTCGTGTTTTCTGACGAATCCCGCTTTAATTTGTGGTATTATGATGACCGCATTCGTGTCAGACGCTATGCCGGTGAACGCCACCTTCGGGAGTGCATTATCGAACGGACACCCGGAGTTATTGTCTGGGGTGCCATAGCATATCATGGACGATCTCAATTGCTAAGAATTGTGGGCAATCTGAACAGCAACCTGTACATCAGTGAAGTTCTACAGCCCCAAGCTGTTCCCTTCCTTTAAAGCTTGCCAGGCGCTGTATTTCAACAGGACGATGCCCGCCCTCATATCGCTAGGACTGTTCAATCCTTCTTTGCAACGCGGTAGGTACAGCTTCTTCCTTGGCCTGCGTATTCCCCGGATATGTCACCGTTTGAACATGTGTGGGATTTCATTGGTCGGCGTCTCGCTCGTGATCCTCATCCTGTTGCTCCTGCAGACGAACTCTGGGTGCGCATACAAACAATATGGAATGCTCTTCCTCAGGCAGACATTCAAAATTTGTTTGACTCCATGCCACGTCGTGTAGCGGCACTTATTGCGGCGCGTGGTGGCTACACAAAATACTGATACCGATCTCTTTTTATTGTTTGTTTGATTTGAACTTTTAATCATTTATTTGTACCACTACCACTCAACTGTGTATTAAATTTCTTTCAATTATGACGATTCTTTCATGGTGTTGCAATTTTCACAAACATGAGTTTAGTTACAATGCATCTTAATATATATTTAATATTTAAGTATTATTATTTATGCAATGTATATGAATTTTGAAGATTCTGCAGTAACTACATAAATGAAATTCAATATGCATAAGATGTAAGGATATTTGGGGTTATCCAGATATTAATTCTTATACATATCTTCTTTTTTTACCGTTGATATATGCACGGACTATACGTATTCTCGGAATATATGCCGCTATGAAATATACGAGAATTTAATTTTTTTCAGACTAAGAATAATTTTTTTCAGAGAGCTGCGAATTATAAGCAAAATTACAAAATTTTGCATAGTCTTAAAGTAATGCTAACTATTCACGATAAATCTACTAGTTTGACGTGCTCAGTGAAGAATAAGGCATTTAGTGGTAATGTCACACCTCTATATCTAAAATGAGTGGCTAGTTATGGGAGTCTGTTCCATTCAATGAAATTGAATTCTTTATTCATCTAGAAACTGTTTCGTTCCTGACAACTGACGTATTGTCACTCGGAAATCGATGCAGAAGTTAATTTAACCCTATCACGTAACGAGGAGCGAAAGCCACGAACGATACTGCCATCCTCAGAGAGAGAGAGAGAGAGAAGCCTCAAATGTTAAAAGCCCTAATTCAATCTCTCTTTCATGTGAAAATCTCGCCCGTTTCGAGTTTTATAGCTTCCCGCTCCTGATAGCTCTGTTCGAAGCAGAAAGCACCCACTGAAAATGGGCTTATGGCACTAAAAAGTCTGGATGTTCTCTTTTTTTTTTTTTTTTTTTTTTTGTAGCTGTGAAAAACAACCTGGGAAATAAAGCCGTTTTCTGGAACAAAAGAAAAAAACAATTTTTCCTTTTTTAGTACTTAAAAAAAAAATTGCATGACATTTTCCTTTAAAGATGAATTTCTGAAGAGTAATCTTAGACGGGTTTTTCGTTCAAATTTTTAGAATGCGATTCGGCAGGTTTAAAATGAAAAATAGATTTTTTTTTTGTTTTATATGGTAGTGGTTACAAAATAAAAAGCATGAATGAAAAAAAAAAACAACAACATAAATTGAATAAATGTAATTCTAATAATAAATTTATAATAAATAAATATAAATCTTATTTATTTATTGTATAAATGCAATAAATTATTAAATTTCTTTGAATTTTGATCATACTGCTCTGTCTGGAAAACACCGACTCAAAACAGACTTATTGCATTTAATACATTGGGTGAATCTTAATCTTGAGCTTCTAAGAAAAAAAACCAGCCCAGGAATGAATCCATTTCCAAAAAAATTCCTTTTTTATTTTACTTCGTATAAAATCACCTGATATTCACCACAAAAATGAATTTTGAATAGTAATCATAGGATTTTTTCTCTTATCATTTTAAATTGAAAGGCATTTTTTAACAGTATAGTAGTGGTAGATATTCATCTTAATATTTATTTATTGTATAAATATTTTAAGTTTTTCTGAATTTTAATGGTTCTGGACTAACTAAAAAACCACCCTTAAAATAAGCTTTATAGCACTAAAAAACGATCTAGAATTTTTTTTTTGCCACTGTGAAAATAACGTGGGAGAAGAAAATCCCTTCTTTTCCCTTTGCTATTTTATTTCTTTTAAAAAAATCACATAGCCTTTTCCTTAAAAATGAATTTCTGAATAGAATTTTTGTTTTGTGAGTAGGTTTTTATAGCACTTTTAAAGTGATATATATCATTTTAAAAGTGCTCTCTCTCTATATATACAGGGTGATTATAATTAAAGTACCACTTTCAAAATGCTGTAAAAAAAGAACCACTTTCTACAAGCAGTTCAAATTTGAATTGAAGATACTTGAAGAAGGGGTGGAAACAGTACGGCATCAAAAAACTGCAAAGTGCATTAATAGATGCTCTGTAAACAGCATAAAGAAAGGGAATTAGGCTGCCAGTGATATTTTGAATCGAAAGGACAACATATTTGACATGAGTTGCACATTAAACTAACTGCAGTGTTCTAAGATTTTGTTTGTTTACGGTTTTTGACGGAAAAATTACTTCCAAGTCATTCAACACTGTTAGTGGAAATCCCACACATCACGGCAAGGTCATAACAAATTGGATGGGGAAAGTCGGTGGAACTTTTTTAGGCACTTTTTTTTGATGCCATACCGTTTGCCCCTTCTTCAAGTATCTTCAGCTCAAATTTGAACTGACGAGTGATTCGTTTTTTACATCATTTTGAAAGTGAAACGTCAATTAAAATCATGTACACTCATGTCCATAAATTAAGGATAATTCAGAATCACACAGAAATTGAACTTTCAAATAAAAATTTCACCTGTAGAATTATCACACACATCTTGAAGAAGAATATGCAAATTACAGGAAACCACCAGATGGCGCGGATAGTACGTCACAATGACGAGAGTGTAAGAGAGGGGTATATAAGGAATGGTGGCAAAGAAGTAAAATTGCTCACAAGCGCTTTAAAGGCCTTTCAGTGCAATAACCGCATAGTTATGGCACAAAGGAAGCATTTGGATGATTTTTTACGTGGTAGAATTATCGGACGACTGGAATGTGGACGTACCCAGCTGGAAGTATCCGAGGAACTTGGAATCGCCCAGCGTGTCATCTCCAGGCTTTGGCAACGATTCCAAGATGATGGCAATGTGAGTAGATGTTACAGCACAGGTCGCCCCCGAGTTAAAACGCCGAATAAGGACCGGACATCAGACCTGTCTCGTCAGCTCTCTTCAGCTACCGGTACGACAATTTCAAGGCACACCGTGTACAGACGCTTAGGGCACATTGGTCTTTATGCTCGTAGGCCTGTCAGATGTGTTCCACTTACCGCAACTCACTGTCGCCCGCGAATAACTTGGAGTAGAGAGCATGCATTGTGGACACCGCAACAGTGGTCTGGTGTGATGTTTTCCGACGAGTCCAGGTTTAGTTTGTAGTCTGATTCTCGCCGAACTTTCATATGGAGAGCGCCAGGTACCCGTTACCACGAAGAGAACACCATTGAACGACACCGTTACGGTGGTGCAGGATGGCTCGTTTGGGGAGGAATTATTCTTGGTTCCAGAACTGACCTGCATGTTCAGAGTGTGACGATGATAGGCCACATCTATCGGGATGTCATTCTGGAACAACATGTACATTTGTTTCGGGGCGCCATGGGTGTTGAATTTCTGTTTATGGATGATTACGCCCGTCCTCACCGTTCAAACATTGTAGACGAATGCCTTCAATTGGAGGATATCACCCGTATGGATTGGCCAGCATACTCACCGGACTTGAATCCAATAGAGCATGTGTGGGATATGCTGGGCCGACGAATTGCAGCCCGTCAACCCCCTCCCACCTGTCAACCGCAGTTTCGGAGGGCATTGCTTGATGAGTGGTGTAATATTCCCCAAGATCAGATTGATAATTTGATACTCAGCATGCCTAGGCGTTGTAAGGCCTGTATTGCATCGTCCGGGAGACATACTCCATATTAACCATCATACTAACCATGTTATACTGTTTTTTGTAATTAGGTTCTTTTTTGAAATTTGCTCCAGGGAGTAAAAATCGCAATTTTTATGAATTATGTCAAACATATAGCATCTTTTTTGCTCTTTACCTTTTGTTTAATAAATAGACTTTACAAATAAGTCAAATTTGTTTTGATTCTGTCTCTTTCTTTGCCTGAACTTCATTATCCTTAATTTATGGACATGAGTATATATATATATATATATATATGGGGATGTTGAATAGTACACTATTTATTATTTTTTATCTTATTAATTATTGCATATTATGTAATTATTATTTATTATTACATTTAGTTTACACATTAGTTCACACATTATTACATTAGTTTTACACTAATTAGAAAGTAACCACTGGAAATAGGAGTACTGCATTTAAGAAAACCCTAATATTGATTGTAAAATGAGTTTGCGCTACATTAGTATCTTGAATGTTTTACATTGCTGATATATTACTATTTATATGGCTGATATTTATTAGAGCCAAATTAATAATGTCATTTTATTTTAAATGGTATTTTATTCATTGTATATATCTCTGTGTTTTATATGCCTATTTAAAATTAACTGGTTGCATATTCTACTAAAACCTTATATTTTAATTTTGTTTTTATCTATCATTGATTTGTAGGTTTTTATTAGGAATTTGAAATTTTAACGCATAAAAAAAAAAAGGCTTTAAACTCTGAAAAAAAAAAGACATCAAATAATTCGTTCGCTAGGAGATTTTGTTATCTAAGAGTTACAACACCTATCACCTGCTTTCTGACTGAAAATTTCAAAAATTTAATTGTAATAGCAGTTTATTTTGTACTCTATATTTAATTAATAAATGTGACCCTACTTTAAAGCGGAGGCTCAAGTTCCCTTTAAATGATGTTGACTAATGAACTCGCAACACACTCGGCTTCGTTAAAATAATGATGGTTGTTAATGGCTCCATTAGATCCTCCAGCGAGTCAGGAAGTCCTCCTCTACCTATTATGTGATGATAAGTGAACGTGACTCAAGTGCCTCAATAAATTTAGTAACTCGATTATTAAAAGAAAGAGGAAAGGGAATTTTAAAATCTTATGATCCCCTTTTTTTATAACCCTGCCACTTTTGTGATATTATTGATTCAAATACAAAAATATAAAAGTTGTCATTTTTTAATTGTTTTACATTAAAAATGTGTTACAAAAATTACAAAATAGAATAGATAGGGTATTTGTACTATTGGGTTTAAATTTATTGTTATAATCTTAGTTTTAATACAATTTCAAAATAATTATTGATAACAACATCTATGTAATAGTAAGTAAATTTTCAGAATAATACAATAAATAGAGTTTAAAACGGTATAAATTAATTTGACAAGGTTCATGTAATAGATTGAATTCGATGCGTTTTCGGATACATAATGTATTGGGTGATTATGATTAAAGTCCTACTCTCAACATGCTGTAAAAAAAGAATCACTCGTCACAATGTTTACAAATTTGAATTGAATATACTTGAGTAAGGTGGAAACGGTGCGGCATCAAAAAGAGTTCCAAAGTGAATTAATAAACGGCGCTGTAAGCGGCTTAAAGAAAGTGAATTCAGCTGCCAGTGATATTTCGAATCGTAATTATAGCGTGTTTGGTATGAGTTGCACATTAAATCTACCGTAGTGTTCAATGTTCTTGATTGTGTTCGGTTTTCCGGTGGAAAAAATGACTTCCAAGTCAATCAACAGTTGTAACACTGTTAGTGGAAAGCCCATCCCCCACGACAAGGTCATACCAAATTGGATGGGAATAATGGGAGGAATTTTTTTTTTTTGATGCCATACTGTTTCTCACTTTTTCAAGTATCTCAATTTCAAATTCAACTCAAATCTTGACTTTAAAGTTATTCGTCCAAAATTGAAGTTTTTCAACTTGAAGAACATAATTTCCAAAAGTGTAAAGCGGCATCGCAGCTCTAAACGCAGTGATGTATTACGATTATAGTGTTACATGACCGATCTTCAGGAGAGTTTGCAAGATCCACATATAGATGTCTTTTGGAGAAAGTTTGGAAAATTACAACCTAGTCTTTTGAAATGAGTCACTGTGTCATAATCTACTTGCTTATCACGCCCTAATTCTTGCAATTATCAAAAATTTAACCAGCGCTTAAACGCTATCTAGCTTTTTTTATGTTATGTTTAATAAAGATGCTGTATAATAATGTTGAGAAGACTTCCTATTCTAATATTTGTGCCTTAAAAACCCAACAAAAGGCCACGAGAGGAGGGTGTCGTCTCATGAAAATGCATAAATTGTAGGTTATTCTGTTCTTGTTATCGGAATACGTCGCTAGATGTGTCTTTGCCTTCTATCCAACCTTAAAGCGAGCAAAATTAACATGGTTCAAAATATCCTGATGGTGCAATGGTAGATTATTCCTTGATAAAGCTATACTCAGGATATTATAATTATTTTCCTTACGGCTTATTATTTTCTTTCAGATTTTACGAATTTTCTTGCACCCGACATCGCTTTGAACTCTATCATTGTGTAAATTTTGTACAAATTTTTCTCGGTTTTTTTTATCTGCTTATGCAGTTTATGCCGTTCAGTAATTTGTTAAATAAATTTTCAATTTCGCTGCAGCAGCTTACATGCACTTCAGATTTTAAACAATTTCTTCCTTTTTTTTCCTTGGGAAGGTGGGGAGGGGGGGGGGAGGGGGAGAGGTTTAAATGTCAGGAACTTGAGGAATTTACATTCTGAATGCGATGATGCTATACAATTTACGTGTAACCAATACCAGTAGTAGCTTTTCTCTTGTAAAATGGTCGTGCTTCTAATTCATTCCTTGTTAGCACTACTTTGTTTGTGTGTTCATACATTTGCATTTAAAAAAAATGTCATTATATGTAGGAGTTATTAGCAGTCTAACCACACTTTAGTTTTTTACAATTTTTTTTTTACTGTTTCTTCAAACTATTTTTACATTTTTTGACGACCTCTCTTGTTTCGTTGTATATACTAATATAACGAATATTTTAATATTTGGTTTTCATATATATAGGCCCTCTTCAGCCTGATGATAGGCTTGGTTTGTCGCTCTATAATCATCTTGTGCTCACGAGGGCTAAACAGACAGGAACCTACAGTTTAAAGGAATTCCGAACCCCTCACAAACATACATGCACCGCCAGGATTCAAACCTGAAACCTGTGATACTAAAGGGCAGAGCTCTAGCCACTTGACCACCAGGTCGCGCCTAATGAGAGGCGACTATATGGTTTCTAGAGGATGTTTGCGGATAACAGCCCATCATTTGCTTGTAGTATTAAAAGAAACCCGGAAGAATTCCTTTAGGCATTTAAAGGAATGATCGATGTTGACTCTTTACAAACGCTGTGACATCAACATTGAATCTCATATTTTCTGAACACTTAACTGAAGGCAATGGATTCAAACATGTGCCCTGTATATCAGATAAGTACTTTACCACTAAATCAGTTGATAGCTGGTACTCACTACCCCCTAACAATATGTGAACTACACGCACATCAATTTCCATTATTAAAAATTGCAATCTTTTTGAATTCATTATTTTTCCTGAAATGAGCCATAATAGTTAGAGCCATCATAGAAAGAGGTTATTGGTTTTGAGGTAACACTCAAGGCAAAGAAAAATCTGTCCTTTGCATATTATAAAAGGAGAACAATGGGGAAAATATCTGAAACCTGGCTATTTGATTTTCACTTTACCTGACATTATGTGGTACTATATACATCAAATTCCATGTTTAAAAATTATAATCTTATTAAATTCAATTTTTTTCCTGAAACGAGCCACAGCAGTGATTGTGGACTAGACAGAGGTTATTGCCTTTGCGGAAGACTCGAAAGAGGAATCTGCCATTTGCATATTGTAAAGGGAAAAAATATGGAGAAAATACCTGAAACCTGGCAATCTGATTGTCAAAGAGAACTTCGGTGCTGCAATCTCCCCAAAATCTACCTGTTGATTTTTTTTTTCAAAAAAAGCAAATGACTGTAATTTCCGCCATCGGAAAGAATCGGTTTTCCGTCCTTTCAGAAGCCGACGAGTGCATTCTTCCCTCAATATGACAGAGACATTTCACGTAAGATAACATTGTCACTCAACCCACCTCAGAAACAATGACAGTATTTCAAATTCGACCCCTTCTGCCTTAATGGCATATAATATAATAGCTCACACTATCTTGCGACCTGAATACTTGATACAGATCTCAACCTTCCTGCTCAAAAAACAACTTCAAAGACTGAAGATGCTTTATTCCACCAGAAAAAAAAAGTGCTGAACTTTTTATGAGAAGAAAAAAAGTCCTTAATCTTTTTTGCTGTAATAATAGAGACAAATCTGATGCAAATTCAGCACCTCTTTTGAAACGTCTGCAAGTGATTGCATCTCCGTGTTCGACGCTGACTTGGCGCGATGAAGAGCAGGTGCATTCGAATCTTTTCTTTCATTCTCGGCAGGGGAAGAGGAATTTTGCATCATTTGTGCGGCAAATCTTTCAGACGCTCTTGCAATAGTACTAAGTAATAAGTATATTTTTAGCATTTTCAGGAGAAATTATGTAATTTCTTAGTAAATTAAACTATGAGCTACAATTAAAATAAAGAAAAAAATTTAAAGTATTCGAAGAAAATTAAAATTCTATTAAAATGATATAAGAATTAAATAAATTTAAAATAAAAGTAATATAAAATTGAATTTATAATGATGAAATATATAAGTAATAGAATAAGTAAAAAGTAAGGATAATTTTGGTTGCAGAAAATTTTTGATATAATATTTATAACAATTGAATATTACAATATTTAATTGTAAAAAAAATAAATTATCTCTCTATCTAGCATATATATATATATATATATATATAAATTTATATAATGTAGCATAACATAATCGCATTATATAATGTAGCATGACATATTTGAGACTTATTTCCAATAAGTCTCGCTTTGCAGTCGACTTTGGCCCATCATGAAGCTGTTGCTCCATTGAAAAGGAAAAATAGCTGCATCAAAATAATTTAATATTCATATAATGAACTCCAATAATTTGTATGTAAATCTTTATAAAGATATAATTAAAATATTCTCCATTGAAATAAAAATCTTTCCTTTAAGAAAAATAATAAACGAGTTTAAAAGCAAAATATAAGTTGTGTTTTTATTCGAAAAACTTCAGTTTTGATAACAATTAATTATCTTGTCAGAAAAAGTTTGTTATTTCTCAACTTGCAGTAATTATAAAGTCGAATTTGCTAAACTGAAAGCAAAAAATAAATAAATAAAACTTCGTTGGGCTGACAATCTTACTCCGTGAAGAGAAAACATTTTATGTTTCGGAATCTGCCAGTAAACAGACGGCCTTGACACGGAGCTGTTGCGCCATTAAAAAGAAGAAATAATAAAAGTCCTAAATAAAATTATATTTTGAATACTTTTTTTGAAAATTTTACACGAATACGTTTTTAAAACTGTTTTATTAGTATAACTGCTTCCCAGTTTGAAATGTTTTGTTTACATTTTAATTAAAAGAAACAGTTACAGCTAGGCGATTTAGTTTAAAAAACGAAAAACTAATCCGATTCTATTTTGAAATAAATTTCTTCATAAAGTAGCAAACATTACCTCTGTGACAAACCTCTGTGACAATTAAAAACACTTCAATGTTAATAAAAACAACTTTTTTTTTCAATTATAACCCGAAAATTGTTGCTTTTATTTTAAAAAGTCAAAAATATGAGTTTTTTCATAGTTTGTATTGTACTTAATATTTTTTTTTTTAAACTTTAACAAGATCGATTTTGAAGATTATGAAAAAAAAGCTGATATTACTTGTTTATGATATTTTTGTTGTTTCTGGTTTCATTTAATTAAACATTTCTACTTCCTCCTAGTTGTAATACCATTTCTAATTAAACAAGAAATTTCACTGTATTTAATATTTGTTATAGCGACGAAGTATTTCAAACGAATAAGCACACGTATAAAGTTACAATAAAAAAAGAGTATTTCGTTCTGCATTTCATTAGCTCACGCTGTAAAATAAAGCATTAAGAACTTTTAAGAGGATTATTGTTTTCATTAATTAAAAAACAAAGTAAGAAATAAGAAATAATCATATTTAATCCTTCTTGCGGTTCTTAATTCTAATAATTCCGGCGAATTATTAAACGAAAATGAGTTTAAAAAAAGTCGTTTTGTTTTTTGGAAAACTGTTTTTACTTCTATATTTCACAATCATATCTGTAAAAAAAGCTTAACTATCATATTGAATTAATTATAAGTACCATCGGATAAAATTGTTTTACTTTTTATATAATTCTTTAAAATTTTGTTTCATTTCAAAGTTTTTTGTAACAAAGTTATTTGTGTCAGGATTTGTTTAATTATATCACAAAGAACAATTAATATTTTTTAATTGGAAATGTAGTGATTTTTTTTTACTGACATGCGTTTATTTTACTTTTTTTTATAAAAAGCTTCATTAAATTTAAAAAGGGCTTATAATAAGTAACCGAATGTATAAACTCATTACTGTAATATTTGTACATTAAATATATTTTACTACATTCAATTTAGAATTATTTTTCCAAGTACCATTTTAATATTAGATTTGTCTATTATTTTAAAATAATTAATTACCTAATTCGTAAAAAAATTTTTTTTCAAATATTACAATAATATACAATAAATACAATTTTAATAATTATTATTAAGTCTCTATTGCAATATTTATAATAATTATTATAAATATTACAATAAATTCAAATTTAACAATTAAATACAGTGTTGATTATGAAGTATTGAAAAAAAAAAAAAAAAAAAATTACAAAAAAAAAAAATAAAGTATCTTTGCAAAAAGTCGTTGAATTGAGACTAAATCTATATGTTGACAGAGAAGAATATAGAACTTCGGTTGAGATCAAAGATGTAACAGAATAATTAATGTCTGATAAGACTGGAAATGAAATTCGTATATTCACAATATATATATATACACTATGTGGAAGAAAGTGACGGGACACGACACTATAACGACATAAACCTATATTTATTAAAATTAATAGGACGTAGGGCCTCCTTTGGCTGCGATCACAGCTGCAACCCTTCTGGGCATGCTTTCCACTAAATTAGCCATAGTGGCAAGAGGAATTTCCTTCAAAATGTTTAACAGGAAGTTCCATAGTTCAGGCTTGCTTTTGGGGTGTGGGGTGCAGGCCCTCAACCGACGGTCCAATTCGTCCCAGAGATGTTCAATTGGGTTAAGGTCAGGGCTCTGCGCCGGCCACTCCATATGTTTAACGTTGTTGTTCACATACCAATCAAGAGTCCTTCTTGCAACATGACATGTTGCGTTGTCGTCTTGATACCAGCAATCATCCATACCGTACGTTGCCCACAAGGTAGGAAGGACATGATTGTCGAGAATATCACAGTATCTATCGGCATTCATCGCACCATCAACCTTCACCAGTGGGCGAGCCCCATACCAGGAGAAACAGGCCCATACCATCAATCCTCCTCCACCAAACTTTACAGTTGGGACAACACACTCGGGTAAAAGGCGTTCTCGTGGTAAACGCTTTACACAAACACGTCCATCGGAACGGAAAAAGGTAAATCGTGACTCGTCACTCCAAAGGACGCGTTTCCAGTCATCCAGAGTCCAAGTACGGTGGTCTTTGGCCCATCGAAGGCGCGCTTTCTGGTTGGTTTTCGTAATCAAAGGCTTATGGGCCGCCGAACGTCCAGTGTAACCTAACTTATGGGCCTCGATACGAAGAGTCTTGGTCAAAACGGCCACACCTGTGGCTTGTCTAAACTCATTAGCGATGTTATCCATGGATGTTTGACGGTTCCTTCGAATCTCCCTGCCGAGCACCCGCCGGTTCCTGCTGGTGAAAACTGTAGGTCGTCCACTTCGGGGTTTGTTCTGGCAGTGTCCCTCAGTCTTATAGCGACACACAACACGTGATACAGTTGATTTTGAGCAGTTACGGTGACGAGATATCTCCCTAATTGACACCTTGGCAAGATGCAATCCAACCAACACACCTTTCTCGAACTCAGACAACTCTTCCCGTGGCGCCATCTTGACAAAAAACAACTCTAGTCGACTCCACAGAGTATTTATAGGATATGGCTGACACGTGATACCTATTATTGCACATGTGTCAGCTGTATTGTCGACTTTTCTACTTTTCGAGGGGTGTCCCGTCACTTTCTTCCAGATAGTGTATATTTACAATCAGTAATAAACCAAGGCATAAGACAATTAAGGGCTTGATGGCGGAGTGATTAGCGTTCGATTTCACAGCTTTCGGGTTCGAGTCCCAGATGTGACAGAGACGTTTGTGAGTGATACTGAATCCACTTTAAACCGTAGGTGCCGGTCTAATGTTGACCTGAATGACTGTAGAGCGTTGGGTGTAGGGTTGACAACCCTACCCCTTAAAAAGAAAACAACTCTTTTGCCTAAATCTACCAATAGGCAAACGGCCTTGGTCTTGGCTGTTACGCCACTTATGATGATGATGATGGTGATGATGATGATAAGGCAACATTTGTCTTTATTGGAATATATTTTGCTTCTTATATCAATTATGTATATTGTCCCGTACCAATTAAAACATGAGGGTGGTTACATTTACATAAAAATTTTAAAAGAAAAATGAAATTAGGAAATAGGAATACATTGAATCTTAAGAAATTTCAAAGCATAAAAAGATGTAGCATAATACTATATAATTAACATAAGCATAAATGAAACTAAATATGCACATACAGAAAGTATAAACATAATGTCAAAATATTATAACAGTGTTTAATTTATGGATCATAACAATATGCACTCTAACATATTGTTACAGTAAAGATTATAGTTTACAATAAAGATTTTCACCTATAAATCCCTGTTCGTTTTCACCTATAAATTTTATTACCTTGGCGATTGTACATTTTGTCCATGAATTGTATATTTTATTTCTATGTCACTGAATTTTTAGATGCCCTGATTTTGTTGGTCTTGATGGCCGTGTGACTAGCACTGTGGCGCCCGATATCACAGGTTTCGCATTCGAATCCCGGCGGTGTCATAAATGTTTGTAGAGGTTCAGAATCCAAATTAAACCGTTGGCCCCATCTAATATGACTGCTGGGCTTTAGGTTGACAATCCTACATCGTAAAAAAAGGAACACATCTTTTGTCTTGAAGTCTGCAAGTAAGCAGATGACCTTGATCCAACATGGGGCTGTTGCGAAAAAGAAGGAGAAGAAGATGATGATGATTTTGTTAGAAGATAAGTAGTTGCACAATAGAATGTTCAGTTTCTCTTCGGAAACAGAAATTATATTCTTAAAGTTTACATTGTGTGAAGTATGTTGGGAATGGACTTCGAGCAATTGCAAATATAAATTTTTTCTAAAAAAATTCTATGATTTTGAAAAATTATCGCTTTATTCTTATATAATTCCAATCTTGTTGCCAGTTGTTGAATAGATAAACTTTTTCTAGAAAGTAAATTTAAATTGAAGCCACACTGTGTTGCCATCTAAAACGATTGCTTTATAAAGATTATCTTTGTGCTCATTGCCATAAAAGTCTAAGTATGCTTTTACTCAAAACAATTGAATTGAATCATTGTTTACTTGTTTGATCTGTATCCAACTTCGTATGGAAGAGTTTTTAATTTCCAAAAGCTTTAAGTCGTTTTTAATACAAATAACTTCAGCTTGGAACATAGAGTTGTGTTTGAAAAATTTACCCATCCATTCGTGAGCGAATTTTCATTTTTGAAACAGCAAAATGCGAAATCAATGCCAACTTCAGCTATAGAACCATATATACTATATGTTAATATAAAATTGGCTGTAAAGCTATTCCGATTCGGAATTTTAAATCCATGGAAAAGTTTGATGTCGACCTCTGAGTGTGTACAAATTTGACAAATGGCTATGCCAGACGGATTCAAACAGAAAAGTATAATTGAGGATAAATTTCGTTTCGAATGAATTTTAATTACAATAAAAATAATCTTAATTTAAAATTTTAATTATTAAAAATTGAATAAAATTAAAATAATAATTAGTGAAAGAATTCTACTATGAATATTAAATGTTTTTCTTTCAACATTGATTTGTGCCTCATATGTTTGATTAACCTTTAACGAGTATTCGATCAATCCGTTTCGGACTTTAAATGTTTATTTTTCCACAAAATCTGTGATTTAAGGATATCTTAAAATTTATTATTGATTCTTTGTCATGTGGGATAAAAAATAGTTTCATGAATTTTAAACGTTTTTTGATCCTTTAAGATTTTTATGAAAATAGTGTTTCATATTTAATTGTTAACTTATAAAGTTATTGTTGGAATTGTGTGATACGTTCCCGTAATATAAATTGCAATTTTTGTTTGAATTGAGGTAGTTGACGGTGGGATTATTTGCCCATCTTGCCGCATCATGAGAGAGCTGGGCTCAATGAGTTTCGTATAGTACTGTTTGTGTGTGTGTATGTGTTCTCTTTTGAATCCCGCCCTTGTTGCAGGCCATTATATAAAGACGATTTTTTTAAGATGATTAATTCATTTAAATTTTTTATCTAGTTTTATGTTTATTGCTTTATGCTTTTCTCCTTATTCATTTATAATTCCAAACAATCTTTGGACTAGTTTTTAACTCACTGAATAAAAATGTTATTTCCTCTGAAATAATAAGATGATGTTTTTCTGCTTACATTTTTCATTTAGACAGAACTGTCTCCGCGAATTCTTTCAGTCGCACGTTTATTTTGCTTACAACTAGGAACACACAGTCATCAGAAAATGCCTGAAATTGGCCACAAGAAACTTAAAAATGCATCAGATATTAGGTCCCAAAAAGCTTGGCTCTTGCAAGACAACTGTAGACATGCATTGAGATGTAAAAAAAAAAAAGGTGCTATATCTAAGTCTGAATCTACATAAATCCGAATAATTTTACAAAAGCTGAATAAATCTGAACGTTGTGTTGAAATTTCTTTACTATTATTATGGCAAAGAAACTTCAACA
>BPLQ01007013.1:591600-603021 GCA_021605075.1 Caerostris darwini | reverse complement strand
TTATAATTTCCATAAATATGAAAATAAAATACTTCAAATATTTCAAAAGCTAAATATTTTTAAATCAAACAAATAAACAGGGCAAGAGTTGTGATAATAATAAACTACTAGCAGATTTCTATACGGAATTCGGCAGGCGTATATAAAAACCATACATGTAAAAAACAGTAGCAATCGCTATATTAAATATTCGAACAAAATACATATGCGAAAAGGCTACAAAATATCACGTATGGCGTCAGGTATGAAAATAATTGTGATGCCGTTGCCCTTCTTAATTTTTTTTTTAAGTTATGAGATTGATGCCATCTGCCGGACGTAGCGAAAAATATTTATGTAATTAAAAATAATTAATAATAATGTTTTTTCAATATTTGTCTACGCACCATAATTTTTTTTTCTAATGTAACTGGCAAATACTCATACCATGATCTTTATATGCCATAAGCAGGGTTGCACCGACGTAATTCACTTAGCACTACCCAGGGGGTGCATGTAGCTTGAAGATAAGCTGAGGACGGGGAGTAACAATGCCCCCCGCAACACTCTAAGATCCTGTTAGACCGGGACCTGCGGTTTAAAGTGGATTCCGAACCATTACAAACATCCATGGCACCGGCGAGACTCGAACCCAAAACGTATGGTACCCAGCGACAGAGCACTAGCTACTCGGCCATCAGGCCCCTACTACGAAATATAATAAAATGTAATAAATTCAAAGAAAATATTTGTACTTTTAAGTGTTACAGTTTTTTTTTATTTTCAATTATATAGGACAGATAGGAAAGCCTCTGGCTTTCTATGTAAAGATATGATATCACGGGGCAGTTAACTTTGAAAAGGATTAATAGCCTTTTCTTTCTGATGCGTGACACGGGATAAATGGTACGCACTGGGTATGGCAAATCTATTACTGTTTTTTAATTATACAGACTATTAGGTCACTTACTTTACAGCCAAGTGTCTGTGACTCTAAAAAACATTGAAAAAGAAACTAAGTACTTGAAAATGTATAAAAAGGTGTCCATAAATTAAGAGACTATTACTTAGTTTTGAGAAAGAGCACGTTATAAAAATTTATGGTAATAAAGTTAGAAGTAAACAAATTCAACACGAAATTATGATACAAGCATGAAAAAATTTATTCCTATAAATTTGTCCAGAAGATGTAAATTACAAAACAAAATATACAAATTTATTATCTTTGGATAGATAAGCAAAATGATCATGTTATTTTGATCTAAAATAATTTTTTAATATGAACATAATGTGTTTTGCTCAAATAAACGATAAAAACCACATTTATTTAATCACTGTTAAATTTAACTATAGTAAAATTGTATAACCATTTCTTCTGTATAAATGCGGCTGCTTGATGGTAAATTGACTAGCTCTCTGGCCTTTGATACCACAAGCATCCAGGTTCGAATCCTGACAGTGGCATGGATGTTTGTTAGTAGTTCAGACTCTACTTTAAATAGGTACCGGTCTAATTAACCTAAAGTGTGCACAAAATGATCGTAGAGACAACGAAACCAAACCAAA
Organism: Caerostris darwini; assembly: GCA_021605075.1. NCBI lineage: Eukaryota > Metazoa > Arthropoda > Arachnida > Araneae > Araneidae > Caerostris > Caerostris darwini. The sequence goes on along the minus strand of BPLQ01007013.1, from coordinate 601,476 downwards.
CTAAACTAAACCGTATATCTGGCAACAGCTACTGCAGCGCCTTCTTTATACTGACTGAATTTCCTCAGTAGTAGCCAAAATTATACCTGCTTGGATGAATGTCACATCTTTCCATTTATTATCATTTCATGTTCGCTCTTTGTAACGTAAAATACATTAGATAATTGTTACATAAATTATGGCCCATCAGAATTAACATTCCCCCCTTCTTCAGCTGTTTATTTCTTGAAAATGTGAAAAAGAATAATTATTTCTCAATGGAGTACAAAAAATAGTTTTGATTCATTGTATAAAGATAAAAAGCTGGAATAAAAGAGAAGTATATCCACTTAAAAAATAACCACGAATTTAAATGTCAATTTAAAATTGAAAGAAGGGATTCCACGTATTAATAAGTGTCCTTTAATGTATACATACATACATATAACAGGTGGGATGAAAGGTTCGTAGGCTGACACATAGATGGCGCTACTATTATTAAATCCATATGATTTTTAGTTAGCCCTGACCTTAGGTGAAATGTATTTCTGCGTTTAAAAAAATAACAAGTGCCAAATAATTAGATGCGTTTATTATCGATTGTATGTTTGATGTTACATTGTTTTTTAAGTGTTGCTTTTGAGCAAAACAATAAGTAAATTAGTCAACGTGTTTTTTTAAGTAACTACTTAAACAGGAAATTGAAGAGGAAATCTTTTATAAAAATTATAACACTGCACGTGGAGCTTTACGCTTCATTTAAACAACTTGACGAAATTTTTTATTTATAGATTATTTTGATAAAAAAAAAACAATAATGAAGGCTTTTATTTTGTTTTACTATCAAATCAACAAAGAATTTAAAATTAATCTTTAATCAGACTGTTTGTATTTTTTGACAATAATTACGCTTGCCATATAATCTGCAAATTTGAAATAATAATATGTTCAAATTATTCCGTTATAATCCTTCCAAATATGATCCAATTATTCTGACTACTTACACACTAAATAAAAAACGGTTTAAAATTAAACATTCTGATGCATTGAGCATCATTAAAGCAAGTTTGATGTAACTAACCTTTCAAAGCTCCGACCAGTAGCAAAAGTTCAAGAGGGTTGGGGTTAAAATCCGCTAAACTTCAGTTGCGGTCACTACTTTCGGATACGAAGACATGACGACGATTGTAAAAACGTGGATGTAAAACGTCTTGCGTCGATTGTCAATCTGCTTGTTGGAAGTTTATTGGTTTTTCTCCCATAGGACAGATAAATACCATTAAACACTTCTCGTAAATGGCTAATGCATTTACCAGATGTTTCTACAAGCTCTGTTTGTTAGAAATCTGATGTTCATTGATTTTTTGTTGCAAGTCATGCCAAATAGGTTTATCAGGATTTAGGTCTGGATTCTTTGAAGTCGTCTGAAACACACCAAAACTGTAATAGAGGCCTATAATTTGTAAAGGTAGACAGTATTCTTCGGATCGTTGTCCTGAAACAGTTTGAAATTTTCAAATTGCTTGAAATTTGCTTGAAATTTTGTTTAAGAATGTCAAGATAGATATAGTTATCCACTATACAGCTTACAAGTTCTATGTTCTCCAAACATCCCATACAGAACTTGCCATGCAATCCCAAACAATTCGAATCCCCCCTCCCATACACTAAAGTACTTTGTAAAATAGTTTGCTGTATTTAATATGAGCCAAACTGTTTGCTTCAAAATACTGTAGGTCGATTTAAATAATATCAATAAATATCAGACTAGCAGATAGAATTGCTGTGCTGATATAGGGACTTCTCTTTAAGTACTCTGTAATGGAAATTATATTTCCGTAACTTTTTTCGAACAACTTCAGGAACTGCTGGTTTCTTGAATCTTCTTTCACTTCCCAAAGTCACTTTAAATATGCTCATTCTGGGATAAATATGAATCTATTAACTTCAATTTTTAAAAACAGTTTATAAAACGATGGCTTTGTTCTTCTTTTCCGTGAACTGTTTTCAGGTAAACGAATCCTTATACTTAATTTTAAACATGAACTTGACATGTCGACAGTTTCGTTGTTAAAGATACTGGAATTTCGTAGCGAGTAACAAGGTGATTATAGATAATTTGATTGGATTCATTTCTTCCTAAATTACTCATTTCCACAATCAATTAAAGTCTTGGTCTCAAATTAACGCTAATTATGACATGAACTGCTGAGAAAGTGCTTGTAGCGATTCATTTTTTACTAGAAAATTCTAAGGAATTAGATAATTACTTTTTACCAGGTACAGGCCACCTTGCTCAATCAATATGAAACTAATTAGTGACTTAATGAAAAATATTTCACTTTTCGTATAATCGTATTTCCTTTTCGAATAAACTTGGAATATTTTAAAGACTTTTAAAGAAATAAATAACACAGTCAATTTGAACTTGAAATGTTGTTGTATCTTGCTAATTAGTACTAATTTTAAAAATAGTTATATTATTCATCGATACTTTAAGACATGCACCTATATATTTTTTTGTATTTAGTACATAAGCAGAATCAATTGGGAAACGACAATCTTTGACTATCAGCTTAATTATTAAAGTATCAACTGTCAGCTAAACTCGCAAAAACTAAACACTTACTATAAGACAGCTAAACGATTGTGAACAAAAAGCAAAACACATTTTTTTTTTTAAGATTTTTAAATCAGATCTACATAGACAGTGATGCTTTTCTTCAGGATGGACTCATTGTATGTCCAGTTAACTTTAAAATATAGCTTGTGACTTTTCAAAAATATTTCCTGATATGATGAGGAATTAAGATAAGGAATATGATAGAGGCTAAGATATACTAAAAAAAGTAAACATTGAATATTAGTAAAACACCTTATTCAATTTTTGCTATTTTATTGAAAACTGAAAGAACAATCCTTGGCCAATAACGTGCAGGATCTCCACTTTCGTAAATTTCTTTTTTGTATCGCTACGATATTTATTGCTCAAAACATGTTCTATTTTAAAATTACGCTCAAAACAACCCGCGATTGTTTCTAGATAATGCATTAAAACGATCAAGTATGTTTGCATCAACACATATTTGTAAGCAAGCGTTTTTTAAACACTGTTTCAAAATAAATCCGTTTATGAAAAATATTTTACTAATAATTTTTGTACATATTTACGAACAAAAATAACGGACAAAAAATTGATGAAATTATTAAATTAATGTTATAACATGTATAAAACTCTTCATTTTCTTTTCATACTATTTTTTTTATGTATGTAAATATATATCATCGTCTTCTTCATCGGCGTAACTGCCTCATAGTAGGCCAAGGCCGTCTGTCTACTGGCAGATTTCGAAACAGAAGATGTTTTCTTTTTAGGGATAGGATTGTCAGCCCCACGCTCTATAATTAATTAATCCGGAAACTATGTTTTAAAATCCAATAAACAACTATGGCATCGCCGGGACTCGAACTGGAAACTTGTGGACAGTACCAGACACTCGGCCATCAGACCTTATATGTATATATATAATCAGATAATTTTTGACTGTTAACCCTGCAACTTGTTCTAAATATGGATTGATTGTTATCGGGAACATATTTCATACCTGCGTTTGCAAGAAAAGTTACCAGAAAATTTATTCTTTTTAATTAAATTTTTTCTATATCTTTTCTGATAATACTCATTTTCTGACGTCTAATATGAAATGTAAGTGAACGCAAAATAATGTTGTTCTAATGCAGCGGTAAATACTTAGACAGTTGTCTTTTATGTTATAAACAAGGGCTGCACCGCTGTTACTTATTTAGCATTACTCAGGGGGCACGTGTAGCTTGAAGATATGCTAGGGACGCGAGTAACACTACCCCCGCAACGCTTTACGATCACATTATACAGGGACCTACGGTTTAAAAGGGGATTCCTAACCACTACAAACATCAATAGCACCACCGGGATTCGAACCCTAAAACTGCGGTACAGAGCTCCAGAGCACTAGCAACTCGGCCATCAGGCTCACATTTCAAATTCAAAACCCTGCATTCAGTTGAAGGAGTTTTTTTTTGTTCAGATTTTAAGATGAAGTGTCCGTATTGTTATTCCAACCAGAAAAAGCTATTATCAGTCTTGGACAATTACCGAAATTTTTTTTATAAATAATAATAATAATAATAATAATAAAAAAAAAAAAGGAGGACTGATGCCTATCATAAGTTAAACGATAACAAAAAGAAAAATTATTATGAATTTTTTTAATTCAATTATGGTTTCAAATGCAATTAAATATTTGCTTAACTTTTGGAGTTTTATAGGTTAAAAAATCATAAAAAACAATGGTAAGACAACACAGTTACAGAAGCCAAACAGAAGTAACGACTTCACAATGCTGCACTAATTGTCCTCCTTTACTACCATAAAGATTGCGTCAGCAACAATGCATCAACAATATTCTCAGTCCAATTCCTTGCTGCATTTCAGATTTATCGCCCCTAATGTGGCGTACAAAGCCGATAAACCGATATGTTCCCAGTCTGTATGAGTGTTGAGCCAGAAATAGCTGTTAAGAGAAGAAAGAAAAGAGAGTCCGTTAATCCTCTTACAGTTACGTTAAAAGCCTAATGCTGTAATCCATTGTTATTAAATGGCCACCGGAATTAGATTTCCACCATACCGGCTAAAGTCTTAAATTAATTGTGGCTTCTTATAGACATTATCTCCAACTTTGTCTTTCTGCCATGACCGTTAAAGATATAGAGAAGTAAATTATTTTATTGCAAGAGATTTTGAATTGCGTTACTTTTATTACTGCTATAACAATTACTGGTGGACATAAAATCTGCTGAATTAATTTGCGCAGGTTTAGAAAAGTATGTGCAGTGCGGGGTAGGATTTGAAATTCAGCATTAGATTGTGATACACTGAATTCATGTCACAAGCATTGTGGACAATTTGTATTGGGTCGATTACATTTTATTCTCTGAACTGAGATCTCAATAGGTTATATCAAAATGCACAAATATATTAAAAAATATAGGTTTCAATCAAGAGTTTAATCCAATAAAAAATTTTATAAACAACATTAAATACGAAATGTCAATTTTTGTTTTTCATAAATATTTATGTGTTGCAATTTACAAAAATTAAACAAAAAGATGTATTTTGCCAACGAAATTCTTTAGAATATTCATGATCTTTTAATGTTCATAAGTTTTTTAATACTTTTTTTCTTCATATTTATACAAATAAAATATATTCTATGCGCAGGTATTAAGAAAGTAGGAGAAAATTTTTTTTATTTTGTATTAAATTTATTCTAAATATTGCGTATTACTAAATTATTAAATAAATTTCTTAAAAGATGGTTTACCTACTCTTGCCTTTTTTAGTGTTTTATGATAATTATTATTATAGTACACTAATTTTAATGCAGGTGTTCTTCGCTTCAATTGGTGGCATTTTTCTGATTCACAATTTATTATGTGCGCCGCAAGCGTGTAGGCGAGCTAAGATTCCATTCCTCTGGTGCTTATCATTTCAGTCATTAATTTCGGAAACTTGATGACTCGGTTTAGACAAGGATAACGTGTGTAAAACGTTTCTTATTGATAATCAGGCTGCTTGGTGGGGATTTTCTGAGTTTTCATCCATGCATGAAAGCAATGGATAGTTATTTCTAAAGTCCTTCCTTAATCGATCGTCAGTGGGCTTTTCGTGGCATACATAAGTAGAATACGAGTTCAACAACAGCAAAAATTGGCCTTTGTTTATTATGCTATCACTCCTTTTGGTTCTTGCCCAACCTTTTTCATTTCTTGTTAATAAAACTTGGACAAAATCGGCATATTTTAAAAATTTTATTGATAGTTTAAACTATGTGTATTATTTACAGAGTAAATAAAATATCCACAATTCAACAAGAACAATTTCATTCATCATCATTTTCGAAATTAACATTTCAATTTCATTTCCAGCCACGATCTTTTTTAAGCATCATTAATGCCACATAGATCTGCACGTATTGGCTTATTAATTTAAACATACATTAGCTACCTGCTTTAATGAACTTCATATTTCCTCCTCTTATAAACAAGCATTAATACATACAAATACAAAATGCAAGATCTATTAAATTACTATTTTCCTTACATATATATTATATTTCTAAATCACTGTAATACATATATTAAAAGAAATTCGTATACCTTCCATCAAAATTCATCAAAATTTTCAGTGTTTACAATGTGACCTAGGTTTACATTCTCCTCTGGGAGTCAGGAAAGATTTACTTCAAAACACGTTCAATAATAGTCAATTCACACGTGATTTCTTTCATGTCGGAGAAGTAGCATTACCAGGACGTCACTGTCAAGATTTCACCGCACGCAAATTTCCAGTGAAGTGAAGCAGCATTGACAGTTGCAGCTTGAATGCAGCGACAGGCATTGTACTGAACTTTGAAAAGAAGTTCAGTTCAAAGCCTGTCGAAGGAGGCGTTGATGTTTAAAAGCACGCATCTTCAATGCTTCAGAATATTACCATCGTATATGAAATCATTTTTCGACGTGAAGTCTGTATTGGTGGACGTCTGAATCATTGTTGCAAAGCACAAGATATACATGGTATATGTCTAAAAGGCAATGTGTCAATCTTTCCTTCACCGGCGTCAATTTGTGTAGTGACAGCCTCATGATCAATTGGCTGATGCTGTGGCTTCGATCAGTTCGAACGCTTCAGGTACGAATCCGGGCTTTGCAGGTATGTTTGTTAGTGGTTCGGAATCCACGTTATTCTAGGTCCCGGTATAATTAGCAGAAAATATACATCAAACAAGTAATATAAAAAAAAATGCTTAAGTCAATTTCTACTTTTTTTTTCACTCTATTGCAGAAAGTCCTTTACAAATAATTTTCTTTCCTTTTTTTTAAGTTTATCTGATGCCATCTATTGGTAGATATATGCAACTTAAATCTAAAAAAAACCTGAAATTAATTAATTAGATTTAATTACTGAATTAATATTTCAAGAAACTGCATTAACATCAAGTGTCATCCACTACAAGTTCAGAAAAAATTTATTTGAACTTGAGTGGATGAATAAAAAGTATTTTATGAATGATTCAAAATTTGAACAAGATATATGTATAGGGAGAGTGTGAGCTATTAGAAGGAATTGAATAACCAACATTGCATAAAATAATTGTATAAAATAACCATTACATAACCGTAGAGCCGAAAATCACTCATACAAATCAAACTTTTGTAGTTACATTGCGTTTTCTCTGATTTAAATAAATTGGATTGGGCTATTTGTGATTTCGTTAATTTTCTTTCTTTTCATTGGGAAAAGTTAAATTCGGCTATAAACTTTACACTTTTCTGGCACATAGTGTGGAATGCTACTATATGCTCCTTAATAAATATGGTTATTGTGTTATAGTCCTGTTTATTTTGTTGAAACAATTTAGGATTTAGTAATTTATATATTTACAAATTACTAAGTTACTATTAGGATATGTATATATATATATATATATATATATCCGCACAGGGATAAGGTCAAGGGTGATAAGATCAAATTGATTTAAATTTATATTGTGATCGATTTTAAATTATTAGTTAAAAGAAATTTATACTTTTGATGAACTCAAATGAAATTACACCACTTTCAAAATCAATAAAATGTGAAAATCATAAATTTATAAAGTATTAAATATGAGGTTTCAATTGTATCAAACCAATTTTTTTATGAAATTTTCATTAAATATGTAAAAAAATATTAGTAAATAAAAAGGCTTTATTTTAATAGTTCTTTAGATAATGTTATTTTAATTACTTTAATTGCAACTTTATATTAATGTGTGCCATTTTTAATTTTTATCATTATAAGAAATGTTTTGGAAATAGCCATCATATATTGTAGCAATATAAAGCATTAGATCAATCATATCATTGAATTTTTAGATGTGCTGGGTTTGGCATGTTGATATAAAGGTGTTAGTATTATAATTTCAAATTTTTGTGGTCTTCCTCCTCTGGAACTTCTATTCTTTGAGATAAATCTAGTGTGCATATTTCATGAAATAAAGTTTTATGCAGCATTTTATAATATTTTTTTTTAAACCTTATCCAGCATATTTTCGGCCAATTTACTTCTGCACCATGAGTATTTTTTCGTCTTCTTGGAATTGTATTTTCTGGTGGTGTCATCGAAACCAAATCAATTCGTTCCGTTGCATGTAGAATAAACTTTTTTTATTTCTGGTGTTGTTGTTGTAAGGTGACCTGTAGCAATACATATATAAATTCTTTTTACTGGTTGGCGTCTCGATAATTCTAAAATCGGCCTCGTTTGATAGATATGAATTTCGAGAATATAAAAATGATGCATTGAAATTGTGTAGTATAATTTTTGGACTAAATATTATGTCTTTGCGGAAAATGGATTTACATCACTTTAAAAGAAATTATATTTGCAATTTCATTAACAACGTAAATTTATACTGACAAAATCATGAAAATTTTCAAGTTTTTTTTTTTTGGAACTGTTTATAGATTAAAAAGTTGCATTATATTATTAACTAAAGCCGATTGCATTGTATTATTAACTAAATTTGAAATTTGATTGAATTGTTATCATTAACTAAATTTTTGTCACAGATGGGCTTACACCACTGTCAAAGAAAACGGCTCATTTAATGGATTTGACATTTCTTGCCATGAATGAATTCATTTGTGATTTAATTCCTACCTTATATTTATTAATTTAATTGCAGCAGTTTTAATTTATGTTGAATAATTTTCAATATTCTTGTTAAAAATTAGATAATATACTTGTATAATTTACTGTATTCAAATATTTCTCTTTCAAATAAACTAAATTAAAAGTTTCATTTTTTAAAGTTTTTTTTTTAATTTATTTTTAGATTTCCATTTTAATTTAAGAATTTTAGATTTATAATGTGCAACTTGTAAAAACTAAAACCTTGGACCAAAAAATATTTTTCAAAATTCATTTTCATTTTCATTCATTCATTCATCAAGTTTTTTTTTTTTAAAAAAGCCAAAGATTAATTATATCTGGTGAGTAAATTCTAAATTCTGAAATCAATCATCGTATATAGGAATATACATTACAATAAAATTTGAAAAAAAAAATTGAAGAAAGTTAATCAAATTGTTTGGAATTCGCTTGTTTTTTCATAAATTGATTTTCTAAAATTATTTTTTTTTTATTTAGTTGTGTATCTGAATTCGAAGTTAAAAATTAATTTTAAGTTTTTGTTCCCCGTATTTCTTTGCTTTCATCAGTTATTCTGTTTTTATTCTTTTTTTCAACTTTTCTGCATACTTGATTATTCAATTATATAGACATACGGACTTTTTATGCAATAAATATAAAAAAAGTATTATCAAATGAAATTAAAAACGTTTCAATTGAAAAAAATATAATTTTCTGACATATGCTTTTGATTCAATTCAACAAAACAGATAAAGTTGTGTTTTTGTTCATAACGGAGAAGCTCTAATAAAACAAAATAAATTAGAACAAACAAAGATAATATTTTTTTTATGTGTTTATGAATTTTTTTACAGAACAGTATTTTAAAATTATTTTTTATATCAATTGAATTCTTACTACATTGGTTATTATAAATTAAGACAAAATCACAAAAATAGCATTAAAACGTTTAAAAAGGAACCTATCGATTTATTTGAATACGTTGTTAAATTAAAAATGTTGAATAATTTTAATGGGCAAAATAGTGACTTTGTAATCGAAAAGTGTTATGCCAAGTAACATAAAACTGCCAATGGTACAGTAATATTGTACAATATTGTAAAGAATATTGTAATGTTGTACAATATTGTAAGGAATATTGTAATATTGTACAATATTGTAAG
>BPLQ01007013.1:550963-589775 GCA_021605075.1 Caerostris darwini | reverse complement strand
TATATATATATATATATATATATATATATATATATATATATATATATTGAATGCAATTGTTTCTTGCACCAGGTTGAAAATACCAACAATATTAATTAATTGATAAATAAAGTTAAAAATTGCGGAAAAAAAAAGCAAAAGAAGAAAAAAGAATTTGTTTAGTATGTAGTTGTTATATATCTTATCTCATATTTAAAATCATTTTGGAAGCAATTTTTTGGTAACCTATTAAAAACATTTATATTTTATTATATTGAACAAATTTTTTAATTAATAAAACTTAGGGATTTTTGCTTTTTCTTATTTTTTTTTCCCATAATAGTTGATAATTGGCTGTAAGGTTATATCGTGCTTTTCATATTGACTTGAAAACAATATCAATAGGAAAAAGACGACACATAATATAAGTCATATTGACTTAAAAAATCTTAGGAAACAAAAATAACAGACGTGACAACAAAAAATTATTAAAATATGAACAAAAAACACGTTGACAAAAATTTTGAAATAAATAGAAAGTTTTATACACAGTTCTTACGAAATCAAAAACAAATAAAGCATTTCCACTCTATGTATCCTGTTCCTTTAATTCATAAGAAAAACAGTTCTTTAGTCAGTGCAGTTTTCTATAAACTGCATACGAACTCCAAAAAGTAACTTATCAAAACTGTATGCTTTAGAAGAACTTGGCAGAATGTTGCCGGAGCTGTTAACGCATGACCTAATTTGTCCATTACTTTCACTAACGTCACAAAAATAAACGCAGCCATTTAAAAGAAAGAAAGAAAGCTGCAGAGAAAGAGTTACCAACTGTTACAATCACCCGAGCGTGAATTTCAAATGAAGCGTGTGGTTTTCGCATTGGACACCAGGTGGCGCATTTTTCAAGAATCAATCACTGAACGGAAAGCCGCAAAAATTATTCCAGCATGTCATTCAAGTAATTGCTAAGGGGATGAGGCATTCAATTATTGAATATGATATTAGTTAGGTCTTTACAGTGGATAAATTTACAACGGGGAAGTGATATTTCAAAAGGGGCTCCCGACAATGCGTAGGATTACTACAATAGGTTGATGATAAATTGCTTCAACGACCTCTAGAGTGCTTGTGTTCCTTTTCGCCCGAAGTTTGCCAACATTCTTCGCAAAGTTGCTTGAGCCCCTTCAAGGCTTAGGATTAAATAATTGAATATTTTATGCAGGTTGTCTTGTCTTTGAAAACTTATTTTTTGGCTCCTTGTTTGCTCCTTATTTTCCGAAAGTGATGAGATTTTTGTTAAAATGAGCCAAAGTAAGATTTGTTTTAAATTATTTTGAATAAAAAACTGGATTTTCTTCTTTTTAAAAAAAGAAAAAACAAGATTGTTAAATATATTTGTTAAAAATAAACGCTTGTTAAAACTTTATCTAACCAACAAATAAAAATAATTCAAAAGGTGAAGAAAGTTTAAAATATTTTTATTTTCGGAAATATAAATGTACGTAAAAATGAATTTAAATAAATAAATAAAAAAAAACAATGTATATTTTTTAACAGAACTAGTAGATTGCAATGGGTTGTATATTTTCATTTCCTTAATTTTGTCCTTTTTGAGTTAATTTGTTAGTGTAAAAAATTTTAGATAACACATTTTATTACGTCAAAGATTCATATCTGTCAAATTGTAACACTAATGTAATTGACAGGAATTAAAAAAAAAATAATATTAAATCATTTTATGGTTTCGGAAGCATGCAGGGCGATTTAAAGATCGTGGGACAAACTGTCAGGGGTGCTACAATGTTTTAAAACATAAATTTTTTTGTGGTCGTATATAACGTATGGTCGGAAGTGACACATTGATTATCGAACACAAAAAATTAATCAATTAGAGTCTCGTAAAAGAAAACACATTTGCAAACACACAGTAATAATAAATTAGAGTACGCATTCTAAATTAGAGTTGCCAACCAGAGGACTTGAAAACTTGTCACGTGACGGGTACCAGTTGGAGCTTTGTGCCTGGTTGTTGCCAGAAATTCATTTGAAAATGTGTTCCCCCCTCAACACGTCACTTCCAATGGCATATTACTATATGAAGTATCTTTTAGGATGCTGCCCCCCCCCCCTCAAAGTTTGTTCCCTGGCAGTTGAATCCCCCTGCATAGTTTTATAGCAATCCTTAATATTGTAGTATTTTTCCAACTGGAAAAGTTATGGCATTTCTTTTACAGAAGAGAGGAATATATATTCTTTGACAAATACAAAATAACATTCTATCACTCAAATTTGACAGTAGATAAGTAGTGTTGTGGGTAGTTATATTACATGAAATTAGTGTTTTGTACTAATGAGAACAACCTGTCACTCAAATCTGATAGCAGATATTCGGTATCATGTATAACGAGACTTCAAAAAATTAGAGATTGTCTGTGCGATCTTCACAGGTCGAAACAATTACAGATGGGATATGGGCTATATCATGAGTTGTTGCATCGTGATTGGGGGTAGACCATTGGCTGAAAAAATATCCACTCCAATGAGAAGTGAGGGAAGTTGATCCTTGACGGATTTTCTTAAAGAGTGGCTTTTGGTGAAGAAAAAGAAAAGTTCTGCGACGAGTCGACAAGAAGTGCTGTTTTTCTCCTTTTTCTGTGAAGTGATTGGACAGGCAGGAGTATATACAGCAAGGAGTATATGCCAGGTTGATTGTATCACGCCGTATGAAAATTGAGATATGCCGCAGAACACTTGTTTAAATTTTTCGTAGACTCAAAATTTCAGGAAAATCACCGTCCTTGAAGTGAGCTGTACTTGTGAATCAAATTTAAATCTTTAATTTTTTTTTTGCTTTTTTTGTGTAACTAACCAATTGTTTTAATCTAGAGTTCTGTATAGATAATAATGCTTGTAAATAAAATGTAAAAGTGTTCCTATAAACCTGAAGGTGGCCCTCTTATTGAAGAAGTTATAGGTCTACTAAAGGCAAAGACGTAACAATATAAAAAAATTTACAGTGGGCTGTTAGCCACCAAAGTGGATATTTGCCACCAAAGTGGATATTTGCCACCAAAGCTTTTGATTAATTCTGTTTACCCTAAAATTTTATCTAATCAGTTATTATCAGGTCTAATTCATATGCGGATTTAATTTTAATGTTTTAAATTTATGTTTTAGTTTTTGAGAACAAAACTATCGAATCATTTTTGAACCAATAATAAATATTGTTTTGTAATTACATTTACTGTTGATGCAATAAAATAAAAGTTTTTTTCTTAGCTTAAAAATAGTTTATGTACATTTAAAAAATATTTATTACTCTTCAAAATACACTTCCTTATTTTGTTTTCCTTCATCAAACTTTAAAAAAAAATTATTAAGAAAAAAACACTGACTTGGAACTTTTAATTTATTAATATTAAAGTTCTACTACAGCCTGTAAAATAATTGGCATGATCTTTACAAGCGCTGCATAAGTTTTTTTTTATCTTTAAATATTTTCGAGATTCATTAAGACAATATATTGTTAAATGTCTCTATAGATTTAAAAGGAGAATCCTTCAAATTTACCAGATACTCCTTAATTAATTAATGATTCTTTTCTGTTTTTAAAACTAAGCAGTAAAATTTACTCTATTGAAATGATCTTGTATATTTTTTTCTTGCTTTAGAATATAAAAATAAAGGAAAATGGGAGTTTCTTTAACTAATATTTAGTGAAAGCATTCATTGTCATCTTTAGTTTTACTTGATTTTAAAACAAAGAGATGAAAGTATTTTATTGTATTTGGCAATTCGCAAAAAAAGTACATTTTCTTGTTTCTGTAACGCATTATTCTTTAAATCATTTGAAAAGAAACCAGAAAAGTTTCTTTTTGTTTTCTACACTTAACTAATAAACAGATTTTTATTAGTAGTTAATAATTATTTTATTGAATTCAAATAAAAATTTCTCTTTATCAAAGAGCGTAATGCTGTTTTTGTGCTACTTTTAATTTCTGAATTAGTTGCTGAAAGATGAAAGGTTAAGAAGTTAGTATTTGATGTTTTAGAAACTAAAATAAAATTAAAGAAAACTATGATTCTTTACTTTCCAAAAATTCGATATTTCTTCAAAACATTTTTTTTTTCATCTTTTAACGAGTTCAATTCATTTGATATAAAATTTCTCAAGATTAAATTACAAAAAAGATAAAAAAATCTTTAAACAAATAACTTCTTATGGGATCTTTTTAGCTATTTGTAGGATATAAAGAGGCATATTCATAATTTCTTAAGCATAATACAATGTCATTTTTTTAATGACTATTTTCTGAAGTATACTTAAGCTTTAGTTTCCCTACGATATTTTCGATTTGCAATGTATGTTTCTAGTTTTGTTTGTAAAAAATATTAAATGTTAAATATAGTTTTTGTAAAGTTAAATAATGAAAAAAATAATTACGTACGTTTGCATTAAATTTTGCAATAGTTTAAAAATCTTCCCTATATTACACGTTGGTTAGTATTTTAAAAATACCATGTTACTGAAAAATAGTAATTGGAAAAATAATAGTTCACATTATGAAACCTAAAAAAGAAAAACACTTTTATTCCATCCCTGAAAAATACCTTTGTTGAAATTATAATTGACCAAAAGTATACCTTATTCAGATTTCTTTAGTGTCAAAGCTGAAAGATTCATTTTATTGTTGGCAATTTCCATTGCTGAAAAATGCCTTTATTAAAATTATAATTGACTAAAAGTATACCTTATTCAGATTTTTATGCTGTCACAACTAACGATTCATTTTATCTTTGGCAAACTTTTTACATCTTATGTATTGAATAGAATTAAGAATTCTATATCTTTATTTTTAAAGAAAGTATTTGTCTCTTTCTATTCAATGGACAGATATTTGTTAATTTCCTTGCATGAGATAAAGACACTCGGTAATTCTCATTCGAAAATATTCAGGATTCATAGGTAAATATAAATCAAGAAAATTACGAAGTTCTTTAAATGCATGTAATACTTATACTAAAAAAAGCAATTTAAAATTTCAAGCAAAAATTTTACAAAATACATACTTAAATGCATACTAATAGCAAGTTGCTCTTAAAAACCTTGTTACATTTCTTGATATACGGAGATTTCCTTAGTTTTGAAAATTTTATTAAAACTTGGTTTCCAATAAATTATTAGCTTTTATTTTCTCGACGAAAGTTAGCCAATAGGAAACCTAATTTCCAGACAACTCAGACTTCTGATTGGTTAGCATTATTCAGCGGCTGTTTTAGATGATTTATGGTATGCCCGACCCGTGCCTCAGTGGCAGCGTGCGTCGCTGGTGAGCTTTAGGGCTGAGATTCAATCCACTGGCGACTTTGTTGTAGACACTGTTTCTAAAAACTGTGTCTACAACAAAGATTGAAAATTGATGACTTTTGGCATGTTCAGCATCTAGTCTCGTGAGTCGGACTACCTGGTGGGAGTTTTCCACGTTTTCTTCCATACGATACGCAAATGCTAGGTAGTTATTCCTAAAAGCACTGCCGGAAGGCACTACATTCCTTCGTTAACGACACGGAGCTAGTCAGACCTACGTGTCCTCCATCATAACAGAAGCTGCCCCCTTCCCTCATTCCATGTGAACTCACAGGTTTTCTTTGACTTGGTCTAAACGTTGCTGTCGACCAAGTGGGATAAGAAACAACAACACGTTTATAGTTAGGTTATCCGCGAAGTAAATTTCTCACTTTAATTCTGAGCAAATTATTTTCAGCGTTGTTCATAAATAAGATATCTCCCTCAATGTAAAATATTTTCCTATTTACTTTCCTGATAACTTTTGTACTCAAAATTACTGACAAATCACCTTATTCTATCCAATTAATTTTAAACATATCCGAGTTATATTATTTTAAGAACAATTCGTAGTTTAAAAAGCATTCATGTTTCCTCCGCATTGCTAAGATTATACAACAAAGTGACAGAACGAAGAAACTGAAAAAACATACACTGCTGTAAAGAATTCCTCAGTATTTCCAAGCACGAACTGCTGTAGTTTATTTACCAAGATCGAAAACCTTAAGTCTACCTTGAGGCGCTTGTTAAATCCCTCAAGTCGCTTAGCAACGCCTCAGAGGACAGGAAGAATCATTTGGAATAAAAACTGTAGTTGTGGAGGAAAAAAAATAGTTCCATATTTTCTTCAAAGTAAGAAACAGAAGTTAAAAGAAATGTCATAATTGCTTCTGCAGATTATACGTTCTGTTCTTAGTGGAAAAAACAAATTCCCTTAAGATTCTTATTTTATTAGATTTTTACTTTCTGCTTAGAGATAACAGCAAATAAATTAGTAATTTGATTTTTGTTTTAATTGCCGAGCTTTCATTTTCATGTGTAAATTTGTCCATTATTATTTTTTCTATGATTTTTTGCTTTCAGTTTAGCAGCTTCGACCTGATAATTACTGCCAGTTGAAAAATAACGAACTTACTATGACAAGATAATTAATTGTTATCAAAACTGAAGTTTTCCGAATAGAAACAAGACTTATATTTTTCTTACAAACTACTAACCGAAAAAAATTAAGCAGTGTTTATCATTTTGTATTTATTTTCTATTTTTTATAAATGAACTGTTTTCATTTAAATAAAATTAGAAACCTGATTTTTTTAATGATAAAGTTCCTATTTCTAAATATAAATTTCTCTTTTATTGTTTTCTGAAAGGAAAGATTTTTATTTCAGTAAAGTATATTTTATTTATATCTTTATAAAGTTCCACATTCAAATTATTGAAATTCATTATATGAATTTTAAGTTATTTTGATGTTATTCTTCTACTTCATTGGCGCAATAGCTTTATGATGGGTCAAGGCCGACTGTCTACTGGCAGATTGCGTGACAGGAGATGCTTTCTTTTTACCATCCATGGCACCGCCGGGACTCCAACTCGAAACTTGTGATACCGAGTGCCAGAGCGTAGTCACTCGGCTATCAGCCCCGCCACCCCGAACCACTACAAACATCCATGGCACCACCGGGACTCGAACCCAAAATCCCGAATTCATATTAAACCCGTAATACCGAGCGCCAGAGCTAAGACATCTTTAATATTAGAAAATAAAAATACAGTTCTATAAATGTAAAAACAAACAAATGAAATGGAACTAAGAATTGGGTCACCATTCCCCTGTGACATTTAAACCAAAGTAATTCATATTGCTAACATAAACGAACTTTGAATTAACTTACGAATTTAAACAACTTGTTTCTTTTCTGGACAAACAGTCAATATTGCTAGTGATAAAAAGACGTAGCCAACTTCAGTTTGCAAGCTTTATTCAAAAGGGAGTGAGGGATTCTCAACTCTACGGAAATTAATTAAATATTTCTTCTGTGAGACTCGCTTCAACGCCATTTTTTGTAACTACTAATAATAAAATAGAATGCCGACTGGTTCAAATTTAAATTTGTTCTGAATACTACGAATTGCAATTAAAAATGTATATAAAAATGCAATGCTGGAGATTACAAAGATCTGGAGGTTACCTGACTTGTTTTCCCTAAAGGCTCCTAAGAGATCTATGTTTGTTTTCAACATTCGTTGAAAAAAATTAATAGAAATATCAAAATTGTTTATCCAAAATTCAAGTTTACTTCGTGACGAAAAAAAAGCATAAATATTGTAATATTATATTTTTATTTTTGCTTGGAGGAAACATAAAAATGAATTAACATCTTAAATTTTTTAATTCTCGAGTTTTGATTTCTCCTCGTAATTCTCTTCATTATTTCTTTCCCTGTTAATAATTCTGCTCAGCTTGATCTTATAATTATTTCATGTAGAAAATGTAATGAACTTATTTTGACAAGATAATTAATTATTTTTTTAAACTAGAAGTTTTTCGAATTGAAATTAAATTTCACTATTTTATAAAATTATTTTTTATTAATTACATGTTGCTACAAACCACCTTTTTCTTTTTTAATCATTCTCTGGCTATTCTGGACAATCTTGCTAATAATATTATCTCTTAAAAATTGGAAAAATCATATTGTCTTGCATTAAATATCTCCTTAAAAAAAGACAATATCCGTGCATTTAAAGTACAAAAATGTTTCTGATAAACGTCTTTAAAGCAATTAGTTAACATCATATATAACTACTGTGGTCAGACCTGGCTTATTGAGGATATGAAGGGAGTCAAAATTAGTCATATACCTCTTTCGGCTAACATTGGAATAAAATTAAATAGGTTTCATTCACCCCATCCCGCATTTTTTGAATTTTTTTAAAATTATGAAATTAAATTTTATCAGCAAATTTTGTTAAAGTGGCTCTTTCTATTTTAGCACGTTAGGCTTAAAAACTTATATGAAAACCAAGGGTTTGAGGCAAGCATTTGAGAGTTGAAAGTTGGTCAACTCGAAACGGTGGATTTCAACCGGTTTCAGACGAACGCTATGAGGCTAGTGATTGGCCAGCGCTTCACGCTTCAACGCCTCACACCTCGGTGGGAACGAGCCTTAAGTCTTTTTGCCTGCAACCAGCCAACCAGCCCTCTCTCCTTTTCTTTCTCACTCAATCCCACACACTTTATGGGCTTCCTACATCCATACACGACGTCACAACGAAACACATGCTTTTAGCATACGGCGTCGGACTCGAATGTCAACAAACGGCTTGAAATATTGGCATGAATAAAATATTAGAACTAGCTTGCCAACATTTAACACAATGGTTCAAATTTGAATAGGATTGTAGCTTTTAATTAAATTTACTATGAAGCTAATGAAAGCAACACAAACAATCGACAACTACAGCGTGATGAAGCGATGGTAGGCGAGCGCCAGAGCTATACAATATACTTGTAATTGTAAATACTGTAGACGATATTTAAACATCTGCCACATAGACAATAATTGAGATAGAATTTGACAAATAAGACTTACACAGCAAACGTGAATTAAGATATTTAAGAAATAATTTAAAAATAGATAAAGAACAGACATTTTCATTATCAATTTATTAATCATGAGAAATAAATGCATTTTGTATACATCATAATGCCAGTTTAGCCACACCCAAATCTTTTAATCCAAATAACAAAACTAATGTAGAATGTATTAAATTTTCGTTATTATTTTAACAGTAAAATTTGCATTTTTTTAATTAAATGAAATATTTCAGTAAAAGAAAATTTTTAGATAGCTATATGTTCTATATGCTCTATTAATGCAGAATTATTCCTATTTTGGTGAAATGAATATAATAAACTAATCAATGTGATATGTAAACAAATGTAACATACTAATATGTTATTAAATGAAATAGTTGGAAAATGATTACCTAATCCTGGATTCTAATGATTATATATGGGAATTTAGTTACAGTTACAGTAAAATACATACAGTTATATTAAAATACATTTATATACATAAAATTCACAAAAAATCCTTTAAAATTTGTGAAAATTCCATATTCGAATACAATAGAGAAAAAAAGGAGCATCTCAACAACAAAAAAATTAAAAGACAAGAACTAAAAAAGAGCAATTCTTCGTATTGGGCATGTAAAGTGAGCAATTTAAATTGAAAATAACGTTTGACACACTAGCTTGTCCAATATTTTCTAAATATTTGAACGAAGTCATAAATAAAAATTGTAATAATTATACACTTTTAAATCTTGGATCAAACTTGCTTCTAATCTTGTCTTCTTAAATTTCACTAAATTCATGACATTGCATACATTAATATAGTTTAAATTAATTATAGTTTAAATTAACTAATTAAATACATTACTTTAGTTAATAGCATTTTCAATGCTCACAATTTTAAATTTTTTTCTAAGAACAAATAAAAATAATACTTTATCTCGTTTTCCGAATTATATATAAGTTATTTAGTACATTTAAATTCATGAAAATGAAATCATTATTGGAGTTTCTGGAATTTTAATTTTATTTTATAACTAATTTGCGATAATTTTTTTTTATTATTATTTAATTAAAAAGAATTTATTAGAAATTTTTCATGAATTTTTTAATATATCGGATAAAAATATAAAAACTTCCGAGAAAAAATTGGATTTCTAAGTATTTAAATTTTTTTTAACTATGCACACATAAATTAATTTACTAATTATAAAAATTATGTATTTTTTACGAAAAGCAAATACTGATAAAAGTATACGATTCTTAAATTAATAATTAAAGTTTTTATAATAAAAAGAGTTAGAGAGAACTAAGTTTTTATTTAATTAAAAAAAAAACTAATAACATTAATTTTTTTATTTATATTTTATTATTATTATTTCATATTAGTAACGTAAGTGATAAAAAATAACGAATTCAAAGCAAAATATGTGGATTTTTTGTATTATGGTTTTGTATGAAATACAAATACAGCCCACACATAAATGTATTCCTTTAGATATACAGTGGCTCCCAAAAATGTTTGTACACGTTGAAAAAGCTCCGTAGTCTAGAATTGAATTTAAATATAAAGACCATTATTTTTTTTCATTTCACCTCCATAGGATTTTAATAAACCAGACATTTTTTTTTAAATATATATAGACACATTTTTCTTAAATGAAAATGCAAGAAATCAGAGTAAGAACACTTTAAATAAATGTTCGTACACCGCAAAATTTTCAGATTAATTTTTAAATAAAATTATAATTTGTGGTTTTTTTTTTTGTTTTTGCATTGTGGGTACATTTAAAAAATTGTTTGGCTTTAATATTAACTTGTTTAATTCCTTATATACATCTTTTTTATTTAAAAATGGCTCGTAGTTCTAAGGTTTGGTTTGGCTTGTCGCTCTACGGTCATCTTGTGTACACGAGGGCTAAATAGACCAGGTGCTATAGTTTAAAGTGGATTCTGAACCACGCACAAACATCCATACCTCTACCAGGATTCGAACTTGAAGCCTGTGGTACCAAAGGTCAGAGCGCTAGCCAATTGGCCCTCAGGCTGCGTAGTTCTAAGGAGACAACGAACTGCGTACCAAAAACATAAAAATCAGATAAATCAGTTCGGAATATCACAAAATTAATCTAAACTGGTATTAAATTATTAACTAAGTAATGCTTAATTAGCAGTAAAACAGTATATGATAGAAAACTTTAAAGAAGAAAATCGAATCGAAAATAAGGTAAGGAACGGTCACCCGGAAAGGTTTAACTCAACGTGATCAGAGATTTATAGCCTGAAAATTTGTGAAAGTTCCACGTTTAATGGTTTATTTCAGTGCTGTAAAAAATCGTGAAGAATTTATTGAAAATGTTTCTATTTCAATTTTACTTGAAACTGTTCTTCGAATTCTCTACAAAATAGGATTACCTGGCCGATTTGTCCAGAGAAAGATTTTGTATGTGCTAAAAATAGAAAGCTTAGACTTACCTCTGTGAATTTTCTCAATGATAAAAAAAAAGATGAAAGTAGATTTAAGATTTTTGTTTGCTATAGGTTTATAAATGTTCGAAGAGAAAAAAAAAGAGAACTTAATACTAAGAATATAGTTGGGATGTTGGGATACTAAAACATGGCGGTGGAATGTTTTAGTGTGGGGGTGCGTGTCAGAAAAATAGAAATTGGTACTTTGGTATTTATTGCTGGCATATAGAATTTATTTAAATTAAGCATCACCTCAATAACTAGATTTAAATCCTTTAGAACGCATTTGGAGATAACTGAAGGTTATAATACGAAAAGCACTTAGAGTATTTATCTAAAAAATACACTAAGTACTAAAAAACCAAATTAAAAATAGTAATAATCAAAAAATGGAGAATCGTAGATGCAAAAATTATAACAAATAGTGAATTTTGACCTCAGACAATAAAAAACTTTTGAAGACGTTGCAAAATGCTCTTCAAAGTACTTCCTTAATGGCGCAATAGCTCCATGGTGGGCTAAGGGGTCGTCTGACTACTGGCAGAGATGTTTTCTTTTTATGGTGTAGGGTTGTCAGCCCTAGTCCAATGCTTTACATTAATATTAGACCGGGACTACGTTTTAAATTAAATTTGGAACCACTACAAATATCCATGGCATAGCCGGAACCTGAAACCTATGACACCGAGCTCTATTTCAAAATACTAATTGACTGAAATACTACATACTAGTACTAGTACTAGTGTGCGGACATTTTTTTCTATGTGCACGTGGAATATTGTGAAGTACAGTTTTTTCCACTTTTTTATTATTGATTTTTAAAAAAAAAAATTTTACTGTATTCTAAAAATATTTAATGTAATTTTGTTAATAAAAAATGTTACAAAAAAATTCTACTTCAGCAGTATTTCATTGGAATTCGTAAGTGTGCGAACACTTTTGGGAGCCACTGTATGGAGAGAAAATCCTTTCACTTGTTATGAGTATACATATTCACAAGTCATAAATATTTAGTCTGTTAAAATTTTTGGTGCAAGAATTTAAAGTTTAAAAGGCTTTTGTTAAAAATATTCAAACAAAGAATAGTTTTATTGAAAATTTCCCTATTTAATGCTCTAAAAATGGGAAACTTTTAGAAATAAAAATATTTACTGACATGTAATGATGAGATTTTCCAATTCTACCAAGTCTTGAACTTTTAAGCTTTCCTTTCCCTACATTTTATCCTCTGTGGTTCCAAATATGTTTTTTCTTTAAAATTTCTGAAGTAAAAAAAGAAACTAAGTATAAAGTTTGAAAAAAGGATTTTTTGTAGTAGTTTTCGTGAATCTTTCGATTTTATTTCTTATAATTGTATCAACATTTATTTTACGTTTTTCTTATTTTTTCCCCATCCATAAATAGATTTTCTTTTCAGACATTTATGAAAGGCAATATAAAAATAAACTCTGAAAATGATACTTGAATAAGTAATTCGTGTAAAATCAAATGTCGAAGTTCTTCGAAGAAATATGGCTAAAAATAAACGTAACGTTGAATAAATTTAAAGCACATCCATGAAGCTTTAAATTTTGTTTTTGAATAATTCAATATTTATGTTTTATATATAGATACTTTAAACATAAAACTCTTTTTTAAATTCTAAATAACTTTTGCCATACATTTAGAAACAAATTAATTTATTTTTTATTTTTAACGTGCTCAAATAATGTTTATTTAATTTTCTTTTAATTATTCAATAACTTCTCAGATTGTACTAAATTGAATAAATAGTATGTGAAATTATTAAGTTAATAGGAATAATTCATGACTAGTTTTATATCTATTCCATGCTTTTGTATAAAAGCTATTTATTTTAATAGTATTAATTATAAGAAAAAGGGATATGATCCTATTAATACATGTCAGTTATTCACTTTTTATAACTGACATATATTAATAGGATACATCTTTAATGTTTTATAGATCTATATATAATAAATAATATTCAATAATTTAAATGTATTAAATAATACAGATAAATATCTATAGATATGAAATAGATATATATCTGTATACATATTTTTTTTTTAAAAATCATTCACACTTTATTTAAAGGAAAATCTAACAATTGTTTTCATTTGTGTATATATATATATATACTGTTAATGAAATAAATAATATAATATATATGTTTTCATGTACATATATAATATATAATATTTTAATATATCTATATATGCTAAATAATAGCTAATAATCTACATATATTAAATAATACAGACATATATCTATATATATGAAATAGATATATGTTTATATAACTTTTTAAAAATCAGTCACACTTTATTTAAAGGGAAATCTCACAGTAGTTTTTGCTTGTATATTAGTATATATATATATATATATATATATATATATATGTTGTTAATGAAATAAATATTATAATATATATATTTTCATGTATATGTATAATATATAATATTTTTAATATATATTATTTCATGTCTTTATATAAGAGCTATTTCATGCCTTTGTTTAAAAAACTATTTAATTTAATAGTGTTAATTATAAAATAACGATATGATCCTATTGTAGCTATTTAAAAAAATTATTCACCCTTTATTCCAAGAGAAGGGGGCCTGGTGGCCGAATGGCTAGCGCTCTGGCGTTCGGTACCACAGGTATCGGGTTCAAATCCCGGCTTTACCCATGGGTGTTGTAGTGGTTCGGAATCCACTTTAAGCTGTAGGTCCCGGTCCTAATAGGATCATAGAGCGCTGCGGGGGCATTGTTACTCCGCGTCCGTGACTTACCATCAAGTTACACGCGCACCCTGGGTAATGCAAAGTGAGTAACATCGTTGCAGCTCTTATGGCGCGGTCTATTTGCCAGCTGCATTAAAAGAAAAAAAAATATTCAAAGAGAAAGCTAACAGCAGTTTTCACTGGTATATATATGTTGTTAATGAATAAATGTAATAATAAAATTTATAATTTTAATGTGTGTGTATATATATATATATATGTATGCATAATATTTATAATATTTCATGCCTTTGTACTTATTTTAATAGTGTTAATTATAAAAAAGTGATATCTTCCTTTTAATATATGTCAGTTATTAGAAAGTGTATCTATTTAAAATATCATTCACACTTTATTTAAAGGGAATTTACCAGTAGCTTTTACCTGTATATATAGTTTGTGAATGAAATAAATATTATAATATAATATATATAGATTTTTTTTTTTTCAGAAAATGGACATTAACAAAGACGGCGTAGTAACCATGGACGAATTCATGGAAATATGTTCTAAAGTAAGTGAATATCTTTATGTCATTAAATTACTTCATTTTCTAAAGAATATGGATTTTATCAGATGAAAAAAGTCTTGGGAGAATAAATACCGAATAACTAAAAATCTTAAAAATGAATTAACTAAAAAAAAATTATGTATTACTATATTTTTAATTAATGTAAATATTCCTTTTCATTTGATTTTTGATATCTCTCACTATGCTGTCTTTGATTCTAATGTGAGAAATATTTAAATTTCTCAACTTAGCGTTGGTTAAAACAAGGGTGGCCAACTTGAGGCCTCATGGGGCATGGGCCCGCGAGATTTATCACACTTTTACAAAATATATTTATTTTATAATGGCCAAAGTAGCGAAAACCAATGTATTAAAAAAATACATCATGTGTGCATCCTGTATTCAAAAATGAACTGTCGAAATGATGAGAAAAAATTAACTTTGATTTTAAAATAATATTCATGCGAATATATGTCAGATATTACCTGCTTTATTTATGAGTTTACCGTTATGAGTTCGCAGAATAATTAAATTATATTATGCGAATTCATGATGCGCGCGCATTTTGGAAATTCTAATATGACAGGTTCTATTCTTCACTTTAAGTGACGCAGTGGACATCCCTAGATATGCACAGTTGGTTGTTGATAGCAGAGCAAACCAGCTGAAGTTGTTAGCTGTTGACTCTTAGCTGAAGTTGTCAGCTGTTTTGGTTTAACTTACATCTGCGAATCTTTTTTTCCAAAATGAAATTATCCAAAACCAAAACACGTTCAAACATAACGGACTCCATGGATAACATAACGGATAACATGCAACACTCATTACGATGTGCAAATACCCCCAAATTGAGATTGATTTGCAAAAGATAATGGAAGTGAAAGAGTGGAGAAACAAATATCGCACTCGTAAAATAAATATTTTTTAATGGTTTCATTTTTTTATTTAGTTCATATTTATATATTTTATTTTCAGTGTTCTATATTTCTTTACAATGTGCGCTTAGTATCGTTATTATTATATTATCTATCTTTACATATAAGAATAAAAGTACACAAAAATAGTAACTCATTATGTTTCAATTTTTCACTAAAAAAAAAATGGCTATAGTGGGTCTAAATCTAATATGGGGATATATAATATTATATGCTGCCCGCGGAGTTAGAATGCATTTCCAAAGAGGTCCGCAAGATCATTTGGGTTGGTCACCCCTGAGTTAAAAGCACAACGTCAGAATGCTTTTAAGGGCTAATCTACGCTCGGCTTGTGATTCAGATTACAAGAATCATTTAATTGCCGGGCATAAATAATGCTCACAATATTACATCCATGTATTAAGATATACTATATGTTAAGGTTTAACTACCTTGGGATTATATATTCAGGCTTTTACCTGGCCTAATCAGTAAGACCGCTGAAACGGAATTATTAAGTGCTGTAAATAGACTAATATGCTCCCCCCTTAATCTATATATGAAGACATAAATACGCAATTTCCTAATAACACATTTATTAACTATATTCAAACATACTTGCAAAAATAACAATAAGACACATGCTTTTGGAAAAAGTAATTAAGAAAATAAGGTATATTAGTGTATAAACGAGAACTCAACAGCATACATAAATAATGAATTCAATACTAGATTACTTGTGAGCTCATAATGATAATTATAGTAGAGACGTAATGGCATTTACATTCTACTAAACAAAGGTGCTTTTATTGCTTTTTTCCAGGAAAAATTGCGAATCACATGATCAGAATTAATTGTTTTTGAAAGAACATGATCAATATGGATTGTTTCTAAATCTAGTTGTAGCATCTGAGACATAATCTACCTTAGGTAATTTTTATCAGTTTTAGATTGTTAAATGGTGGTGACAGGGGAGGTAAACAGATATATTTTGTTAAATGCCTTTCCAGTTTATCTTTTCAAGCAATTTAGTAGATCCAAAGGTCTCTTCTGAAACAAAAATTGCTTGTTGAATAAATAGAAAATTTGCTTGATGAGTATATGACAAATGATTTATCTCTATAATAATGAATTGTTTAAAGATTAATCTACCAGTAATAATTATTTTTTCTTCTAGTTCATTTTTAGAAAAAGAGGAAGTCGAACTTTCGGAAATGTTCACTAAATCTTTAAAACAAATAGTCAGATTAATAATAGCGTTATCCAATACTAAATAGAAGACAAGCTTTCTAAATTATACTTAATCAAGACGATTCATCTGTTTAATCTTGTTTTGACAAATCTGCTTCTTTGTAGCCCATTCGTCACGGCACCTTTCTTTGGCATTTTACTTCACCATAAGTTCTAAATAACACACAAATTAGAAACAACATGTTTAGCTTCTATACACATACTTTTCTAGTTTCTGACGTTTTGTAAGCTCAGATGTCACATTTTACAAATTGACATATTATGGCTTTAAATGTTGTTTTTCTGAATATAAAAACTTTGTTACAGATACCAATTGGAATTATTATCCAGTTACATACCAAACGTTATCATGCAAATGAAGGAGGATATATTCAATATAACTCTATTAATCTCTGCATTTGTCTTAGCAATTAGTTTCAATTCCAATAGGTTTTATAATGCTAATTTCATGTCTGGCAGGTGAACTACAAAGGGCTTTATACTTAAGCACTGTCTGACCATCGAGCGTTAGACATGTTGTGAAGAGAACAGCTAATACAATTTAACAAGATTGATGACCGCTTGGACTGGAATGAAACAAATTATGAACAGTTTGCAGGGTTCCAATGTATGCTATGGGCTGAGGAATGCATTCTGTAGCACCATTACCACATAAATTATGTGTATGTCTCATTCAAGTAGTGAAAATAAATCCGATTTATATTACTGAAATAATATTGCTTATGAATATTTACATTCTTCTTTGTGATCACATTGTCATAGGTCTGTATAAGACAATCCGACAGTGTTATATCGCATTATTCAATGTTTCTACTACCATCTTTAGTTATATCGTATCTTTTTTTTACTTCTATCAACAGGAATGTAAAAATACTTCTATAATTTTATTCTGGTTTTCATATGATATTACATAACTAAAAATATTTTTTGTTCAGCATGACATGATTTTGGCGTAAAATCAACAATGACAGAAAAGAATTTTGTGGTTTTCCTGTTCTCCAATATGTGTTGGTTTACAAGCGTGAAACATTCATCAATTAAATGGTATCGAACAGGCATTAAGATAATCTACTTCAATTCGTCTTCCCTTTTCTTCTGTCTCTTTAATTTGCAATTTTTTAAATTGGTTTCCAATAAGAGAATACCTCTATGATGACTAGAGAACATCAAAATTGTGCTTTTCATCAATGCGCTAAAAATGTCACGCAATGCAAAAACCTGTTTACCAATTAATATGAAAATATCATTTATTCGTTTCGTAATGTTGAACCACCTGACAGATTCTGTTTCACTTGATGCTTCCAATAGACCGTCGATGCCTATCAATGTAGTTCTGAACAAGTCATATAGTACTGCCAATGTTCATCGCTTCGGTTTTGGGATGAGTATACATAATAAGTAATACAAATAAAGTTTATGTGTATACATATAAAGTAATTTTCGCCACTTTTCAGCTGCTGACCATCTCTTTGGTGATTCAAGCATAACTTTAAATACTGATTCCCTGTTATAAGAAATCTTATTCCAAAATAATTACAAGGAAAGCCTAACAATGTTTATTTAATTTCACTCCAGACAAGCCAAACTCAAACATGTTTTTCTCCTTTAAACACCGATATGTTAGAACACTTGCGGGAAAAAAATTGGTTATTTGAATTTTTATGAAATGTTTTAGGGAAGCCAGTGTGACCTTCAATAACATTTTTTCATATCTAACTGAGAAAGAACCTGTTTTGTAAGAAATTTAGTGTCAATTCCAATATTTGAATTAATCTGCTCTTATGTTTGTCATACATAGATTCTGTAAAATTGAAGTGCTCTCATCTCTAATATTAAATTATTTCCCAAAATCTTCTTTAAATTGTTAATTTACTTCATTTGATGTTGACACGCATAAAATTACGGCCTCTGTATAATAGTTGTCTCACATTGTACTCAATTTAAAATTTTATTTTTAATAGTTAAAATCAAATTGAAAAAGTGCATGTTTTTAACCAATTTTTATCAAGATCATCACATTGACGTTTTTCTTGCGTTTTTGCGCTCCAGATTTTTAAGATAACCATTCAAAGTCATAAATACAACAAAATATATAAACGAACGAAATGAAACTAACCATGCAAGCTTAAATAAATGAGTAATAAAATTATAATTCAATAAGTTATATAAATAATTTTTCATACGTGTGCCATTAATAAATGGTTATGGCAAACATGGCCTCAAAAAGTTTTTTTCTGTTCACACAAAGTATGGAATGTGAAGAATAAATTCAATATTTTTTTTCTTTTATAAATTTAGTTTTGTAAAATCTTTAAAAATGTTCGTCTTCGTAAGTCCGAGCGCCGTGGCTGGGCTTTCCACTAACAGTGTCACAACTGTTGAATGATTTGGAAGTCATTTTTTCCGTCAAAAAACGGAAACAATCAAGCACGTTGAACACTTCAGTTGGTTTAATGTTCAACTCATGCCAAATACGTTGTCATTTCGATTCAAAATATCACAGGCAGCCAAAATCACTTCCTTTATGCCGCTTACAGTGCCATCTATTTAAACACCTTGAAAAGCCGTTTCCCCGTTCTTAATCTATCTTCAGTTCAAATTAGAACTCATTGTGACGAATGGTTTTGTTTTACAGCATTGTGAAACTGGGATTTTAATTATAATCACGACATATAAAAAAACTATTATTATGTACGGGTTCCTTTTTAAAAATTTCTTCTTTTATATTAAAATTTCCTGTTTATTGTTTATGCCACAATGCAGTCTATATCTATCTATCTATCTTTCTCTCTCTCTCTCTCTATCTCTCTCTCTATATATATATATGTATATATTATTAACAATGGAAACTCATTTGTGATTCAAAACAAACATAACATGATTTGGCTTAGTAAGGCGTAAACTTCCGTGTAACTAAAAAAATATGTCTCTCTTTTTATACACAATTTTTATTTCTTAGAGAAATTCAAAAGGAAAATTTATTCCTATGATTAAAGGAAAATATTCAAAGGTTTTTTTTTTTTTTGAAATCTAGTAGAAGTTTTGGATTGTTTAGCTTAAGAGAAAAACAGTCTCAGATAAACACGCTTGACAACCTCCTATTATGTGGCTAAAAATAGAAACCATCTTTTGTCAAAAAAGGAAATCTTCTCTTTTTGGAGATAGCACTGAGGATCATTATTTTTTTCTCTAAAATTCAAAACAAGCGTGGGATCATGCCATTATATTTTTAGATTAAAATATCAAACTCAAAAGACTTTTCGAAAAGATGTTTGCGGATAATTAATATTTCTTTTACGTAATGTAATTTTGAGAAGAAAATTTTTTTTCCTTGGTAATAGTGCATGAAAATATTTTTCATTAAAAGGCAGATTAAATAATGAAGATATTTAAAAAAAAATAATGAAAGTAAATAAAATGAAAAAAAAATATATATATATAAATTTATTTTTAACACGGTAGCGTAGTTGTTAGATTTAGTAGAGAGCTGTTGCTTCATGTTTTTTAAATGTAAATCTTATCTGAGTAATGTTAGTTTCTTGAAGCAAGTGGCGTGTTGCTTTTTTAAGTACACATTTCGCTTTATATACTGGTGGTTATCAATATAATGGAAACACTGTAGAGTTATAAGGAATCCTTTACTAATATGGCGTAGGATGCCTTTGGCCTGTAATATAGCTTGGCGGGCCTGAATGGCCGAGTGGCTAGCGCTCTGGCGCTCGGTACCACAGGTTTCGGGTTCGAGTCCCGGCAGTGCCATGGATGTGTGTAGTTGTTCGGAATCCACTTTAAACCGTACGTCCCGGTCTAATAGGATCGTAGAGCGTTGCGGGGGCATTGTTTATCCGCGTCCGTGGCTTATCTGCAAGTTACACGCGCCCCCAGGGTAATGCAAAATGAGTAACGTCTGTGCAGCGCTTGCCTTAAGGCATCCAAGACCAAGCTGTCTAAGTGTTTGCCAGCTGCATTAGAAATAAAAAAAAAATATAGCTTGGCATGTATATAGGCCATAACTGTGCGATGATATTGAGGGCGGGGAACTATGCGGGCCAAGGTAGAAGTTTCACTTCATCCTCGTGTTCATCAAATCATAATTGGACAGATCTCGCTGTTTGAATAGCCGCATTATCATCCTGGAAAATTCCATCTCCTGCAGTTTGTACATTAGAATTAGCCTGCCTTGCTAAATCCTGGTCATCTATACTTCTCACTAGTGATCCTTCATTTCAGGGTTACATTTGGGCCAGCAGAAAATAACGACATGGCTTCTCATACCATGATAAATTAATTCCCATTGTTGATAGTTGGAAGAAGGCAACCACTATCATACGCTTGTACAGGTGTCCTCCAAGCTAGTACCCTCCTGTAGTGGAAAAAAGCGTGAAAGAATATTCGTCCGACCTATAACTGTCTTCTATTTATCAATCGATCAGGTTTTGTGGTTGTGGCACCACTGTAGACGACGTTTGGCATTAAGAGATGTGACAAATGTCTTGGGAATTGCTGCTCAGGAGCTTCTAACTGTAATTATTGACACTGGAGAATGCAGATGTTGATTAAGCTCTGCGGTCACATTGGGTATAGTTGTTTTCTTTTTAGACATTACAATCCGCTTCAATACCAGTCGGTCTCTATCACTGTTTCTCCTTTTGTCCACTCTTTTTCTTTACCGAGCTTGCTTTGCAGGGCTGGTGTATGTTGTCATGGCTTTAGAAACCGCACCTATAGGAAAATCTAAAAGCTGGGATGTTCCTCCTACTAATTGGGTTCCTACAATTTGGACTCTTTGAAAGTCTGTGAAGTCTGAAATTTTACACATTTGACAAATATCCAAGGTTGAAATCTAGAATATTAACTGAGGCAGTCGCCAATCTTGCAACCCGGAATATTTAGCCAATATCTTTAGGGTTACAATACTCTAGAGGAATTCTTAACTACTTCTTTTCCCGAACAAAGGCAAAGGTTGTGTGATTGTGGAGTGCCTGGGGACAGAATCCCCCTACCTCCATTGCATAATTAAGAAAAATAAATATAATGACTTTTTATTTCTAATTTGATAGTTATTTTCAGAATTTTTTAGTTATAGTAAATAAAGAACATAAATATATATTCTTTTAAATATTTGTTCTGATAAATTATTGATTATTCTGAGATTGTTTTTATAACGTATGTTTACAGAATATGATACAGAAAATAAACAATTTTTATAATGCTGCCACTCATGAAAATACGAAACAAACAAGAAAAACGATTTTTTAATTTATTAATAACTTATATTGGATCCTCACATAATTATTTTCTTTTTAATGCTATTGAAATAATTAAAGTTTTACAACAACCGTCATTTGAATTTGCGCGAAAAAATTTTATTTTTTATTTTTAGCACGTTAGTTAACGGCGAAAAAATCGATCGAAAGTTTCTTGTTAATGTTGTTGACAAGGGCCTGAATGGCCGAGTTGCTAGCGCTCTGGCGCTCGGTACCACAGGTTTCGGGTTCGAGTCCCGGCGGTGCCATGGTTGTTTGTAGTGGTTCGGAATCCACTTTAAACCGTAGGTCCCGGTCCTAATAGGATCGTAGAGCGTTACGGGGGCATTGCTACTCCGCGTCCGTGCCTTATCTTCAAGTCACACATGGCCCCTGGCTAATACAAAGTGAGTACGTCTGTGCAGCGCTTGCCTTAAGGCATCCAAGACCAAGCTGTCTAAGTGTTTGCCAGCTGCATTAGAACAAAAAAAAATGTTGTTGACATAATTAAGGTTTTGTGGCAATCGTTATCTGAAATCGCGCGGAAAAATGTAACTTTTTAATTTTAAAATGTTAGTTTACAGATGATAAAGGCGTATCAATTTTTCAGGCAATATTCAATTTTTCTGATGTTGTTCTTTTTGTCTTCTTCATTCATTTGATAAGAATAGGTACGGTATCCTCCAACAAAGGATATATCAGAATAAAATGTAACTTTTTTTTTTTTTTTTTTTTTTTTTTAAATTTTTTTTTATCATCCGAATTCGGCATCGTAATAAACATGAAATAGTTTTTAAAATAATAATAATAATAATAATTATGAAATGGCGTAATAGGAATAATTTTGCATAATTTTATCATACCAGCGATTATTATCTTTGTCTAAATGATACATTTGTGTGAGTCAGCAAAACATAATTCCACATAAAAATTTGGCGATAAAGTGATTAAATTTGGCGTTAAAGCAATTTAGGAATAAAATTTTCCAATAATAGTGCTAAATTAAAGTGATAGCATTTGGCGCCAAAGTATTCAAGAGGTAAAATTTTTAGTGATAAAAATAGCACTGTTTGGCGTTGAATTTTGGCAAAATAGCGTTTTACGATGACACTGGACTTCAGCAGCCATTTTGTTTGTTTACTTGGCGATTTGGCATCCCAATGAAGGATTTTGGCGTAATATCATTTGTACCGCGGAAACTACCTGGTCCATTTATTACTATGCTTACTTGGCGACTTGGCAGCCTGGCGATGTATTTGCCACAAAGGGTAGTGGATTCTAGATTTTAACCAAATCCAAGAGACATATAACTGCTTACTTACACTGTTTAATATGTTTACTGGGACAATGTTTCAATCATTATAAATAATTTGTCTGTTAATTGCTTTGCCATAAATGCATTTTCATATGTTTCAACCATTATAAATTGCAAATGGAATGGTGTTTAATAACAATAACTGAAACAATGTTTAACAGTGTTTAATTTAACAATGTAACTTTTATTTTATTTAAACAGTTAACATGTTTAACAATGTTAACAGTGTTTCCATAACTGAAACAATGTTTAACTGGAACAATATTTCAATCAATATAAGTAATTTACCTTTTAATTGCTTTGCCATAAATGCATTTACCTTTTTTCAACCATTATAAAAAAACCACGACAGCAAAAAAAAAACCATTTTTTTTACAATGTTTCCAAACACACCATAACAATGATTAAAATAAATTTAATGAGAATCTTATGTTTTTCCTTGTATATGGTTCCTATGATTGTAATATTTTAATTAAAGAATTTAAATAATTAAATATATGTCTTCATAAATAAAATATATGTAGATTTATACCACAGAATATAAAAAATTAAAAAAGTATTATCGAGACACGTGTTAGAACATTAAAGGTACATTATTAATTTTATTAAAGGGTAGTTATAATTTAACATTAAGAATTTTAATTAAAATAAGGTCTTCTTGGGAACACGAATTAAATATTCTATTTTAAAGGTTTAAATTATTTATTTTTAAATTTCCCTTTCGGCACTTATTCTCATTATACAGATTTTCAATTATTAATATTTTAATTAAAATAAAGCATTTGTTTCTTTTATATATAATTTAGAAGTTTTTAATTTTATTTCGAAATAACTAATATTTTGATTAACATGTTAGGAGTGATTTTTTTTTTTACATCTTAATTTTGTAAAAGAAAATTATACGATATTTTATTTTTTTTCTTGTGGATATTCATAACATTTTTTTTAAAAAAGGTATAAGCTGGAGAAAGAGAAAAGCAATTAAAGTCCTATTATTCATTTGCGATTCATTAATTGTCGTTCTAGTTGACAGGAAATTCCACCTCAATTATATTTCGTTTTCACTTTCGTTCTGATTAAAAGTTTTCCCTTATTTGATCGCAACATTTTTTTTTTAATTTGGTGCAAATCAAAATGTTTTTAATTGGAAATATTCTTTAATCAATTAAACATTTTGAAAGATATATTTATATAATGTCTTTTGAAAATGTTTAAGGAGATTAAC
Source organism: Caerostris darwini (assembly GCA_021605075.1). NCBI lineage: Eukaryota > Metazoa > Arthropoda > Arachnida > Araneae > Araneidae > Caerostris > Caerostris darwini. The sequence continues at coordinate 565,149 of BPLQ01007013.1, read as the reverse complement.
AAGAGACTAAATAAAGCTATAGAATTCAGCTATTGAATTAAAAAGAATTTCATAAAAACTTAATAAAGCTAAAAATTTTTGTTACTTTGTTTATGAATTAATTTAATGATAAATTATATGCATAAATTATTTTATTATTAATTTTTCATTCTTTATTACTCATTAATTAATTTTCATTTTTATTTTATTCATTCATTTAATTATATTTTTTATCTCAGCAAATTACATTTGAGGCAGGCTATTAAATTATTACAATTATTGTTGCTTATAAATAAAAATGTATAGCATAATCAGTCTTATTTGATATGTGATATATATATCAGTCTTATTTTGATTTTGATATACATGTGATAAACATATATATTAAAAATATGTGAAATATTTTTAATATATATGTTTATATTCAATTAGCCTTTATTTAATTCTTTAAATGACACATTTTTTTTAATTATGTAACGGCAAAAACAGCTCTTTTAAAACAGAATGATAATGTATTTATATAATAGCAGTTAATTTTTTAATAAAAATTTAACTATTAACATAATTAAATAAACTCCTGCTTCAAACAAATGCATCTTTAAAACTTAAAATTACCCTGCAGGATTTAAGTACTCAAAATAATTTTTGGCAACAATATTTTGTGTTAATCTCCTTTGTAATATTTAAATTATTATTAAATCAGTACTTATAACATTTGCAATAAGTACTAATATTAATAACACTTTGTAAATCAAATTTTCAAAATCAGTATTAAACTTGCACTCACACTTTTAGTGATACTGCATACTACATATTTGCAATGGTTTCCAAAAATTCACGATAGGTGTGAAATTACCTTCTTAAGGAAACTAATATATGAAAATTAAATAAATAAAGCTGTAAAAACATGTAGTACGTAGCAGCCACAATTGGAATATATGGCCAATATATTCTCGAGGAAGACCGATCGATTTAAACAGGATAAGATTTAGATTGTAGTAGGCTGATATACTACTGAACTAAAACTGCTCATTCCCCTGAGTTATTCTTTAGAATCTACAGACTACCTTGTACACGGTAGTGAGCTTGGCAACCAAGTTAATAAACACTGATATTCCTTTGACACCCAGACAGAGATATTTCAATTAGAGCATGGGACCTCGATTTCCAGTCTGCATAGCGAGTGGAAGTGATGATACTTCATATTGAGGCTTTTAGCACGTTGAATTATATGTTTATGTATGATGCTCCTTTTTTTAAGATAAAAGTTTTCATTTGTTAAGATACTATGTTTTTTTGATGGCATGTTTTCAACTTGTGGGTTTTCAAAACTAAAAAGTAAACATATTAATTGGTTTTTATGACTAATTAGTCAGGCTCTTTTCGATTAAAACTTTTGACAAATTTCACAAAATTTTTGGAAAATTTTGCTTAATATTTAAATACCAATACACAAGATGATTATTGAAAAAAAAAGCATGTATTGAAGTATGCACTTAAGAATATGAAAATCAACAGTTTAACTATAGTAATACAATTTCGAAATTTCAAATGCCAATTTTTTTATATTGCCATTTATTTTTTATTATAATGTAATCTCCATAATGAAAAACCATAAGTAAGTTTGGAACGGTACCTATAGTACGAAAATGGCCAGCTCTAGATATACTGAGAATAAAAGTGAAAACAACCAATAAAGATAGAGAAGCAACAAAAAAATTTTTGATTTTTACAAATTTTCCGCGTGAGCTCCTTCACAAACGATGGCACTTTGCATGGCAAGAAGAATCTATTGAACCTGACATCTGATGCCATTTTTGAAATCAGATGCAGTTTGAGGTCACCATGTTGTGTTAAGAAGCGTTTACCAGAAGACCTCAAAAATGGGGGAGCACCATCTTGCATCCACACGGCGTCAGATGGATTATTTCGCTGTACCTGAAATCTATACATTTGATATACAAACTGCATCTGACTCCAAAGATGGTTAGATGACTCGTCAGGTTCAACAGATTCCTCTTTCCATGGTAAGTGCTTCAGTGCTATACACCATCTGCAGCATGCAAAGTGTCATCGTGTGGGAAGGCGGTCACGTTGAAAATTTGTGAAACACATTAAAATCTTTATTGGGTGTTCTCATTTTTCTTCTTAGTCTGTCTAGGCCCTGTTATTTTCATTCTACAGATATTGTTCAAACAGATATTGTTGTATTTATAGTTTTTCCCTACGGAGATCCCATTCCAATAAAAATATGTAGTTGATGCAATTTAAGATTTTTGAAATTGTGTCACTGTAAGCGTAACTGTTGTTTTTTGTGTGATTCTTGACCACATACCTTAAAATACATTAATCCAATATTTCATTCAGTTTCTGTGGATGGTATGATAGCAAGGGACTCGTATATTGTGAAAGTTTATTTCTATAATCACCGCATATTTAATTGGAGTTATTATTCATGCCTTTTTTGTTATCTTTGATTCAATCTGTAGACAGTCCTATAAATGTCTTTTTTTATCTTGTATGCACCAAAAATAATAATACAATTTTAATTTGACAAGAATTATTTTTTATGCCAATGATGTGAATTTCCAAAACATAGGAACATATATTTTAGATTTGTTTTTTCAATTTAAGTTGCAAGCATATTTTTATTAAACCGAAACTGGATCATTCATTATTGATATAACGGAGCTATAACGAATTCATTGTTACCTTTAGTGCACTACATTCATCTTCTTGCACTGAATACAGAAGTTAAAAAAAAGATTTAAAGGGTAGGATCCTTGGAGTTTCCCATATTTCTATATTGTATTTCAGCAAATACAACAAAAAAACTTCAATCATATTCACCAATTCTAAAAGTTTTCTGAGAATTACTAATATATGCCTGGTTCGGGGCCCAAAGGTTTGTTTTGATTTGTCGCTCTTTGGTCATCTTGTGCACACGAGGGCTAAACATTGTAGACATTGAGAGACACGTAACATTGAAACATTGTAGATCAGTTTAAAGTGGATTCCGAACCACTCACAAACAACCATTCCATCACCTTTATTCGAACCTGGAATCTGTGGTAAAAAAGAGCTCTAGCCACTCGGCCATCTTGCCCCTATATCTCCCTGAATATATTTTAATGTAAGGAGTGTTGTCTTCGAAACTATGGGAATCGAACTTATGGTCTTTTACAATAAGAAAATGAGAGTTTTCATACAATTTTTTTGTACTTGCTAGTAATTTACTTAGATGTGGAGACAATTTCCATTTCTTTATAAGTGCAGTTAACTTATCTTACACGGAGTGTATTTTAACATCTATTTTTTGTTTCAAAAAATTATTTTAATGCAGTTTTTTGGGGGGAGTGGGTGCTTTTAAATCAATCTTAATTCATCGTGTTCTTTAAATAGAAAAAATAAAATTTGATAAGTAAATTTCATGATAGCTAAATTAAGATGTTGAGAGGAGAAGTTAAAATGTTCGCATTCATGTGATAAATCTCGTTATTTCGCGAATGGTTCAGAAAAATTATCGAAATCGATTTTATTCGTGAACCGTCAGTGCACAGGTAAGATTAAAAGAAATGTTCGAGCACCAGAATGTTTTACGAATATTTATGGGATTACCATCTCTCTCCGGATAATGGATTTTACCAGATAAATGAGCTCCCGTAAGTGATTTCTGGTAGCCTGGGCGTTATAATAGTAAGAAATAAATCTTTGAAAAATAATTACTTTAGGATGGCATAAAAATAATGACCTCGCAAAAGTGAGGGGAAAAGAACGCCTTCTCGGGTATGGAAAGACGTATTTTTCAGTTGCTGTAATGTATCATACTAGATAAAATTTTCCATTCTTGAAAATCGCTTGAGAATATAAATAAAGTTTCATCGATTGGTATTAAAACCACGCATTTTTATTTCTGTTAATATAACAATTTTGTTTCATATTTATTGGTTTGATTCTGTTGTTTAAAAAGCCAGATACTTTGACCTGAAGTTAAGAGAGATTTAACAGATTAAACGTTACTTAGGATGCACCATAGAGAGTTTGTAACACTGCAGACATTTTGTGACACTACTGTTTTGAATGAAAGCGCTCAAGGGTTACATTTGAGATTTCTCTCCTGAATAGTTTAACCGTCGAACTCAAAACAAATACATCTCGACCTACAGATTTATTGTGCCCCCTTTATTATTTAAAAACTAAACATTTTGACCGATTTATTGTGCCCATTTTCCACATAGACATGGATGCACATAAAATTTCTCCTGATAGGTCGATCCTTAATCAACCTTCGGTATATTATTCTTGATAAACATAAGGTGAACAAGAGACCCCTTAATCCATTTTTTACTGGTCATCTTTAATATAATTGGTCCATCCATTTTTTACTGGTCATCTTTTTTTGTAATTGTCATTAGTGGTATAAGTTATTCGCATAAGTGGTATAGTTAAAGGAAGGGAACTAACTTATGGTACAATGCAGTTGATTGACAAAATTAATTAATATATTTATTTAAGCACTAACTCGAAAGTTGACGAAAATCCAAATTTAGCGTATTTGGTCCAGCGTGTCACATATATTATACCCACCAATATTTGAGTCAAAATTCTCATAACTTTTAAAGTTACGGAATAGAGTCTATCTCTAAAATTTTAAAAATTTCATTCATAAACTGAGTATTATATTCCCGTATGCTTCTGAATAATATTTAACTGTATATGTAATAAGAAAAAAAGTGAAACATTTTGCTTTATTTCGTTAAAAAACAATTGTAAACTATAAAATAACTCAAATTGTTCATTTAAATAATAATTAAACTTTATTCTCTTATAGCAATTATAATATTTCTTCTTCTTCATTGGTGCAACAGCCTCATAGTGGGCCAAGACGGTCTGCCTAAGGGCAGATTCCAAAACATAAGATGCTTTTCTTTTTACGTGGGTAGGGTTGTCTGCCCTACGTCCTACAGTCATATTATACCGGGACCTATGATTTATAATGGATTCCGAACCATTACAAACATCCGTGACACCTCTGAGACTTGAACCCGAAACATGTTGCACGGAGAGCCAGTTACTCGGTTCTCAGGCCCCAATTATAAAATAAAATGTTCAATAACAACTTCCTATAAACGATTAACAGTTAAAATGTTTTTTAAAATCCTATACAATTACGTCATCTTTCCTTTTTTTTTTTTTTTTGGTAGGCTTAGACTTAAATTTTCTAAGCCAGTAGCATCAAACAACTAACAAAGAAGACTGTTATTCATTTTTTAGTTTTACAAAATTAACTAAAATTAGCTTTCATTCAAGGCAATTCTATTAAACAAATGTTTTTTTTACATTTATGTACTCAGACTAATAGGTGGGTGTAGAGAGTAAACAGAAATCAGAGTTTTCTTATTCGCACATGTTATTTATTTATTGCTAATTGATAAAAGTGAACGGATTATTTATATGATTGCTATTTAATAAAAACTTAGGAGAATTTTGGCTCTACGATGCTTTTAACTTTTTAGAAAAGAATTAAATAAATAATTAATTACTTATTAAAGTTTTTAACCAAAAACAATTTAAATACGACAATTGTGTTAACTTCTACTAAAAAAAAATAATTCAGAAGTAATAGAGAAGAAAATAATGTTATTACGTTAATTCTATAATTAGATATTGATTGTGGCGAATTAATTAATTTTTAATCTTTAAAAATTTAAATAAACTTCTAAATACTAACATTTATATTGATTCATTATTTAATCAGTGATAGCCATTGTCGATGTAAACTTATGAGGAGGAACATGGTAAATCTCTACTGAAATTTCTGAGTAATACTCAATTTGCAACATATCTGCTACTTTTCGTTTGGTTAAGAATCCAGCATTTAAAAAAAATTAAATTGAATATGTAAGCATAATTATTGCCATATGCTTTTTTTTTGGTTAAGTAATTTTTGAAACGATTTGCTTTTCGCTAAAAAGTATTTTACATATCCTATAGTACTTTGCGTTAAAATCACAGGAATTATTTACACATTATTTATTTAATTTCTCGTTTTTCATTAACACTGAGACTTTCTATACACAATAAACATTACTTTCATTACCAATAACAGCAGTAATTAACAATTACATTAATTAATTAAATAATTGTGTTAAATGACAGTAATTATTAACAGGTTATTATTCTTAAATAATAATATTAAATATAATAATTTCACACTAAAATATTATTCCGTTTAAAAATCGAATTAAAATTAAAATTTCACAAACTAAATCAAGTAATTTTATTGCAGTTGGGAAAATATTAATTTTATTATTCCATAAAAAATTGCTTTTAGTGTTGCCAGTTAAATATTTTTAAAGGAAAGAATAAATTTTTGCAATTATACTTTCTAAATACTTTCGTATAGCAGCATAATGACGAATAAGAATCATTTTTCCTATCGAAATTTGTTCGTATTTCATAATAATATCAATAAATATCAATAAATTTGTTATTACGTACAAAGTATCATTTAAAACGCATTTAATTCATATTTTCAAAATACTGTCGTATAGCAGCATAATGACGAATAAGAACTATTTTTACAATCAACATTTTTCTGTATTTCGTAATAATACGCCAAAGAATGAACTTTACAAAAAAAAATAAGAATAAATTTGCTCTTACGTATGAAGTCATCAATTTTATTTCCATCTTATACTTTTTTTATGATGGCAAATTTACATGTTAAATTAAAAGGGAAGATATTTAGTAGGATTTAGGAAGGATTATTTGGAAAGATTTATTGTAAGGATAGTATATACTGATATTGATTATAAAAATTTAACATAGATGAATACTTTTAAAATGGGCGTTTCAAATATATGTAGTATCGTTAATTTTTCTTAATTTAAAACGCATTTAATTAAACTGTTTAAAGGAATATTTTTTTAATTCGCTCCCAGTTATTAATCAAACAAAACATGTTTACCTATGCAAAAAAAACATAAATAAATAATCTAATTCTCTACCGGTTTTAGAAAAATAAATTATTCACTTGGTCAGTTTTTGAAAATTTCATTAGCAAGTATTTTTGTTTCTCGTATTACGAGCAAACAGAATTTAATTAATAAAATTTACACGTTTTCACATTTCTCTCTCTCTGTCTCTTTATTTTATTCAATAAAAAACTTAATTCATTACGGCTTTTTGAGCTCAAAGTGTTTCTCGCTTCACTTCGCTTTGGAGTTTATGAAAATAAGCAAATATTCGTTTTTTAATTAATGCTGAGAAAAGAAACATTACATTCGAAAACACATGACAAAATAAAGTTGGACAGAAAAATAATATTACCTAATTATATATCTCGACGAAATCAACTTAATGTTCTTTCGTTCCAATTATAGTTTCAAACACATTTTTTTTATTAAAATCCAATGTTTTTTCAAACAATATTGAATGTTTTTATTGTTTTAGACAGTTAATATTTTCAATGCGCCTTAAAGCAGTTTTCAGCATTCTTAGTTATTATTACTTGCCAGTAATTTTACACTTAAATTAATTATTTTTCCTGGAGGGAAAGTTGTCGTTAATTGAGTATTAACTTGGTGTGTTCTTTTTGTTACATATTTTAATAAATAAAATGAGAAAATCCTGAAAAAAAAAAAAGTTAACTTTCCTTCAAAATTATTTTATGGAAATTTTAATTAAGCACTTTCGTGTTTAAATGAAAAGTATTTATAATAATAATAAATGTTTTAAAGATTTTATTCAATTATAACTTCAATAATATTTCAATGAAAATATATTTTCCCAAAACGTTTAAAGGATTTTTTTCCTAAAAAGGAACCTCTAAATTCCGAAATACCGTTATGACATTTGCAGGTCAAATTATTTAAGGCATTGACACATTAATTATACAAGTACGAAAATAATATTCAATGTTTTCTCACTAATTGCAAGCTAGAAAATATGAAATTCTGTTAATTGTTCTGTTCTGTTATCACAGTGACAAAATGCTTCGAATATACATTGCAGTCATTGTATATTACTGCAGCATTCAAATAAATGTATGAGATTAAAATGTTTACCGAAACACAATCACAAAATACCAATATTTTCCATTTTACAAACGCATTTTTATCTTTTTTTTATCAGTAACGATTTCATTTTAGTTTCCTTAATTAATCATTAATTTATAATTTCTTAATGGAAATCTATTATTCCATAAAACATTAGGCATGTTACATATATTAAAAAACTGAAATATCCTTAAAATAGAGATTTAAAGAGAATTTTTAACAAAACAGATAAAAACAAACAATCATAATTTTATTACTTTTCCTACAGAAAAACTAAAGATGACATTATTTATTTACACTTGTAACGTTAGCTGTTAACAGGAAACGTTCGAACTGTCACTCAACCATTTCACCTATCATTTTCCCTATACACAGTCACCTTTGCCTCCACCTTTCCACAGGCCATAGAATAGTAATATAACAGAAAGCGTATTGGTTTGATCTTGGCAGTTTGCGGTAGACATAATCCTCACGTGCTCATACATATTACTTGATATTTGCTTTGTAATTTAACATATGCGAGCTTGGCGATTTTTGGCAACATTCTTTATTGTTGGCTAGTACTATATGCTGTTGGCGTCGAAAAGAGAAAAAGGTTTCACTACCATACAATGATTTTCAGAAGAAATGGTTCTTTTGATCTGAAAATAAATGTAAATTTATAACACCCAATATTGCTAGGCAGGCTAAATATCTTTACATCGTGAGAAGATTAAAATTTCAATTCTTTCAATAGGAACGCTAAGTGCTACATTCAGAAGCAGTTCTTGTAAGAAGAATAATGAAGTTGAACTACTTAATATTCATTTTATACAACGCAAAGCAATGTCTACAACAAGGGTGCGGTCTGCCTTGAATATTTTTCTGGTCCGTGAGATTTATCACACTTTTGTGAAATATATTTATTTTATAACGGCCAAAGTAGTGAAAAACAATATATTAAAAGAATACTTCATGTGTTCATCCCTATATTCAAAAAATGAACTGTCCAAATAATGAGAAAAAATGAACTTTGAATTTAAAATAATATTCTGGCGAATATATAAGACAGATGGTGCCTGTTTTTTATTTATGAGTTTACAGTTACGAGTTCGCAGACTAATGAAATTATATTATGCGAACTCATGATTGCACGCGCAACTTGGAACAAATAATATAACAGGTTCTATGTTTCACTTTAAGTGACCATCCCTAGATACGCCCACTTGATTAGTGACAGCAGAGCAAACCAGACTCTTAGTTGAAGTTGTTAGCGCTTTTGGTTCAACTTACACCTGCGAATCATTTTTTTCGAAAATGAAATTGACCCAACACAAAACACGCTCAAACATAACACCCATTACGATATGCAAATACCCAAATTTAAATCGATCTGCAAAAGCTAAATGAAAGAGTGGAGAAACAAATATCGCACAAATAAAATAGATATTTTTTTAGGACTTCATATATATCCCCTCCATATACATATTTCCTCCCTTAAATAAAATTTAAATTCTTTTTTTTTTTTTTATGTAAATAAACTATTTATTAAATTATCCTAATAGAAAAACATTTTACGTTACTACAATCAAATATTATACCCAATCAAAATTGTATTAATAAAACCTTTCAATATTAAATCGCAATATTTCACATCTTTGTAATATACCATCAATTTTTACCACACGTTGTTGAATTTCTTTTAGGCAACCTTCCTCTATTATAACTCACTGAGCCAGTATTACTGCCTTCTCTAAATTTGATGTATCGATTCGAGCCGATACGGTGTGCCTTTTTTGGGGTGCGTCTTCGACTTTTGCGATAGAGAGGGGGAGCGTGACAATGGCAAAACCCGCCCTGCATGAGTGGCCAGGGTCAGAGATTAATGAAGGCAGCACATTTCTGCTCACTTTTCTGATAAAACCCCCTAATCGATAATGACCGAAACCGTTTTCCTGCCGTTTGGATAGGTCGGAATCGAAAAAATAAAGAACAGAAAAAGAAAACGTGATCAAAGAAAACGATTTGGGTGGAATAAAAATAAATATATGCCGTTTTGCGAACGCTGAAATATTGGTTGCGTAACAGAGTCTTGTAAAATTCTTCTCTTTTCAATGTCAGTATTTTAAAAAGTTTTATGGGTAAATTTCTATCCGTAAAGTGTCTGTTTTTTTCTCAAAGGAAAATAAAATGCATGACAATTCCGATGCATTTCCCAAATATCATGAGAAATAAATAATATCCATATATTTCTTTTTCAATTTTAGAAAAAAAAAAAGATTCAATTTATGACTCAGTTTACATTTTTATCTAGTCTAATGTCCCGTTGCATGTCTGGGTTTGATAGTCGCAATATAAAACTCATCGGTTTGGTAAAATATATTACCTTTTATTTTGAATTTTATTTAAATTGTATTTATATTTCTAATATTTTATAGTAGAAAATGTTATAGGTTACCCATGAAAAAATGCGTCAACTAAGCAAGGTCAGTATTGCGCATATAAATGTGTTTTTAGACGATGGCATGAAGTTGAAAATCGGCAGTACCTTTTCAGCATGCATATAATATTGCCTATTTAAATCATAATTCGTTAATGGTGTATAAAATTAAATTACACCATTTATCTTCAAATTTTAATATAAATTTTAGATTATCTGCTTAATTTATTCATCAGCAGTGGCGCAACAGCTCCATGGGCTCCAAGGTCATCTGCCTGCTGGCAGATTTCGAGACAGGAGATGTTTTATTTGTACGGGGTAGGGTTGTTAGCACTACGCCCAACGCTCTACAACCATATTAGACTGGAACCTACAGTTTAAAATGGATTTCAAACTACTAAAACATCCCTGTCACCTCGAAGCTGAAACATGTGGCATAAGTTTTCCAGAGCGCTAGTCATTCAGCCATCCGGTCCTACTTTATTATTAAGCTATCTATTTAAATCAGATTTGTATCAAAATACAAATTAATGTAGAATCGGGTTTGATTTTTTTTAATTTTAATCATTAATTTTTTATTACATATTAATTAAAAATTTCATTATCTTATTTCTATAAATTGTGTACAAATCTTATTTTCAGATTTGTACGCATTTTTTTTATCTGGTTCCACACCAAATTGAGAAATAAAGTTTTTTTTTAAACATCGATGGTTCTCGTGTTCTTTTTTATATACTAGTATATCGCAAGCAGATTATGACGGGAAGGTATGTGGTATAGGAGAAAACCAAGTACAGGTGGTATAGAAGGCGTGTGGTATAGGAGGAAACCAAGAAAACTACCTAGCAGTCTGATTGTCAATACGAAACGTTTTACACAAGTCGTAATAACCGCAGTCAGTTCTCAATCGCAACCAAAGGTTCCTAGTCTAAGCTTTTCTGCTTTCTCGCTTCTCATATTATTATGGAGCCATGAGTCGGACAAATAAGAATATCAGACAGATTTCGGAAATTTGTATTTGCAAAAAATAAATGAATTGTTGTTGTTCTAATGCAGCTGGCAATACAGAGACAGCAAATCTTTATGCATTAGCAGCGGCTGCACTGCTGTTACTCATTTAACACTACCCTTGGGACACGTGTATCTTGGAGATATGCTACGGACGCAAGAAACATTCCCTCCACAACACTCTACGATCGTATTATAGACCGGGATCTACGATTTAAAGTGAATTTTGAACCACTACAAACATCTATGACATCGCCGGGACTCAAACCGAAACCAGTACTCGAACTCGAACCGTGTTAATAATTAAAACTTTATCAGAATTAATTCATTTATTATTATAAATTATTTCAAAATTCTTCTTATTCTTATTCATATTATTTTTAAAATTCTTTTGCATCTTTATTTTTATGTTGGTCACTTGTGATTTATTTTTATGCATTCATTTCATTTTAATTTTATTAGCATTCAAATGGAATAAATCATCTCTTTTTTAAAACATTCCTTTTTTAAAAAAAAAAACTTGAAAAAAGACCCCTTTGATGAATCTTTTAGCTAAATATAAGAAGAGATTAGTGCATTTCCCGATCAATCACTGCTATTACTTAAAAGGCAAGGCAGAAAAAATATTTTAAAATCTTTTTTTACCATCATATTTGCAGAGTATACTTTTAAGATTCCATTACTTGATTGCTTCATCGTAGTAAAATAGGCGTTCAGCTGCTGTTAATCACAGTGCAAATGAAACAAAAAAAAAATGCCTATAGATATTAATAGGTGTAAAAGCCTTGAGATTATCATTACTAAATTAACTCAGTTCTTGCTTGGTGTATCAAAACATCAATGAATTAAGTGATGATAGAAGTTTTATTTTTCTTTCCTCACCCAGTACCTAGGGCTCCTACCGCTTAATAAAGATAGGGTGGAACATTTGTGGGTCTCATGTAAGCCACTGAGGGGTATTGCGGAGTAATCAGTGTCTTTCGAAGTATAGACTTATGTGTCTTTCGAAAATTAGAGCATGTGGGGTATTAGGAATAATTACCCCACGTGTACCTTTTGTAGGGGAGAACATCCAAAAAACTCCCATTAGGCTGCTTAATTGTCGATGTTGTCACAGACGCCATCAAGTTTCATCCTTTTCTGAAAGCCAATAAGTACAACACTGCAGACAGAGCATTCCATACTCGAGCCAAAGTATATTTTTTTGTTGTTTAACATTGATGGGCATCATATACCACTTATGTATGTCACAAACAGCCGACCAATAAGTGATGCAGAGAGGTCAATGCCCCCATTCTCGAGCCTAGATGCTTCATACACATTGTCACAATCGTAAATAGAGTCTCTACGTATCTGAACAATGAAAATTGTTAGGAATTGTTATTGCTATTGAACATGGGGGGGGGGGGGGCCCCATTATTTTACTTATGAGTAGACTCGGTGTTGTTTTCGACAACAACTGTAAAGCATCTCGCATTGACAATCAGTCTCCAAGCAGTTTTCTGTGGTTTCTATCAAATGAAAAGCAAAGGTAGACCACATCTCCTAAAACATTCTCCGTAATTCTCTCTTCACCGATTTCCCGTCGGTGGTATCTTTGTGACATATATAAGTGCAACACGATATTGACCAATAATAAAACACAGATTGAGATATGAGCATATTTAATTATTCATAACATTTTTAAAAAAATATTAAATCATCTCGTAAAATTGTTATAAGATATATATATATATATAGAGAGAGAGAGAGATAAATAGATAAATATATATATGTAAAAATAAATATATATATATTGAAATTAAATTACATTTAATTTCAAATAACAATAGAAATGCTGCATTTTTAAAATTAAATAATAAATTGAACTGAGAAAACGTATAACAGTTTTCTTTACAGTAATTCACGAAATTATTGTGTGAGTTATTATTTGGTAATAAGTATAGTTCTTAATTTAACAATAAGAATAAAATTAGAATACATATATAAATTGTTTTTAAATATTTAAATTTGATCTTCAAGATGTTAGAAATCATCGATTTGTGTTAATAATATATATATGTGGGCTGTAGCTTTCAAAATGCGTATAACGAACTCATCTTGTCTGAAGCTCCACTTTTTATAGGGTGGGTACGTGGTGTCTAGGGGTTAGTTTTAACACAAAATGAAGAAACAGGGGTTTCTTTTTAGTCTAACAGTCATTTAATTCAGCACAATAATATGTACAGCTATCTACAATATTTAATTATTCTGGAATAGACAAACATCATCTTCATTCTCTCGCTGCGTGCCGCAGCTATTCTGTCTGCCGCCAGTCGCGCTTCATTTCTCTCTCTCGTTACCAGATAGCCTAGCTTCTCTCTCTCCCTCTCTTCATCTACGGGGATCTGGGCCCCCCCCCCCCCATCCTGGAGTTAAGGTTGAAAGTGCGATGCTCCCCAGAGGTGAAAGTTCTCTGTCATCGACACATAACTGTAATGTGTTGCCGCCTGCTAATTAGCAGACAAACAAATCCTACTTATACATATATATATATATATATACTTATTTGTCTAGATTAATCAGAATTTAATGCATTTGAAATTTTACACACAATATAATGTATGCCATTACAAATGTAATGAGTTGTAAGAGTTTCGATTTTCTTACAATCATAACTCATAACTCGATTTTTTCATAATCATAACTCATAACTCGATTTTTTCATAATCATAACTCAT
>BPLQ01007013.1:534592-550953 GCA_021605075.1 Caerostris darwini | reverse complement strand
TTCATAATCATAACTCATAACTCGATTTTTTCATAATCATAACTCATCATCTCATTAATATAATCATCTCAGTCTTATAACTCATAAAGTCCTGTCCAAATGAGAGCTAGTAATGGCTAATGAGGAAGTAATGGCTTTCGAAAGCACATTAAAAGTCTGTTTGACAGAAAATCATGTACCTTGACCTCGCTGCGACCAACAGTCTGTTTTTTTCAGCACATCAATTTACGAATCACATTCCATTTGCGACCAGCTGTCATTCACAGCCAGAGATAACGTGCCTTGTTTCTCGCGGTCAGACGGAGAGGAACTGAGCGAGATCGCTCGCGATGACTCGTACTCACGTTTAGATGCTTCTTAAGAAGCGAAATCAAATCTTTTGTTTAAGGCAAACCTAAAATCTTATTGATTCCTTTATTTTCATAGCATAAATCCATTTTGCTATCTAGTTACATGATTCAAAAATAACGACACCATTTCACTCAAATTGCTTTAAAATACATTAAAAGAACATATTTGAGAATTAAAGAAATATTAAAACACTGCTTTTATCAATAAATTAAAAAAAATATTTAATCAACTGTAAGTCATTGAAGATTCGTTACCTATATTAAGTTACTTGGGAAAATAGTTTTCATCATTATTCTAAATCACAAATAATTTCATCAGAACATTTATTGCTTATAATTACAAGTCAGAAATTTTAAATTCGGTAATTAAATTTAAGTCCCACTTTCAAAATGCTGCAAAAAAGAACAAATCTGAACTGTGAAGTAATCACAATGAATTCAAATCTGAAGTAAAGATATCTGAAGAAGGGGGAAACGATACGGCATCAAAAATGTTGCAAAGTGTATTAATAGATGGTGCTGTAAGCGGCATAATGAAAGTGATATTTGGAATCGAAATGACAACGTATTTGGCGTGAGTTGCACATCAAACCAACGGTTTCGATACTTCCAGGTCATTCAACAGTTGGAACACTGTTAGTGGAAAGCCCCATCCACCATCCTGTAGGCAAGGTCATATTCGTTGGGTTACCTGATAAGTGTTTATTAGGTTCCTTCCCCCCCTGCCCATACGATATTCATATGCGTAACAATTACCTCCAGTAATCTCCTCGGAATGCAATATCCTCTTTTCTTCAACTGTTAGTGGTATTAATAAGCATCATATTAGGCCAAAAATCAAAAACTATGGTATAAGTAAGAAATAATATTTCAATTAAATTTAAACAAATTTAAAAAAAACTTGCAGGACACAAATTTTAATTTTATTTACATTATCTATAAATATTAAATACGAAAATCAAAATTCATTTTTTAAATGGATCATTAAGTAGATTACTAAGGCTGAGTATCATACATAAAATTTTAAATAGCAATCATCTTTTATTAGAAAAAAATACAAAATATAAACTAATAAATACACTTCTGTAAAATGAAAAGGGCTTTTTTAAAAAAATCATAAAAAAAAGAATGATGACATCTTGAAATAATGTATATTTATCTTCGCTCATGAAGATAAACGCTGGCAGTTTTTATATTTGAACCACTTAATTAGTGGCTTGAAAAGATTGAAATTATCTGTTTGGCGTAAATTCATGCACGAGTGAATGAGAAAATTAATAGTGTCGGAACAGAAGCCGAAAAAAAACATTCTCATTAAACTGTTAAACAGTGTCATAAACAGTTTCCCGGATATTTTCATGTCATTTGCAAAACAAGTTAATTAACAATTGGGAACAGTTATCGTTAATTATAACTATTTATAAACAATCGTTCAGAAAATTAGTACATTTTAACAACTCATAATTTATTTGGATATAAATTGGGATCGAAAGTTCGATTATTTCTTTTTAAATAAATGTAGTCTGAATGTCATTACGCATAATTACAATTTTAAAGTTACAACAACATATTTCTTTTTTGAAAAAGCATTAAATAATCAGTTTAAATTATGATTAGCAAAATATGTCATATAGGAAAGTAATCAACTAATTATTATGAAACTCCTTTAAACACATGAAATAGAGCTCCACTGTAAGATTTCATAATCATTAAATAAATTTATTTTTATTACTCGGGTTGCAGTGGTTGGAAATTCCAATCCATTTCAATGATATTTTTAAAAAATATATATATTTGTTAGTAAACAAAGGAAAGTTAAGTGTAAGTGTATAAATAAAAGTGTGAAAATATACAGGGTGATTATGATTAAAGTCCCATTTTCAAAATGATCACTCATTAGAATGAGTTCAAATTTGAACTGAAGATACTTGAAGAAGGAAAAACGGTGCTGATGCGGCTGATAGCGGCATAAAGAAAGTGAATTCGGCTGCCAGCGATATTTTGAATCAAAATGACAACGTATTTGGCAGGAGTTGCACATTAAACCAACTGTAGTGTTCAATGTGTTTGATTGTTTCGGTTTTTTGACAGAAAAAATGACTTCCAAGTCATTCAACAGTTGTGACACTGTTAGTGGAAAGCCCATCCACCACGGCAAAGTATTACCAAACAGGATGGGAGAAATCGGTTGAACTTTTTTGTAATTATTTTTTTATGGCATACTGTTTTTCCCTTCTTCAAGTATCTTCAATTCAAATTTGAACTCATTGTGATGAGTGGTTCTTTTTTTACAGCATTTTGAAATTGGCTTTGATTATCATCACCCTGTATTTTGGGAAAGAGTTTTACGATTTAATTGAAAATTAAGTACTAAAATTCTCAAATTTTTTTTTTAATAACCTTAAATTGAGAAGCCTCACGCTTAAATTTTCTGCTGTTGACATTAAAATGTCAAATGTTGATAACGGTTGGCTATTCTCCCGAATTTATAACTGAAGTGTAAACAAGTCCCGAAAACTAATTATATAAGCAGAAATAAGATGACTTAAACTGAATTAAAATCTCCCTAAAGCTTTCGATTAGTACGAAGAAAAGTATGAAAATTAAACCACTTTGACAACTGAATATTTTAAGCAATATCCTATTTTCTGAACTTTCAGTATATTGGAACTTCAAGATAGTCTGCATTACATACATAATTAATACAATGTTCACTACAGTGTAAACACACACTGAGTTTTGTTCCAGATAAATTATGAATATGGAAATTAGATGTTACCGATGTTCGTTTTTGATTTGAATATCATTAAAGTTAGCACATATATTTCTAATATTTGGCATTGTTAGATTCTAAATACGTATTTAATCTCTAAATAAAACGAATTCCTTAATCAGCATACATCGTACTTGACGCATTTATTAAGATTTGTGTTTTCACATGCATGTCAAGAAAATTAGAAGTTCATTTTAAGAACATTCGAAGAAATAATTCTTCCGAATAATCATTTTAATTGTTCTACTTCAACGAAGTTTTGAAATCTCTTTGTTATTTGTCATTTAGATTTAGATTATTATTGATAAAATGCCATATTTATGGAAAAACACTGTTTTATTAACAATTATTTTTTTAAAGAACATATTTTTATTAAATATAGGATAACGACAGCTAAAATTATTCATATTTGATTATTACATTTCTGAAAACCGTTAAAAACATCCACGCTTGCATAGGTCATCTTCATCCCGTAAAAAAATTTTCTGTTCATAGAATTAAAACAGATTCAACCTTTACAAGTATAACTAACAACCAGAGAGGAGATAGTAATAACTTGCGGCAGGACTTCAGCCGTAACTGCTCAGAATGAATGTTTTGCGTTGAAGAAAAGCTAAAATATTTCTTTAAGACAGTCCAAATCTCCAGAGAGGACATTTTATAATCACGTTTATTCATTTTTCACAATAATGCCTGCTGCACACGCCACTAGCTGGAATCGAACTTTCTTCCTCCTACACGCATGGATAAAAAAAACTCTTTAAATAAGCATAACGAAAATTAATTTAATATATTTATAAAATAAGGGGCCTGATAGCCGCTCGGTACCACAGGTTTCGGGTTCGAGTCACGGCTGAGCCATGGATGTTTGTAGTGGTTCGAATCCACTTTAAGGTCCCGGTCTAATAGGATCCTAGATCGTTGTAGGGTTAGTGTTACTCGCGTCCGTAGCCTATGTTCATCCTGGGGAGTGTTAAATGAGTAACAGCGATGCAGCCTTTGCTTATGAAATAAAGATTAACTGTATCTGTATTGCAAGCTGATTTAGAACAACAACAAAATATATATTTATGTATATATATATATATATATATATATATACATATATAATAGGAAGTTAATGTTACTCGTTGTCCGTGACAACCTACTGGTCACACGTGCCTCCTTGGAGAGTGCTAAATGAATAATGACTATGGCTACTTGACTTAAATGACTGATGACTTGACTAAAAATGACTGTGCATCATCCGAACTTAAAATTTATTATCTACCATCAAAAAAAAAAAATCTAGTACACAATCGGGGATGACTAGAAAAAAAATAATTGAGTGGAAAAATTTGGAAAGAGGATGTTGCCAATTTTAGATTGAGAACTGGACACGGCTGCCTGGCCAAACATCTGGTCAAAAGAGGGATTGTGAAATCTGATATATGTGTTTTATGTAAGACAGAGAAAATGAACAAGGTCCATCTACTTATTGGCCCGGGACTGGATTCTAACTTACTACAACAGAATGGTGATTTGCGTACTCTTACTGGAGGGCCAAATCACGCAGGACTTTTATTATATAGCGTTCTAAATTATTTCCATAGAGCATTTAATCTGTTTTTAAATGTTTTTAAAGTCTTTTGGGCGTTTCTGTTAAGAATGTCTGGTCTTTTCCTTTTGTAATTTTGATTTGTTTACATGTTCTTTTAGTATCTACGTTAAGTGGCCAAATTTGTATGGACTGCGTTCTATTAAAACCATAGGTAGCAACAACATTGTCTCTTAAACTCGTCTATTTTTATTAATTATAGCTTCTTCTTTATTTGACATCGTGTAAGCCACGAAATATCCACTGAAAGGTCTAATAAAGTCACAGGCAACAATAACATATTTATAAAATTGATGAAAAATCGTAAAATACATAACTTGCTTTTAAATATAATGTTTTTAATCACTACAATATGAATCATTAGATGGAATTAGTAATGCTATTTTATGAAATGAAACAAATCAGTACAACTTAAAATATTGCGATTGGGGAAATGCTTATGGAATACCTTAATTTAGTTTATGGTAAATTAAACAGAAAAATTTATTTATTTTAGAAACGTGCTTCATTAATTGTAGAAAAATATATATCTCACTGACAACGTAAAACATTCTTCTTGAAAATGTAGTTTGTTAGTATAAAAGGGAGACTTCTCGATTTCTTGTCCCAAAAGGGGGAATTATTCATTATATTGAAAGTACTTTTTTGTTTGACGAAAAGCATGGATGTTTTGCTTTTGTTAAATAGCAAAGACGTGTCTATTGATATCAATATTTTTAAATAATAAAGACGTGGTTATTTGTATTAATATTTTTAAATAACGGAGAAGTGGAATTTAAATAAAGAGAGAAGGAAGAATTAGCTAGAAAATTAAATATCATAGCTATGATTACTGCAGTGTATGAATATTTTCTGAATGTCTTTTTAAACTTTTTTTTTAAAAGTGAGTCTTTTTAAGAATTCATCAAAATGAATAATTTTTTGATGAATCTTACAAGCAATATTTGTTGAAAAAAGACATCTTGAAAAAGAGATCGCTACGTTATAAATCACATTTGCAAAATTTTTTTTTCTTTTGATTTCACAAATTTTATGAAACATAAAAGATTTATTAAAATATTTGGATTAATGTATTTGCATAATTTCTACAATATCAAAATTTTGGATGTCTATTTACAAAACATATCAAAAATTAATTTTCTGACATTTTGTCTTGCGCCACTAAAATCAATAGACAGATAGACAATGGATTTCAATAAGGCATATATTGTTTTCTGCGGTCATTGCTCTGAAAAGCAAGCGGATTAAACAGCATTTACAAAGCTACTAATTCCATGTGATTTTTTTTTGTACAATTATACAGATAATGGAAATCGTAATTTAAAAACAAAGAAATTTATTAAAAAATATAAAAGTAAAAAGAGAACAAAAGCTCTAGTCGCACTTCAGCCTCAATGTAGAAGCACATTCAATTTTTAGCTTTCATAACTTCCACTTTTTTAATAAACAAATTTGACTTTTTTTCTACTTATAACAAAATACTGTTTCTTATCTTCAACAGATGAGACAACAATTTTTATCGAAACTAGAGATTGTACGATGTTTCCTATATTAAAAATTCTTGCAAGCACTACAAGCAGAAAATTATGGCAATATGTTTATTTATTATATTCCGTAAATTATTATTATTTCTTTAAAAATGAATGTCGTAAAATTAAATATTGAATTTGAAAATGAAATTTTAGCAACTAGTGACAGAATGTCTAGCAGTTGTAACAGAATGTCTTGCAATGGAAAATTAGAAATAATAAATATCTTTAAACTCTGTTTAAAGATACTTATACAATTCAAAATATTTATTAAAATTATTAAAATGCAATTGAAAATAAATATATTCTAATTGATTTATAAGTCATTGAAATGAAAGAATCGCATTATTAATTATTGACAAAATGTCATATTAAATTTCTAATATATTTGGTTTTCATACAAGGAGACATAGTATAAAAAATAAAAAAGAAGAAATGTCAGATACTTGATTTTATTTATTGTTCATGGTACAAAACGATAACAAGGATTTTTTTTCATCGATGATAAATTTTTATGATCGTTACACATTTTAAATTGGCGAATTTCTTTCAGTAGTGAAAAAGAACACAATACAGCACACACCTGAGTAAATTTTTTTTTTTGTTATTTCATTTCCTTGAGTATAGCAGTAATAGGGGTAAATCGCCTGATTCTTTCGGCACCATTCAGAACACCCTCTTTCAGTCTTCAGAGGATCATGGTTACATTACATAATAAACAGTTACTTTAAAATTAAAAAAAAATTTAATTTAAATTATAAGTCAATTAACATATTTTTTTGTAAGTCCCTGGAAAACTATTTTTCACATAAATCAATTATTGACAATCTAATAAGTGGGATGATTAAATTTTTAATACATTTGGTTTCTATACAAGAATACATACTATAAGGAATAAGGAAGAAGAAATGTCAGACACTTGATTTTATTAATTGTACATGCTACAAAACGATAACAATGATTTTTTTTTTCACCGATGATCAATTTTTATGATCCGTTACACATTTTAAATAGGCGAATATCTTTCAGTTGTGAAAAAGAACACAATACAGCACACACCTAACTGTTTCTTTTTATTTCATTTCCTTGAGCATTGCAGAAATGGAGAAAAATTGTCTGATTCTTTCACCACCCATCAGAACACTCTCTTTCAGTCTTTCAGAAGAATTTCTCTCTGGCCGTAACGTTCGAAATTTTCTGAAAAGGGGAAAAAAACTTGAGACGGAAGCCCCGTAAAAAAGTCCATAAAAAAACTTCGCCCATCACTAAAACGACCGAAACAATCTCTATTCTCTGCGTTTTCAGGTAGGTGATTTTTTTTTCTCCGTGTTGCTCGTGTGTCAGTTGGTGATAAATTCTTCTTCACTCGAAAGTGCTTGAGAGGTGGGCAGTTACCATTGACAAGTGTCCAGTGACGACAGCTTTGAATTATTCGTCCCTTTGTCTTGTCCATTTACTTAGCTGACCAGTCATTCTCCGGTTTTTATTTCGTTTTCGTTTTTTCCAGACTGCCATAAGTGAAATATATTCTAAAGCGAGTGGAAGTTTTTACAATGTTCTACTAATAAAACTAAAATTGTTCTCTTCAAGATAAAAAGAAGGAATGATACAGATAAAGAAAAAGTTATTGCTTCGTTTAAAATGAATTTTTCTTTAAATAAATTGTTTTTTTTTTACTTGTGAGTTAACATATTACAAGTTTTCTGGACATTATAAACTTTACAAGATTTGAAATGTTATCATCACAAAAAAATATTCAATAGGTAATATATTAAAATAGATATTTTAAAGATTTATGTTTATTTTTTTATATTTTAAAGATGTTAATTTAACTAACGTAGCAATGAGATGCAATCAAACACACTTAAAAAAATATTAATTAATTGAAATATTTCAATAGCAAATAGAAAGTTATAACAATTATGCTTGTATTAAAATTTAATAAAACAAGATGAGAAATATTTTATGGGCATTATAAATTCGTCATTTAAAAATAAACACATAAACAGTTATTGTAATATGTAGGTTGGTCAACCAGTTTGCAACTGTCTTTGTTTGCTTTGAAATACGTGAGGCACAGGTTGGAGAATTCACAACTTTATTGACACACGCACAAACATCACACACATAGAATTAGAGACGCATAATATGTAACACATTTAAAGATAGATAATTATAGATTATTTGAAGGTGTCCACTTCTAAGCCGATACTCAGCTACGCGCAGGGTGAGAGAAATATTCTTCTTCTCCGGGTGAGAGTCTGTTGGTTAAATGGTCATTTCTCCTGAAAGTCACAAGGAGCCCTCTTTCCAGTGCGTATGAAGATCATGGTTACATTATATAATAGACAATTACTTTAAAATTGTAAAAATTTTAATTTAAATTACAAAAAAATATGCTAATTGACTTGAAAATCATTGGAAAAATATTTTTCACATTATTAATTATTGATAAATTTTTAATTATTATTAAATTTATAATATATTTGGTTTTTATACAAGAAGACATAGTATAAGAAATAAGGAAGAAGAAATGTCAGATATTTGATTTTATTTATCGTTCATGCTACAAAACGATAACAATGATTTTTTTTCATCGATGATAAATTTTTAGGATCGTTACAAATTTTAAATTGGCGAATTTCCTTCAGTAGCGAAAAAGACACAATAGTACAGCACACACCTGAATCTTTTCTTTTTTGTTGTTTCATTTCCTTGAGAATTGCAGAAATGGAGAAAAACCGTCCGATTCTTTCGTCACCATTCAGAACACCCTCTTTCAGTCTTTCTTCAGAAGAACTTCTCTTTGGCCCTTACGTACGAAATTTTCTAAAAAGGGGAAAACACTTGAGACGGGAAGCCCCATAAAAAAGTCCATAAAAAAACTTCGCCCATCACTAAAACGACCGAAAGAATCTCTATTCTCTGCGTTTTCAGGTAGGAGATTTTTTTTTTCCCTTCGTGTTGTTCGTATGTCAGTTGGTGAGAAATTCCTTTTCACTTGAAAGTGCTTCGGAGGTGGACAGTTACCATTGACAAGTGTTCACTGACGACAGCGTTGAATTATTCCTCACTCTGTCCTATCCATTTGCTCGGCTGACTGGTCATTTTCCCAGGTTTTTCTTTGAGACTCCCATAAGTGAAATACACTCATGTCCATAAATTAAGGATAATTCAAAATCACACAGAAATTGAACTCTAAAATAAAAATTTCACCTGTAGAATTATCACACACATCTTGAAGAAGAATATGCAAATTACAGGAAACCACCAGATGGAGTGGATAGTACGTCACAATGACGAGAGTGTAAGAGAGGATATATAAGGAATGGTGACAAAGAAGTAAAATTGTTCACAAGCGCTTTAAAAGCCTTTCAGTTATGGCACGAAGGAAGCATTTGGATGATTTTTTACGTGGTAGAATTATCGGACGACTGGAATGTGGACGTACCCAGCTGGAAGTATCCGAGGAACTTGGAATCGCCCAGGGTGTCATCTCCAGGCTTTGGCAACGATTCCAAGATGATGGTAATGTGAGTAGATGTTACAGCACAGGTCGCCCCCGAGTTACAACGCAGAATGAGGACCGGTATTTAGCAGTTACTGCCAAAAGAAACAGACGGAGCACAGCATCAGACCTGTCTCGTCAGCTCCCTTCAGCTACCGGTACGACAATTTCAAGGCACACCGTGTACAGACGCTTAGGGCACATTGGTCTATATGCTCGTAGGCCTGTCAGATGTGTTCGACTTACCGCAACTCACTGTCGCCTGCAAATAACCTGGAGTAGAGAGCATGCATTGTGGACACCGCAACAGTGGTCTGGTGTGATGTTTTCCGACGAGTCCAGGTTTAGTTTGCAGTCTGATTCTCGCCGGACTTTCATATGGAGAGCGCCAGGTACCCGTTACCACCAAGAGAACACCATTGAACGACACCATTACGGTGGTGCAGGATGGCTCGTTTGGGGAGGAATTATTCTTGGTTTCAGAACTGACCTGCATGTACAGAGTGTAACGATGACAGACCATATCTATCGGGAT
Source organism: Caerostris darwini (assembly GCA_021605075.1). Lineage (NCBI taxonomy): Eukaryota > Metazoa > Arthropoda > Arachnida > Araneae > Araneidae > Caerostris > Caerostris darwini. The sequence goes on along the minus strand of BPLQ01007013.1, from coordinate 540,661 downwards.
GTCATTCTGGAACAACATGTACGTTTGTTTCGGGCCGCCATGGGTGCTGAATTTCTGTTTATGGATGACAACGCCCGTCCTCACCGTGCAAACATTGTAGACGAATGCCTTCAATTGGAGGATATCACTCGTATGGATTGGCCAGCATACTCACCGGGCTTGAATCCAATAGAGCGTGTGTGGGATATGCTTGGCCGGTGAATTGCAGCCCATCAACCCCTTCCCACCTGTCAACCGGAACTTCGGAGGGCATTGCTTGATGAGTGGTGTAATATTCCCCAAGATCAGATTGATAATTTGATACTCAGCATGCCTAGGCGTTGTAAGGCCTGTATTGCATCGTCCGGGAGACATACTCCATATTAACCATCATACTAACCATTTTATACTGGTTTTTGTAAATAGGTTCTTTTTTGAAATTTGCTCCAGGGAGTAAAAATTGCAATTTTTATTAATTATGTCAAACATATAGCATCTCTTTTGCTCTTTACCTTTTGTTTAATAAATAGACTTTACAAATAAGTCAAATTTGTTTTGCTTCTGTCTCTTTCTTTGCCTGAACTTCATTATCCTTAATTTATGGACATGAGTGTATATTCTAAAGCATGTGAAATTTTTACAATGTTCTACTAATAAAACTAAAATTGTTCTCTTCAAGATAAAAGGAAGGAATGTTTTAGATAAAGAAAATTCTATAGATTCGTTTAAAAGGAATTTTTCTTTACTGAAATTGTATTTATTATTTTTTTATTTGTGAGTTAACATGTGAAGTTTATAATATCCGGAAAAATTGTAACAAAATATGAAATGTTATCGTCACAAAAAATATTTTAAAGATAATACAGGCTGATTATAATTAAAGTCCCATTTTCAAAATGCTGTTAAGAAAGAACCACTCTTCGCAATGAGTTCAAATTTGAACAGAAGATAATTGAAGATGGCGAAACCAGTACGGCATCAAAAACTGTTCCAAAGTGTATTAATATGTAGATGGCACTGTAAGCAGCATTAAGAAAGTGAATTCGGCTGCCAGTGATATTTTGAATCGAAATGACAACGTATTTGGCATAAGTTGCACATTAAACCAACAGTAGTGTTCAATGTGGTTGATTGTTTCGGTTTTTTGACTAACAAAATGTCTTCCAAATCATTCAACAGTTGTTACACTGTTAGCGCCAACTGTTAAAGTCCAACCTCCACGGCATGGTCAAACCAAAATAAATTGGAAAAATCAGGGGAAGTTTTTTTAGAACTTTTTTTGATGCATACCTTTTCCCTCTTCTTCAAGTATCTTCAGTTCAAATTTTGGCGAGTGGTTCTACAGTATTTTAAAGTGGTATTTTATATATAATCACCCTATATTTATACAATTCAGAATATTTTTTAAAATTGTTTATATCAAATTAAAAATAACTATATGCTAATTGACTTATAAGTCATTGGAAAAATATTTTTCACATTATTAATTATTGACAATACGTTATTATTGAATTTATAATATATTTGGTTTTTATACAAGAAGACATAGTATAAGAAATAATGAAGAAGAAATGTCAGATATTCTATTTAATTTATTGTTCATGCTACAAAACGATAACAGTGATTTTTTTCATCGAGGATAAATTTTTATGATCGTTACACATTTTAAATTGGCGAATTTCTTTCAGTAGGGAAAAGGAACACAATACCGCACATACCTGAGTAATTCTTTTCTGTTATTTCATTTCCTTGAGCATTGCAGAAATACAGAAAAATTTTCTGATTCTTTCGCCACCATTCAAAATATCCTCTTTCGGCCTTTCGTCAGAAGAACTTCTATTTGGCCCTTAAGTTCGAAATTTTCTAAAAAAAGGAAAAAACTTGAGACGGAAGCCCCATAAAAAAGTCCATAAAAAAAACTTCGCCCATCACTGAAACGACCGAAACAATCTCTATTCTCTGCGTTTTCAGGTAGGGGATTTTTTTTTCTTCGTGTTGTTCGTGTGTCAGTTGGTGAGAAATTCTTTTTCACTTGAAAGTGCTTGAGAGGTGGGCAGTTACCATTGACAAGTGTCCGATGACGACAGCTCTGAATTATTCCTCACTTTGTCTTGTCATTTACTCAGACCTGTCGTTCTCCGATTTTTCTTTGCGACTCCCGTAAGTGAAATATATTCTGAAGCATGTGAAGTTTTTACAATGTTCTACTAACAAAACTAAAATTGTTCTCTTCAAGATAAAATTAAGTACTATTATAGATAAAGAAAAAGCTGTAGATTCGTTTAGAATGAATTGTTCTTTACAGAAATTGTGTTTTTTTTATTTGTGATTTAACATGTGAAGTTTTATAATGTCCAGAAAACTTGTAATAATATATGAAATATTATTATCACAAAAAAAAAAAAAAAATTTAATAGATAATACAGGGTGATTATAATTAAAGACCTAATTTCAAAATGCTGTAAAAAAAAACCACTCGTCACAGTGAGTTCCATTTGAACTGAAGATACTTGAAGAAGGGGGAAACATAACGGCATGAAAAAATGTTTCAAAATGTATTAATAGATGGCGCTGTAAGTGGCATTTAGAATGGGAATCGGCTGCCAGTTACATTTTGAATCGACATGCCAACGTATTTGGCATGAGTTGAACATTAAACCTACTGTAGTGATCAACGTGCTTGATTATTTCCGTTTTTTGACGTAAAAAAATGATTTTCAAGTCATTCAACAGGTGTGACACTGTTAGTTGAAAGCCCATCCACCACGGCAATGTTATACCAAATTGGATGGCAAAAATCGATAGACCTTTTTTTTGATGCCACGCCGTTTCCCCTTCTTCAAGTATAGTCAGTTCAAATTTGAACTCATTGTGAAGAGTACTTCTTTTTTTAGAGCATTGTGAAAGGGGCACATTAATTTCAATCACCTTTTATTTGTTTTTTATACAAGAGACATGGTATAAAAACTAGTAATATAAAAAAAATTAAGTTTTTCTGGCGCCATCTATTGGTAAATATATGCAACTTAAATCTGAGAAAAACTAAAATTAATTAAATTTAATTTAATTACTGAATTAATATTTGAAAAAACTGTATTAACATGAAGTGTCATCCACTTCAAGTTTAACAAAACGTATTCGAACTTGAGTGAATGAATAAAATGTATTTTATTAACGATTGAAAACTTCAAAAAGATATATATAATGAGAGTGTGAGCTAATAGAAGGCATTGAATAAGAATGAAGAAATCTCAGAAATTTTTTTTTTTATTTACTGTTCATACATCAAAACGATAACAATAATTTTTTTCAACGATGATAAATTTTTATGATCGTTACAAATCTTAACTTGGCGAATTTCTTTCAATAATGAAAAAAACACAATACAGCACACACTGGAATTTTTTTCTTTTGTTGTTATTTCATTTTCTTGAGCATTGCAGGAATGGAGAAAAACCGTCCGATTCTTACGCCACCATTCAGAACACCCTCTTTCAGTCTTTCTTCGGAAGAACTTCTCTTTGGCCCTTACGAGAAATCTTCTAAGAAGGGGGAAAAAAACTTCAGACGGAAGCCCCACAAAAGAGTCTATAAAAAAACTTCGCCCATCACTAAAACGACCGAAACAATCTCTATTCTCTGCGTTTTCAGGTAGGGGATTTTTTTTCCCTTCGTGTTGTTCGTTTCGACACTTCATTTCCCTTCGTGAGAAATTCTTTTTCACTCGAAAGTGCTTCAGAGGTGGGCAGTTACCATTGACAAGTGTCCAGTGACGACAGTGTTGAATTATCCGTCACTTTGTCTTGTCCATTTGCTCGGCTGACCGGTCATTCTCCACTTTTTCTTTGCGACTCCCATAAGTGAAATATATTCTGAAGCGAGTGGAAGTTTTTTCAATATTCTACTAATAAAACTAAACTTGTTTTCTTCAAGATAAAAGGAAATAATATTTCAGATAAAGAAAAAGATATATTACTGCGCCCAAAAAGTAAGACCAATTTTTTTTTTTTTTCTGATTAATTGCATTTGATTTTTTTCTGATGATTAAACTGCATATGTCACGTTGGATTGCATACCACCCAAAAAAAAAGTTCTTTTGTACTGAATCCAAGCATATTTCTTTACAACAATTCTTCCAATCCGTCACGGTATTCAGCGCATAATCAATTCATCAGCTATATCCTTATTCGAATGTCTACAGATCCATTGATTCATAATTCTCATATTATCGTACAAATTCATTTGTGATTGAGGGAACCACGAATTTTGACGAATGGATCTCTTCACATTCTGTGTTACAACATTAAATTTTGCTCTGCATCTTCACATATATCCATCAGATTTATCTTTCCCAACAGTTAGAACCATGACATATCCACAAATAGGACACACGACATTCTTAGCAATCCAACTTTTAAACATACACTATTCAATAATTTTCAACTTACCTTGACATTCCAAATATGCTGTAGCACCCTTTCTTAAATTATAAAAAATATCTGGAATTTTTGTTACCAAATTAAAATTCTTCAATACAAGACATCACTATTCAAAAGACTTTGGTCAACACACAAGGAAAAAAATAACCACAAACACATGAAATGTTAATTAAACATATGATTGAAATAAATTCTTATTAAAATTAACGGTTTCAAATTCTTCTAGAACATTCCAGTAATAATTAAACCACGTAATTAATCTTGGCCAATCACGTATTGGGAGATACCTTGGTTACTCCATTTGGTGATTTTTGTCCACTTGGCTGCCAAATAAAGTAGCCAAATGAAAACCACCCCTATTTTAGAGTTTACCCAAACCCTATCCTAAAAATATAGATATAGATAAAAAAATGGTTTTCCATATTGAAGTGCAATTTATGTTCCTGCAGAAATTATGTTTGTTTTTTGATTAATTTATTCAAACAATTTCTATAAAAACATAAGTTTATAATTAAAATGATATTTTAAAAAATCAGAAAATCGAAAACTTATCTGTCCCATAAAAATAGCCGTCATCTGATTTAAAATTGAAAAATTATTTTAAATTATTGTCTGCTCTTTAAATAATTATTTGTCACGAATGATCATTTATTAGAAAATCTTCTGCATAAGTGTCATCATATTTTGTCACTGTTTGTAGCTCTAGAAATTTTTTTTATAGTTTTGTCAAAATACCAAAAACTAAAGAGATTTCAAGGATGTAGGTTATCAAAGTTTTATGTTTAAAAATTAAAAATAAACATCTGAAAACGATAAAAAGTCTAAGAAATATAAAAATGAAAAGATGAAAAGTTTTTATACAATTCGCAAGATGATGAAAAATGGTCTAATAAAAAAATGGTCTGTTAAACGAAAGAAAACATCTCAGAGGAAAACTGAATGATAGATATTACGTATGGCATTAAAAAAACCATGTTATTGCAGCCAATTGAATCCACATTTGGAGCATCGGAAAATAAAAAAATAATACTCTTAAAAAATAACGTTCAAAGAAATGGTGAAGAAAACTCTATTTAAAAGCACACCATACAAAAACAAGATGGAATTGATGAAAGAAAGTAATGTCTTCTAGGGATAAATGGTTCTCTGCCACCTTTAGTGGTCAGTAAAAGAGAAATTTAGATCAATTTTAGTGGCAGCACTTAAAACAGACCGAAACAGCTTTTTAAGTAGGCAACAACCTGGATAATTAAAATTGGCTTGGAGTAGTTTGGGTTTTAATGAAGAAGCATTCTTGACAGTTTGGAGATAAAATTTTAACTTTAAGGATTATCAGAAAATTATAGTCATTTAATTCTACTTCTCGATTCCCAGACAGCCGAAATTGTTTTGTCTAACAAGACCGAACTCAATTCCTAGGATAAAATATTGCATTTCCATTGGCAACGCGACGCTGACGCTACTATAAGTTTAGCGAATCAGATTAGCGATCGAGAATGATTGGCAATAGTGATTCATTCATTCTACTGTCAATCATACTCGATCGCTTATCTCATTCGACAAAGTTGACGTCACGTTACCAGTCAAAATGCATCATAACTCGGCAAAGTATGGTTTCAACAGAAAAGTATCAAAGTGATGGCACTTAATA